>BSYO01000002.1:11856625-12442852 GCA_033239525.1 Nepenthes gracilis
AAAATATATATATATATCCGTTCCATCACAATTGGTATCAGAGAGTTGAGATGCCTTAGGAATTGATTGATTGAAAAGCAGAAGCTTAGGATAGGTTAAGTTGAATCAAAGGGCGGTTATACATAGCCATTTGTTCCGACTTAAGGCGTTAGTACTAATTAAGTTTGGGGTAGGTTATGAATGACCGGATAAGAAATTGAAGGTGGAAGATAGACTGGCTGGGTTTAGCCATCCTAGTTGGGTAAATGGGACGGACCGAGTTATTTTCCTTAAATAACCCTCCGTCAATAACACATCATTAATGCCCATAATTAGATTTATGCATTTCTACAGAAAATTGGGCAAAATTTCCTCTGTAATTGGATGAAAAACCGAAATACAACCTGTTCAAATAGGTTCTGCACAAGCACACATCTATCAAAAGACTTAACATCAAGCCTACAACACACCACACAGGATCACACACTGCCATATCATCCATGGCTCCAATACAGTACCTCTAACTACTATACTGGATCTAGAGAGATGCCATCTAGTATGAAACAAAATGCATAACATCAATACAGACGCGGAAGCATACTATCATCATAAACTGCGGAAGCATAACAAATCCATAAAATTCAACGATGAGCCACGCTCAACTCTGAGCGGCCGTCTACAATCCGATACAACACTGAGTCCAAATCCTTCGCACACTCGACGTCCAGCCAGTCCCTTCAAGCAAGCTTCTCCTTGCAGATGTGAGAGTAGCATAATCTTAACATTTCTCAAAAGTATTACATTCCACTATACCTTACAGAACCCATTAGAGAACAACCCAAATGACACGAACGTCTCTTAATACCTTTTTATTCCCTAGAAATTACCTTTTATCTTTCGACCTAATAATTACAAATCTCTCTCACGCTGATCGTCTCATTAACACTGCAATCCTTTAGGAATATTCGTCAGGTCATTGAATAATTTCAATTAGACCCAAGGTGACCATATGCTTTCATGATATTAATCGGTTTTCCCAATTAGCTATCATTTAAAATCTTATTGACCTTAAAATCATGCTACCAAAGAGCCACAAGCTTAGCAAGGCATTTCCCTAGCTAAACTCGCATTCCCTTCACAATGGGGCATACGAATTATTAGCCGTTCACAACTTATGGCATAATCCTCAACAATTACATGCATCCCATGTTCTTTGAATTCATCGATAAAATCATCTCAACATGGACCCGAATATGGTCAAAAGACTCAACCCATGAAATTCATGAAATGCCAACAAACCCACAAAACTCAAACGACGTTTTAGAACTTTGCAGTGGTTACATCCTTAACCTGAATACCGCTAGGACTACAACTTCCATTTATCCACATTTTACACACTATGGACCCAAATCAATCTTAGAAATCATCAAGCCTTTACAACAATTCTCGAACTACGCCTATCCATTTACAAGGTCTGCTTATCAAATCTTCAACCTCCTAGGCAACCCCATTTTTGAAATTCATGAATAACCTTATCAGTCCATCTATTTACCTCAAAGGTTCTGGAGTATTTAACCACGATACCCAAGCCGATACTTCCACGGCCCTGCTTAAGATCCTCAACGATTGACATTGATTCGACACGACCTCGAATTACCGATCAGACAATAAATTAGCCAAATCTTCCTTCTGATAACATTCTCGATCAAATAGTCACACGACCACAATCCCTCAGCGACCACAATAATCTCTGGATGTGGCCACATATACGAATTGGATTTAGCGCAGATCCTTCATTAAACAAATTTAGGAATCACAATATTAAACCCAAGAACCTTACTACCTGTCACAACAGGTGACATTTTATACCTTAAACTAATGCCTTAGATCCTTTATTCAAAATATCGAACCTTTTCACCATCCGTCCATGGATAAGGACATCCCTAAATCTTGCGTTGAAACCAACCATATAGAAACATGCTCCTGAGAGTCTCACCGACACAAGGCATTCATCTCTAAAGCTTCCACGAGCACGCAGGACACTATCTCATAATCCTTAAGACTCTTGATGTTTTCCGCGCCAACCAACCAAGGTCGACCTCACTTCCCATCTAACTTGGGTAACACGCCATATCTTCTACTAGACATGGGGGTCACCGCAGAGCAATCTCAAGTCTCGAAATTCATGTCTTCAACCTCAATATGACTTGGGGCTACCAAAATGCCCATACACTCAGTCATTTTCAAAACGATTTATGAATTGTTATCCTAGGACTGGATATACCCAAAATTAATTCCCGTCATGCCAATCTCGAGCCGATGGCTCCACCCTATTCCTTACATTTGCTAGGTTGACCAGGCAACCCTTCTTAACAAATTATTAACCTAAGGACTTCAATCCACTGCCGGTCAAACTTAAACCTCAAGCCAAGATTAGTTAACCTAGGCCTTGAATCAACATTGATCAATTCAGGAACCCAAATAATACTGATCAAATCACAACACTAAGGTGTCTCTACACGCCATTCTCCTCTCAATCTTACAACCAGCCATTAATATTAGTAGTTCCCGTCTAAGAGCCACTACTAATATTTCCTTGAGACTGAGGCATTTTGCATTAAGCCACTCCTTAGACACTAGCTAGGATGCATAAACTAGCCAATTGAACCAAATCATCGCTTCTAACTTAGCGCTCACCTACGTTATTGGGTCTAGGATAACCAAAACTACCCAAACTGGCTTAATCATCAAAGCCTTCATTTACTCAATCGATCAATCTTAATCAAACCTAAGCTTCCGCATACGATTCAAATCAAGCCTAAGGCATCTCTCTTTCTCTCTGATACCAACTGTGACGGACCGAGTTATTTTCCTTAAATAACCCTCCGTCAATAACACATCATTAATGCCCATAATTAGATTTATGCATTTCTACAGAAAATTGGGCAAAATTTCCTCTGTAATTGGATGAAAAACCGAAATACAACCTGTTCAAATAGGTTCTGCACAAGCACACATCTATCAAAAGACTTAACATCAAGCCTACAACACACCACACAGGATCACACACTGCCATATCATCCATGGCTCCAATACAGTACCTCTAACTACTATACTGGATCTAGAGAGATGCCATCTAGTATGAAACAAAATGCATAACATCAATACAGACGCGGAAGCATACTATCATCATAAACTGCGGAAGCATAACAAATCCATAAAATTCAACGATGAGCCACGCTCAACTCTGAGCGGCCGTCTACAATCCGATACAACACTGAGTCCAAATCCTTCGCACCCTCGACGTCCAGCCAGTCCCTTCAAGCAAGCTTCTCCTTGCTCTAACTAATCAGGTGCCAACTTAATACTCTCACCTGGGAGGAGAAAACAGTAAGAGTGAGCGTACAGCTTAGCAAGTATAATCATACGTCACTATCAACCATGAAGAAGCATGAATATGATAATGAAAAGGTGCAACGAGCATTTGAAATACAATGAGACTTCAGAGGAAAGGAACATTTAGAAGTATCAATTTGCCATTTATCATGTCTTAGAACATTTAATTGCAATTTGAACACATGTTTTAGTGCATTTATCAATTTACTTTAGTCTTTGCGGACCAGGGCCAGTAGGTCGTACTAGCAATGATGCGAGAGAACGAGGAAAGGATCATGATACTCCACATGATCTAAGGCCGTGAGGGATTATCTTTTACGACCCATCCGGGGGGTCGTGCACATCGTGCCGTAAATCGCCCCATTCCCCCGGGGTACCAGGGCAGTCCTCGTTCTTCCACAATAGTATCCTAAGGCGTGACACGAGCATCACCCGCTCACATAAGCGACCAGAATACGTGATCAAAGTATTCCTCGGGTTCCCACCGAGATGGACGTGTCAAGCCAAAGAATACTATCCATCTAAAAGTCCATAGTCCTAGTTTCATGATTCTATTTCCATATTCATTTGAGGGAAAGTCCACCATATCCAATTTACCATATCTCCCGCCATTTGGGAGGTTCCATCATTCACATATCACATTGTGGACTTCCCTTCGATTACTTGCTCGGTTCTTACTTTTCTTTGGATCTTAAGCTTTTTAAGCGATTCAACAATACATATAATTATCAAGGTTTATGAGAGATCGGAGTTGCTTACCATCGATGAGCCAATCACATTGGGGTCCTCGAACTGTTTCTGAATCTTACAATTTCAAATGCACATTAGTCATATCTTCCATAACAATGGAATGAGGGTAAAACATGCACATTTTCCATTTCTTTCATATGGACAGTAACAGGGATCGTTTAATGCTTCCGGACGCCCCAAACGGGTAGATTCTTGTCCAATCGGACGTCCGGTCGATATACATACATCATTAGGACATGGTGATTCATATCTTGAGATCAATTTAAGATAATATAAAGGTGAAAGCATGTAAATTTATTTGTTCACCTCGGGTGAACAGTGTCAGGAAGCATTTAGAGGTCTCGGACGCCGTGTACGGGTCGATTCTTGTGAATTCGGACGCCCGGCCGATATGTATACATATTTGGGGCGTGGTGATTCATATTTTGAGGTCCAATTTAACATAATTTGAGGGAAAAACAGTGAACCCGAATCTGGGCGTGGGTTAGGGTTTGGTGGTACCAAACTGATCGATTCAGAGCTTGTTTCGGTCAATAAATTATGGATTCCTTGATCTTAAAGCATGGGTTACCAATTTCTCACAATTTGGGTGGGTATCGAGACAATAACACCCGATGGAGAACGAATAAAAATCACAAGATGGAAAATAGTGAGTATGAGAACACTTGCCTCGACGTGCTCTACGTTTTCTCCAACTAGCTCGAGCTCGGAATCGGACCCGAAGGCCTCCATTTTCCCCTTTTCTCCTTCGCGAGCTTTTCCTCTCACCGGGCTCCCACGGGTGCTGCCGCCGCTCCACCGCGACGCCCAGCCTGCCACGGCCTTGCATGGCCGTCTCCAGCCACTGCCGACGCCGGCGCTGCCTCCACCGGCGCCGCTCGCCCCCTCTCTCTCTTTTTCTCTCCCTTGCCGAAACCCTCGCCCTCACGCTGCTCTCTCCCGATTCTGCCTCCTGCTTCTTTTCTTTTCCTTCTGCCTCTATTATTATTATTATTATTATTATTATATACACAACACACACACACACACACGCACGCACGCACGCACACGTTACACACACACACATTATATATATATATATTATATAGACACAACCACACACACACACATAATATATATTATATATATATATATATATTATATACACACAATATATATATATATATATATATATATATATACATCTATTTTTCTTAAATCACAAAAAACCCAAAATCGATAATCGGGCGGCCGAATGGGCTCACATTGGACGCCGGCCCATCAGATCCAAATATTCTTCAAAATTTTCATAATATTTTACTCAAACCCGATTTACCCAAAATTACCAAAAATAATAATTAATCTCAATTTAATCCGATATCACTATTTTGAGATTTCGGGATGTTACAGTAAATTAGACAAGTAGGACCAGGACGTCAAGGAGCGCCATGTCTTAGTTACTGCTTAGAACAAATTACAATCTAACTGAATTCTTCCTATTACAGAATTCAAAAGTCTTAACTGAAGGAATGACAAGCAGGGCTCTTGGTTACGAAAAGAAAAGGAGTCCTTCAGAAAGAAAATATCCGGCCAGAAAGGTTCTAGTACCGGCAAGAGCTAAGCAACTAGAGTCAATGAAGGAGTCTGACAAATCAGTACAGACCTCAAAGGTATTGGAAAAGTCATGTCCACATAGAAACAGGCCTTGTTTCAATGTACTAGGAGTTCGTTGTAATTATGGTTTGGCTGGACATAAGGTAAGAAATTGTCCATATTCGAAGAGAACCCGGGCACCCAAACTAATTGCCCCGATTAAAGAAATTGTAGATTCTGCAAAAGATGTGGGAGTATAATCAACTATGGTGGGAGGTACGATTTTTTCGAACACATGATGCTGAAACCTCTTTTATGCTGTGTTTCTTGAGTTTATCTTTGATTGAGGATTGCAGACTTAGTTAGCTATGTTGATAATCATGGCAATTACTTGTGACTATGGATAGAATTAGCCGTACTGAATTAAGGTAATAAGCTCTGATCGATTTTGGGTGGTAACTTTTGGCAAGCTGCCATATTGGTGAGAGAGTTGGATTAATAAGGATATTAGAACCAACATATCAGATTGTGAAATTCTGAGTAAGAGGCAAGGTTAAATAAGTTAAAGGCGTTCAACCTAATGAGAATTAGGATTGCCCTTTTTGAAGTTAATAGATGACCGTTCAAGAATCTGGCTATGCCGGTTTTAAAGAACATATGAATGACCAACCAAATCTGTTTTAATGAAGTGGTTTAAAGGAAACTGAATTTGGCATTAGTCTCAAAGGATGTGCGTGGAATTAAAAGAGTATCGACTGGGCACTATTAATGGAGCCATAGAACTATGTGATAGTAGGATTTGTTGATGATCAGATAAGTTAGCATAGGTGATGAGTTTATAAGAAAGATTGGGTTTTGTTAGTCCATATTAATAGACGATCACCCACAATCGAGTGGGAGAGGCATCCGTGGGATGCAACTGCTCCACCTATAATTAAAACATTGTGATAAGATCCTTAAGGACTTTGGAATGATCCCTTGATAGAGATTAAAGTTCTATAAAAACTTAGGATGTGACAGGTGAATCTTGATGTATTCGATGGAGGCAAATACTAAGATCAATAGTTGATGTCAGAAGTCCCCATTCAAAAGTATGAAGAAGCACTTTGAAGATAATCCTGACCTGATAATTTTAAGAATTTTGAAGATGAAATTTGATGATTGTTGAGAAAACTCTAGGATTATGTCTTTCTATGTCTCGTGTGGATTGATATTATTGGGATAAGTAGGAGAGGAATCCCTTATTAGAATTACTTTTTCATTAATTGAGATCAGTAATCGAATGTCTCCACTTAAGTAATGATCAAATGATTCACCCATGATAATTTCAAATATTGTGTTTTGGTTAAATTAATTGATTTATTAATACACCAATGAGATCTTAATTGTTAAGTGTAGAGGTAAAGAATTGGACAATGGAATCTGAAGCCACATTGAACCAGTAGTGACCATATAAATTGCAGTTTTTTATCTTGCCACAGGTTGAGGGTTTGAGAAAAGTTGTTTTCCTCGGTATATGGACATTGAGATTTTGATGTTGTTAAGTGTTAGGGTCTCGAGTTCTTGAGCAATGGTCTAAGACTAAACCGAATCCATAGAGACTGTTGTAGTTAGAACTTCTTATTCTATTATGAATTGAGGATCTGTGAGAGATATTTATGTGGTATGGATATTATAGAATCAATCTAAAACAAGGTTATCACATGGCTCGGATGTTCGGAAAGGAATATGGCATGAAATGAAGAAAATATAAAGTATCGTGCTTTTAAAATCTAATTGTAACTTAAATTTCGTGTTGGGATTTTGGCTGAAAGAACCAAAATGCCAGGTTGTGATAGTGGCGGTAAGATGGAATTGATGAAACTAGAGCTAACCGATTGATCAAAGCGCGCGGCGGAAGGGTGATGAACCTGTGCATATAAAACGGTTTAAGTTAATATCCGAAGAAGATGCTCAGCATTGAGGTTCAGCGTGAAATGAAATGAGGCATTTTGCTAATTTTGAGGACAAAATTCCTTTAAGTAGGGGAGAATTGTGAGATCCTGAAATCAAAAAGGCTTAAAATAGGAATAAAATATTGCTACTTAAAATTGGAGTGGCCTTGTGCCACCAGAAGGTCGAACCACTTCATGGAAGTGTGAGAGGCCGAAATGAATAATAAGAGAAATTTGACTAAATTTGAAGAATTGACCGGATTTGAAGAGATGATCGGATTCGAAGATATTGACCGGATTTGAAGAGTTGACCAGATTTGAGGAAGTTGACCGGATTTTGAAGGGTTTAGAAATGTTGACCGGCCTTTGACCGGCTTGAGGAAAGTTAACCGGTCTTGAATAAAAGAGGCAAAATTGTGGGCAAGGAAATGACTTAACTAGAATAAGAAATATTGACCAAAAAGTTGACCGAATAAACTAATGGTAATTAAAGACAAAAGTAAACCTTACTATTTAGTTGGAATCTAACTAGGAGGCAACCAAATGGAGTAAGTAAACTAACCTTGTTACTCCCACCTACCCTCTGAAAAATAGTACCGAACAAGTGACTTACCCTCATTTACTTCGCCTACTCCCTGCTCTTTATATACCGGGCTCCAGTTGAGGATGAGTGTGAGTTTCTGGCACGAAGGAAGAATAAAGAGCGAAGAAGGAGGGAAGAACTTTGAGGCAGCTTGAGTGGACAGTCAGGAAAGTGTACCTCGGACGCTACCGTTTTAAGTTCTATTTTTAAGAATACTGCTGAGTGTACCCCAGTTTTAAAAGTTCGTGCATTAAGAACTCCCATTTCTAAGTCCAGTTTTAAGAAAAACTGCTAGTGTTTCTCCTTTCGATTTAAATGCCTACCGTTTTAAAGTTACTGCTTATGTTGTATTTACGGTATGATGGCTTTCATGGTTAGTTCCTGTACTCTGTTTTCAACCTTCTGTTTCCTTCTTAAACCGAAATTGCATAAAATCCAGACTAAAAATGAAATCGGCATTGTAAGCATCAAAATCGGCCCATTGCATGTTGAAATACAAATCGGCCCCCTTGCATGATAAAAACGAAATCGGCCCTTTGCATGATAAAATCGAAATCGGCCTTTGGATGAAAAATCAAGTTCGGCCTTTGCATGAAATCAAGTTCGGTCTTGCATGTTGAAAACAAGTTCGGCCTCCCTTGAATGATAAATGAACTTCAGCCTTCCCCCTATTATAAAGAGGTTCGGCCTCCCCTAATGATAAAAGAGGTCCGGCTTTCCTTAAGTGAAAATCAAGACCGGCATTGTGAACATGGAAATCCAAACTGGCCTCCTCCCTTGTAAATGAAGTCCGGCTTGAGTAAGAAAAAAAAATCAGGTCCGGCTCTTAAAGCTTGAAAACACAACAACTCCGGCCTTCCCTTGAGGCACAACAACTCCGGCCCTCCCTTGAGGCACAACAACTTCGGCCCTTGAACTTCGGCTTTTGTGGAAAAAGAACTCCGGCTTTTAAAAGAAAGAGACCTCCGGCTTTCCCTTGGATGCTAAATCAAGTTCGGTTTTCCTAGGTGAAAAATTAGGTTCGGCCTTCCTTAATGAAAAATCAAGTTCGGCTTTCTGAATGAAAAATCAAGTTCGGCTTTCCTTAATGAAAATCAAGTTTAGCTTTCTTTAATGAAAAATCAAGTTCGGCTTTCCTTCATGAAAATCAAGTTCGGCTTTCCTTGATGAAAAATCAAGTTCGGTTTTCCTTGATGAAGAATCAGGTTCAGCTTTCCCTTGATGAAAATCAAGTTGGATTTCCCTTAATGAAGAATCAAGTTTGGTTTTCCGGCTTTAAGATATCTGTATCTCTGAAGGTTAATAGTAATGTTTCTGACTGATACTGAAAATGGCTTTCAGTAAACGATAAGAAGAAAATATTTTTTTCTGTTATTATGGACTCAACACTGATATGCAGTCAGGTTATGTTCTCCGGCATGCCTTAGAACGTTATGGTGGTAATCGAGGGTAACTCTGTCCATAGAATTATATGTGGTCCGCCACTCCTCAGGGCGTTATAATAGGAGGGTAGCTTCTGTTCCGTTCTGGCCGGCACCTCCATGGATAGGCAAAGGATCTCCTGAGGTGGGATCATTTTGTTCTGTTATTGCTGTTGATTGTGGGGAGATGTATACAATCTATCCTTGATTATTCGCCCCTCTGCTAGTAGGGTCAATAGTAGGGTCCTTTACTGAAAAAGATAAGTTTTCTATAAATTATGGAAGTTGGACTGATTTCTACTTTCTGAAATATGAGTACACTGATTTCTGATTTTCGAAGACCATTTCCATTTTCTGACAGTTCTGTATACGTCATCATATTTCTATTGTAAATCACTTCCTATGGCATTTGTAACTTCATGTGCAATAGTATACATTTCTTTGAGTTATGTTCCGCATACATGTTTTACTATATACCAACATGTACCTTCTTTGGGCCTCGGCTCTTTGTTTTTCTATTTTCCCCCTCAAGATGAGACTATAGAATTTGTACCTGACGAGAAGGAGTAACTAGAGCTCCATCTAAGAGATTTTAAGGATTCCGAAGCATACTTTGGGAGTTACCACGGAAGCAGCAGTGGATGTAATGTTCTAATTAGAATAGTTGTATTTTTAAAATTGGAACCTTGTGCCTATGTGCGCATGAATGAATTTTTTGGGAGTGAGTTTAAATACTTCGACAGGTTATTAGATTTACTTCGACTACATGTTTTATGGATAATGTGTATGGTTCCTAGAAGGCATCTTGATTCTGTTTTATGAATGACGGAATCAAAAAATATATATATATATCTGTTCCATCACAATTAGTATCAGAGAGTTGAGATGCCTTAAGAATTGATTCATCGAAAAGCGGAAGCTTAGGATAGGTTAAGTTGAATCCAAGGGCGGTTATACGTAGCCATCTATTCCAACTTAAGGCGTTAGTGCTAATTAAGTTTGGGGTAGGTTATGAATGACCGGATAAGAAATTGAAGGTGGAAGATAGACTGGCTGGGTTTATCCATCCTAGTTCGGTAAATTAGAGTAATAGGACCAGGACATCAAGGAGCGCCATGTCTTAGTTACTGCTTAGAACAAATTACAATCTAACTGAATTCTTCTATTATTACGAATTTAAAAGTCTTAACTAAAGGAATGACAAGCCGGGCTCTTGGTTACGTAAAGAAGAGGAGTCCTTCAGAAAGAAAATATCCGGCCAGAAAGGTTCTAGTGCCGGCAAGAGCTAAGCAACTAGAGTCAATGAAGGAGTCCGACAAATCAGTACAGACCTCAAAGGTATTGGAAAGGTCTTGTCCACATAGAAACAGGCCTTGTTTCAAGGTACTAGGAGTTCATTGTAATTATGGTTAGGCTGGACATAAGGTAAGAAATTGTCCATATTCGAAGAGAACCCGAGCACCCAAACTAATTGCCCCGATTAAACAAATTGTAGATTCTGCAAAAGATGTGGGAGTATAATCAGCTATGGTGGAAGGTACGATTTTTTCAAAAACATGATGCTGAAACCTCTTTTATGCTGTGTTTCTTGAGTTTATCTTTGATTGAGGATTGCAGACTTAGTTAGCTATATTGATAATCATGGCAATTACTTGTGACTATGGATAGAATTATCCGTACTGAATTAAGGTAATAAGCTCTGATCGGTTTCAGGTGGTAACTTTTGGCAAGCTGCCATATTGGTGAGAGAGTTGGATTAATAAGGATGTTAGAACCAACATATCAGATTGTGAAATTCTGAGTAAGAGGCAAGGTTAAATAAGTTAAAGGCGTTCAACCTAATGAGAATTAGGATTGCCCTTTTTGAAGTTAATAGATGACCGTTCAAGAATCTGGCTATGCAGGTTTTAAGGAACGTGTGAATGACCAAGCTAATCTGTTTTAATGAAGTGGATTAAAGGAAATTGAATTCGGCATTAGTCTCTAAGGATGTGCGTGGAATTAAAAGAGTATCAACTGGGCACTATTAATGGAGCCATAGAACCATGTGATAGTATGACTTCTTGATGATCAGATAAGTTAGCATAGGTGATGAGTTTATAAGAAAGATTGGGGTTTTTAGTCCATATTAATAGACAATCATCCACAAGCAAGCGGGAGAGGCATCCGTGGGATGGAACCGCTCCACCTATAATTGAAACATTGTGATAAGATCCTTGAGGACTTAGGAATGATCCCTTGATAGAGATTAAAGTCCTATAAAAAGCTAGGAAGTGTTGGGTGAATCTTGATGTATTCGACGGAGGCGAATACTAAAATCAATAGTTGATGTCGAAGTCCCATTCGAAAGTATGAAGAACCACTTTGAAGATAATCCTGACCTGATAATTTTAAGAATTTTGAAGATGAAATTTGATGATTGTTGAGAAAACTCTAGGATTATGTCTTTCTACGTCTCCTATGGATTGATATTCTTGGGATAAGTAGGAGAGGAATCCCTTATCAGAATTACTTTTTTCATTAATTGAGATCAGTAATCGAATGCCTCCACTTAAGTAATGATCAAATGATTCACCCATGATAATTTCAAATAATGTGTTTTTGTTAAATTAATTGATTTATTAATACACCAATGAGATCTTAATTGTTAAGTGTAGAGGTAAAGAATTGGACAATGGAATCGGAAGCCACATTGAACTGTAGTGACCATATAAATTGCGGTTTTGATCTTTCCACGGGTTGAGGGTTTGAGAAAAGTTGTTTCCCTCGGTATATGGACTTTGAGATTTTGAGGTTGTTAAGTGTTAGGGTCTCGAGGTCTTGAGCAATGGTCTAAGACTAAACCGAATCCATAGAGACTGTTGTAGTTAGGACTTCTTATTCTATTATGAATTGAGGATCTCGTGAGAGATATTTATGTGGTATGGATATTTTAGAATCAATCTAAATCAAGGTTATCACATGTCTCGGATGTTCGGAAAGGAATATGACATGAAATGAATAAAATGTAAAGTATCTTGCTGTTATAATCTAATTGTACTATGAATTTCGTGTTGGGATTTTGGTGAAAGAACCAAAATGCCAGGTTGTGATAGTGGCGGCAAGGTGGAATTGATTAAACTAGAGCTAATCGATTGATCAGTGCGCGGTGGAAGAGTGATGAACCTATGCATATACAACGGTTTAAGTTAATATCCAAAGAAGATGCTCAATATTGAGGTTCAACGTGAAATGAAATGAGGCATTTTGCTAATTTTGAGGACAAAATTCCTTTAAGTGGGGAGAATTGTGAGATCCTGAAATCAAAAAGGCATAAAATATGAATAAAATATTGCTACTTAAAATTGGAGTGGCCTTATGCCACTAGAAGGTCGAACCACTTCTTGGAAGTGTGAGAGGCCGAAGTGAATAATAAGAGAAATTTGACTAAATTTGAAGAATTGACCGGATTTGAAGAGATGACCGGATTCGAAGATATTGACCAGATTTGAAGAGTTGACCAGATTTGAGGAAGTTGACTGGATTTTGAAGGGTTTAGAAATGTTAACCGGCCTTTGACCGCTTGAGGGAAAGTTAACCGGTCTTGAATAAAAGAGGTAAAATCGTGGGCAAGGAAATGACTTGATTAGAATAAGAAATATTGACCAAAAAGTTGACCGAATAAACTAATGGTAACTAAAGACAAAAGTAAACCTTACTATTTAGTTGGAATCTAACTAGGCGGCGCCCAAATGGAGTAAGTAAACTGACCTAGTTAATCCCACCTACCCTCTAAAAAATAGTACCGAACAAGTGACTTACCCTCACTTACTCCACCTACTCCCTCCTCTTTATATACCGGGCTCCAGTTGAGCGATGAATGTGAGTTTCTGGCACGAAGGAAGAATAATGAGCAAAGAAGGAGGGAAGAACTTTGAGGCAGCTAGAGTGGACAGTCAGGCAAGTATACCTCAGACGCTACTGTTTTAAGTTCTGTTTTTAAGAATATTGCTGAGTGCACCCCAGTTTTAAAAGTTCATACTTTAAGAACTCCCGTTTCTAAGTCCAGTTTTAAGAAAAACTGTTTGTGTTTGTCCTTTCGATTTAGAATGCCTACCGTTTTAAAGTTACTGCTTAAGTTGTATTTACGGTATGATGGATTTCATGGTTAGTTCATGTTCTCTATTTTCTACCTTTTGTTTCCTGCTTAAACCAAAATTGCATAAAATCAAGACAAAAAATGAAATCGGCATTGTAAGCATCAAAATCGGCCCATTGCATGTTGAAATCAAAATCGGCCCCCTTGCATGACAAAAACGAAATCGGCCCTTTGCATGATAAAATCGAAATAGGCCTTTGGATGAAAAATCAAGTTCAGCCTTTGCAAGAAAAATAAAGTTCGGCCTTTGCATGAAATCAAGTTCAGTCTTGCATGTTGAAAACAAGTTCGGCCTCCCTTGAATGATAAATCAACTTCAGCCTTCCCCCTAGTATAAAGAGGTTCGGCCTCCCCTAATGATAAAAGAGGTCCGGCTTTCCTTAAGTGAAAATCAAGACCGGCATTGTGAACATGGAAATCCAAACTGGCCTCCTCCCTTGTAAATGAAGTCCGGCTTGAGTAAGAAAAAAAAATCAGGTCCGGCTCTTAAAGCTTGAAAACACAACAACTCCGGCCTTCCCTTGAGGCACAACAACTCCGGCCCTCCCTTGAGGCACAACAACTTCGGCCCTTGAACTTCGGCTTTTGTGGAAAAAGAACTCCGGCTTTTAAAAGAAAGAGACCTCCGGCTTTCCCTTGGATGCTAAATCAAGTTCGGTTTTCCTAGGTGAAAAATTAGGTTCGGCCTTCCTTAATGAAAAATCAAGTTCGGCTTTCCTGAATGAAAAATCAAGTTCGGCTTTCCTTAATGAAAATCAAGTTTAGCTTTCTTTAATGAAAAATCAAGTTCGGCTTTCCTTCATGAAAAATCAAGTTCGGCTTTCCTTGATGAAAAATCAAGTTCGGTTTTCCTTGATGAAGAATCAGGTTCAGCTTTCCCTTGATGAAAATCAAGTTCGGATTTCCCTTAATGAAGAATCAAGTTTGGTTTTCCGGCTTTAAGATATCTGTATCTCTGAAGGTTAATAGTAATGTTTCTGACTGATACTGAAAATGGCTTTCAGTAAACGATAAGAAGAAAATATTTTTTTCTGTTATTATGGACTCAACACTGATATGCAGTCAGGTTATGTTCTCCGGCATGCCTTAGAACGTTATGGTGGTAATCGAGGGTAACTCTGTCCATAGAATTATATGTGGTCCGCCACTCCTCAGGGCGTTATAATAGGAGGGTAGCTTCTGTTCCGTTCTGGCCGGCACCCCCATGGATAGGCGAAGGATCTCCTGAGGTGGGATCATTTTGTTCATTATTGCTGTTGATTGTGGGGAGATGTATACAATCTATCCTTGATTATTCGCCCCTCTGCTAGTAGGGTCAATAGTAGGGTCCTTTACTGAAAAAGATAAGTTTTCTATAAATTATGGAAGTTGGACTGATTTCTACTTTCTGAAATATGAGTACACTGATTTCTGATTTTCGAAGACCATTTCCATTTTCTGACAGTTCTGTATACGTCATCATATTTCTATTGTAA
This sequence comes from Nepenthes gracilis, assembly GCA_033239525.1. Classification (NCBI taxonomy): domain Eukaryota; kingdom Viridiplantae; phylum Streptophyta; class Magnoliopsida; order Caryophyllales; family Nepenthaceae; genus Nepenthes; species Nepenthes gracilis. Next base: position 11,871,874 of record BSYO01000002.1, read on the forward strand.
ATCACTTCCTATGGCATTTGTAACTTCATGTGCAATAGTATCTGTTTTGCTGAGTTATGTTCCGCATACATGTTTTACTATATACCAACATGTACCTTGCTGGGCCTCGGCTCACTGTTTTCTATTTTCCCCCTCAAGATGAGACTATAGAATTTGTACCTGACGAGAAGGAGTAACTAGAGCTCCATCTAAGAGATTTTAAGGATTCCGAAGCATACTTTGGGAGTTACCACGGAAGCAGCAGTGGATGTAATGTTCTAATTAGAATAGTTGTATTTTTAAAATTGGAACCTTGTGCCTATGTGCGCATGAATGAATTTTTTGGGAGTGAGTTTAAATACTTGACAAAAAGGTTATTAGATTTACTTCGACTACATGTTTTATGGATAATGTGTATGGTTCCTAGAAGGCATCTTGATTACATTTTATGAATGACGGAATCAAAAATATATATATATATCTGTTCCATCACAATTAGTATCAGAGAGTTGAGATGCCTTAAGAATTGATTCATCGAAAAGCGGAAGCTTAGGATAGGTTAAGTTGAATCCAAGGGCGGTTATACGTAGCCATCTATTCCAACTTAAGGCGTTAGTGCTAATTAAGTTTGGGGTAGGTTATGAATGACCGGATAAGAAATTGAAGGTGGAAGATAGACTGGCTGGGTTTATCCATCCTAGTTCGGTAAATTAGAGTAATAGGACCAGGACATCAAGGAGCGCCATGTCTTAGTTACTGCTTAGAACAAATTACAATCTAACTGAATTCTTCCTGTTACAGAATTTAAAAGTCTTAACTAAAGGAATGACAAGCCGGGCTCTTGGTTACGTAAAGAAGAGGAGTCCTTCAGAAAGAAAATATCCGGCCAGAAAGGTTCTAGTGCCGGCAAGAGCTAAGCAACTAGAGTCAATGAAGGAGTCCGACAAATCAGTACAGACCTCAAAGGTATTGGAAAGGTCTTGTCCACATAGAAACAGGCCTTGTTTCAAGGTACTAGGAGTTCATTGTAATTATGGTTAGGCTGGACATAAGGTAAGAAATTGTCCATATTCGAAGAGAACCCGAGCACCCAAACTAATTGCCCCGATTAAACAAATTGTAGATTCTGCAAAAGATGTGGGAGTATAATCAGCTATGGTGGAAGGTACGATTTTTTCAAAAACATGATGCTGAAACCTCTTTTATGGCTGTGTTTCTTGAGTTTATCTTTGATTGAGGATTGCAGACTTAGTTAGCTATATTGATAATCATGGCAATTACTTGTGACTATGGATAGAATTATCCGTACTGAATTAAGGTAATAAGCTCTGATCGGTTTCAGGTGGTAACTTTTGGCAAGCTGCCATATTGGTGAGAGAGTTGGATTAATAAGGATGTTAGAACCAGCATATCAGATTGTGAAATTCTGAGTAAGAGGCAAGGTTAAATAAGTTAAAGGCGTTCAACCTAATGAGAATTAGGATTGCCCTTTTTGAAGTTAATAGATGACCGTTCAAGAATCGGCTATGCCAGGTTTTAAGGAACGTGTGAATGACCAAGCTAATCTGTTTTAATGAAGTGGATTAAAGGAAATTGAATTCGGCATTAGTCTCTAAGGATGTGCGTGGAATTAAAAGAGTATCAACTGGGCACTATTAATGGAGCCATAGAACCATGTGATAGTATGACTTCTTGATGATCAGATAAGTTAGCATAGGTGATGAGTTTATAAGAAAGATTGGGGTTTTTTAGTCCATATTAATAGACAATCATCCACAAGCAAGCGGGAGAGGCATCCGTGGGATGGAACTGCTCCACCTATAATTGAAACATTGTGATAAGATCCTTGAGGACTTAGGAATGATCCCTTGATAGAGATTAAAGTCCTATAAAAAGCTAGGAAGTGACAGGTGAATCTTGATGTATTCGACGGAGGCGAATACTAAAATCAATAGTTGATGTCAGAAGTCCCATTCGAAAGTATGAAGAACCACTTTGAAGATAATCCTGACCTGATAATTTTAAGAATTTTGAAGATGAAATTTGATGATTGTTGAGAAAACTCTAGGATTATGTCTTTCTACGTCTCCTATGGATTGATATTCTTGGGATAAGTAGGAGAGGAATCCCTTATCAGAATTACTTTTTTCATTAATTGAGATCAGTAATCGAATGCCTCCACTTAAGTAATGATCAAATGATTCACCCATGATAATTTCAAATAATGTGTTTTTGTTAAATTAATTGATTTATTAATACACCAATGAGATCTTAATTGTTAAGTGTAGAGGTAAAGAATTGGACAATGGAATCGGAAGCCACATTGAACCTGTAGTGACCATATAAATTGCAGTTTTTGATCTTTCCACGGGTTGAGGGTTTGAGAAAAGTTGTTTCCCTCGGTATATGGACTTTGAGATTTTGAGGCTGTTAAGTGTTAGGGTCTCGAGGTCTTGAGCAATGGTCTAAGACTAAACCGAATCCATAGAGACTGTTGTAGTTAGGACTTCTTATTCTGTTATGAATTGAGGATCTGTGAGAGATATTTATGTGGTATGGATATTTTAGAATCAATCTAAATCAAGGTTATCACATGTCTCGGATGTTCGGAAGGGAATATGACATGAAATGAATAAAATGTAAAGTATCTTGCTGTTATAATCTAATTGTACTATGAATTTCGTGTTGGGATTTTGGCTGAAAGAACCGAAATGCCAGGTTGTGATAGTGGCGGCAAGGTGGAATTGATTAAACCAGAGCTAATCGATTGACCAGAGTGCGCGGTGGAAGAGTGATGAACCTATGCATATACAACGGTTTAAGTTAATATCCAAAGAAGATGCTCAATATTGAGGTTCAACGTGAAATGAAATGAGGCATTTTGCTAATTTTGAGGACGAAATTCCTTTAAGTGGGGGAGAATTGTGAGATCCTGAAATCAAAAAGGCATAAAATATGAATAAAATATTGCTACTTAAAATTGGAGTGGCCTTATGCCACTAGAAGGTCGAACCACTTCTTGGAAGTGTGAGAGGCCGAAGTGAATAATAAGAGAAATTTGACTAAATTTGAAGAATTGACCGGATTTGAAGAGATGACCGGATTCGAAGATATTGACCAGATTTGAAGAGTTGACCAGATTTGAGGAAGTTGACTGGATTTTGAAGGGTTTAGAAATGTTAACCGGCCTTTGACCGGCTTGAGGGAAAGTTAACCGGTCTTGAATAAAAGAGGTAAAATCGTGGGCAAGGAAATGACTTGATTAGAATAAGAAATATTGACCAAAAAGTTGACCGAATAAACTAATGGTAACTAAAGACAAAAGTAAACCTTACTATTTAGTTGGAATCTAACTAGGCGGCGCCCAAATGGAGTAAGTAAACTGACCTAGTTAATCCCACCTACCCTCTAAAAAATAGTACCGAACAAGTGACTTACCCTCACTTACTCCACCTACTCCCTCCTCTTTATATACCGGGCTCCAGTTGAGCGATGAATGTGAGTTTCTGGCACGAAGGAAGAATAATGAGCAAAGAAGGAGGGAAGAACTTTGAGGCAGCTAGAGTGGACAGTCAGGCAAGTATACCTCGACGCCTCTTGTTTTAAGTTACATTTTTAAGAATATTCTTTGAGTGCACCCAGGTTTTAAAAGTTCATACTTTAAGAACTCCCGTTTCTAAGTCCAGTTTTAAGAAAAACTGTTTGTGTTTGTCCTTTCGATTTAGAATGCCTACCGTTTTAAAGTTACTGCTTAAGTTGTATTTACGGTATGATGGATTTCATGGTTAGTTCATGTTCTCTATTTTCTACCTTTTGTTTCCTGCTTAAACCAAAATTGCATAAAATCAAGACAAAAAATGAAATCGGCATTGTAAGCATCAAAATCGGCCCATTGCATGTTGAAATCAAAATCGGCCCCCTTGCATGACAAAAACGAAATCGGCCCTTTGCATGATAAAATCGAAATAGGCCTTTGGATGAAAAATCAAGTTCAGCCTTTGCAAGAAAAATGAAGTTCGGCCTTTGCATGAAATCAAGTTCAGTCTTGCATGTTGAAAACAAGTTCGGCCTCCCTTGAATGATAAATCAACTTCAGCCTTCCCCCTAGTATAAAGAGGTTCGGCCTCCCCTAATGATAAAAGAGGTCCGGCTTTCCTTAAGTGAAAATCAAGACCGGCCTTGTGAACATGGAAATCCAAACTGGGCTCCTCCCTTGTAAATGAAGTCCGGCTTGTGTAAGAAAAAAAAAGTCAAGTCCAGCCCTTAAAGCATGAAAACACAACAACTCCGGCCTTCCCTTGAGGCACAACAACTCCGGCCCTCCCTTGAGGCACAACAACTTCAGCTTTTATTGAAAAAGAATTCCGGCTTTTAAAAGAAAGAGACCTCCGGCTTTCCCTTGGATGCTAAATCAAATTCGGTTTTCCTAGGTGAAAAATCAAGTTTGGCCTTCCTTAATGAAAAATCAAGTTCGGCTTTCCTTAATGAAAAATCAAGTTTGGCTTTCCTTAATGAAAATCAAGTTCGGCTTTCTTTAATGAAAAATCAAGTTCGGCTTTCCTTAATGAAAAATCAAGTTTTGCTTTCCTTAATGAAAAATCAAGTTCGGCTTTCCCTTGATGAAAATCAAGTTCGGCTTTCCCTTAATGAAGAATCAAGTTCAGTTTTCCCATAATAAAAAATTGAGTTCGGCCTTCCTTTGTAAGAAAATGAAACCAGCCCCTTTGCATGATGAATCAAGTTCGGCCCCTTTGCATGATGAAATCAAAACAGGCCCCAAGTGTATTTTATGCCATGAAATCGAACTGGCCTCAAGTGTATTTTGAAACCAGCTTAAAGTATATGATTTTTGAACTAAGTTCTATGATTTGAAACCAGCTTAAAGTATACGATTTTTGAACCGGCTTTAAGATATCTGTATCTCTGAAGGGTTAATAGTATGTTTCTGTGACGGACCGGCTTTTAATCCACCACATAAAGCCTCCGTCAAGTCTAAATTTCTTAGTGGTCAATAATTAGGTGGACATAAAAATTTCTTTTCTTCTTTCAAACCTGAGATGCATACTAGAAATTTATTAATTTCATTTATCCAAAAACAATCACGGAAACATGCTAATATTCATAGGTTCGTAACAGCGGAACAATATTACATGTATCCTCAAAACATCAAAAGACAACATGATTAAAATCTCTTCAAAAGTCTGCTCCGGCCCGCTAAGCCACTTAGCTACACCATAAAGATTCTACTCAACTTCGTCCTCCATGAGCCTTTCGTCATCTAAAAATAACTAGAATGAGCTACAAGCCCAGCAAAATACTCACATGCAGAAAACAGAGAACATATCATATACATATAAGCGAATATAATTTAGCATAAGAAAATCATCATGTCTTTTAGTTCAGAATTTTCTTAGTCTTTTTCTTCTTGTCTTGTTTATTGAAAACTCATAAAAACCATTGAGAATTCTTATCATCTTTAGGGACCGGACGGGAGCGAACAACATCGAGGACGGGTTGTGTGTAACCCCACAACCTAAAGCCGTATCCCCTCATTATGCTCCCCGGGGCGGGAGGTAATGCCTTTAACCCGGCATACGGGGCCGCAGTCCAAAGTTCTTATGCCACCAGAAAGTCCCCTCCCGTGGCCCAGGAGGCAATCCTCGAGTGTCACTCCAATATCCTTCATCCATCTTTAACAGCAAGTTTAATGGAGACTCGGTTCATAGTTCTTGTTCTTTAATGGCCATTCATCATAATTCAAAAGTCGTAGAGTTCCACTTGCTGTCCATATTACATGCATTTTTTCATGTTCATATATACATAGGCCGGAGTTCTTTTTCATACAAAGGGCCGGAGTTCTTGTGAGCCGGAGTTCTTTTGTCAAGCCAGAGCTCTTTTACATAGCCGAAATTCTTTTACATATTCTTTTACATGAAAAGCCGGACTTCCAAAATCCGGAGTTCGTTTCAAAAGCCGGAGTTCTTGGATCATGAGTTGTTATTAAAAGCCGGAGTAAAAAGCCTAAGTTTTCTTTTTCTATAATTGGCCAGAGTTCTTTTTCAAACAGAAGGCCGGAGTTCTTTTTCAAAACCGAACAGAGTGTTTTCATCAAAAGTCCGGAGTGCTTTTCTGTTCAACAATCCGGGGTGCTTTTCTGTTCAAAAATCCGGAGTGCTTTTCTTTTTAAAAATTCGGAGTTCATTTTCTTTCAATTTCCGAACCTCTAAAATCCGGAGTGACTTTTCTTTCAAAAATCTGGAGTTCTAATACTGGAGTGACTTTTCTTAAAATCTGGGGTGCCAAAACCGGAGTGTCTTTTCTTTAAAATCCGGAGTGCTAAAAACCGGAGTGTCTTTTCATTAAAATCCAGAGCGCTAAAACCGGAGTGTCTTTTCATTAAAATCCGGAGTGCTTCTTAAAGACGTAAGGGCCGGAGTTTCTTTTCTTCAAAACCGGAGTACTTTTCAAAAGAGGACGGAGTACTTTGTTCATAAAAGGCCGGAGTTCTTTTGGACGGAGTTCATTTCTTTAAAAGGATGGAGTTCTTATAAAAATGCCGGAGCTCTTTTTCTTAAAACCAGAGATCTTTTCGACAGAAATCAGAATTCATCTACAAGAGTTCTTGTTCCGTCTAAGGCCGAAGTTCTTTACCTTAAACATGCATGTATCGTAATTAATTGACAATAATCATGTTTCCAAGAAGAATAAAACCGAACATTATAAATAACAGGGCTTCCTTTTTAAACATGCGATTACGAACAATTCAAAAAAGATGCGTGCAGAAACATAAGTTGATCAATATATCAGATAAAGGAACAGAATAAACTTTATACATTCTAAACATACTTTCATAAGAATACCATGCATAATCATGGACTTTAAAAACAGGGGTGAGTATCTTGCCTGGATTCCTTTTCTTTGCCTTGAACTGTTCGGTCTTTCTTTACTTAGAATTTCTATTGGGTGCATTTTTCTGATGTTCTTAGTCCTTATTTATAGCCCAAGGTTTTGGTGGCCGTCATTTATGGCTCTTCACTTTCCAAAGGGTGATATTTATAATTTTACATTTTCAAAAAGTTTCAGAATTAGCAGATTATTTATGGTCGTGCATTCCCAAAGCCCTGAGTCATTAATTTTTCCTTGACCGGTTGAGTCTTTCTATTATTACTCCGGCTTCCTTATCAACATTAATTTTGGCTTTCCTCTCCCAAAATCTTACTTCGGCCTCACACAAATCACTCCGGCCTTCAAGGCCACTTCGGCCTTACTTCACACAATTCTACTTCGGCCTTACATGGCTGTAGTTGATTTTCATCAAGGAAATCCGGACTTCTTTTTATCCCGAAAATCCGGACTCGTTTTTCATCAACAGAGATCCGAACTTCTTTTCATCACGGAAATCCCGAGTAGATTTTCATCAATTAAATTCGGAATGGATTTTCATTAAGGAAATCCGGACTGGATTAGGGAAATCCGGACTGGATTTTCATTAAGGAATTCCGGAGTGGATTTTCATTAAGAAATTCCGGAGTGGATTTAAGGAATATTCCGGACTGGATTTTTTTATTAAGGAAGTCCGGACTTCTTTTATCAAGAAACATTCCGGACTTCTTTTTATCAAGTAAGGCCAAACTTGATTTCATCTTCATGCCAAGTTATTTCTTATCACTTTTTCCAGTCAACTGGCGTTGATCGGATTCAATGACCGAAGTTTTCTATGTTTTAAATCTGGGTCGTTACAGTTTCTGACTGATACTAAAAATGGCTTTCAGTAAACGATAAGAAGAAAATATTTCTGTTCTGTTATTATGGACTCAGAACTGATATGCAGTCAGGTTATGTTCTCCGGCATGCCTTAGAACGTTATGGTGGTAATCGAAGATGACTCTGTCCATGGAGTTATATGTTGTCCGCCACTCCTCAGGGCGTTATAATAGGAGGATAGCTTCTGTTCCGTTTTGGCCAGGACACCCTTGGATAGGGGAAGGATCTTGTGAGGTGGGATCATTCTGTTCTGTTATTGTCATTGATTGTGGGGAGATGTACACAATCCATCCTCGATTATTCGCCCCCTCGGCTAGTAGGGTCTACTAGTAGCGTCCTTTACTGAAAAAGATAAGTTTTCTGTAAATTATGGAAGTAGGACTGATTTCTACTTTCTGAAATTTGAGTACATTGATTTCTGATTTTCGAAGACCGTTTCCATTTTCTGACAGTTCTGTATACGTCATCATATTTTTATTATAAATCACTTCCTATGGCTTTTGTAACTTCATGTGCAATAGTATCTGTTTTGCTGAGTTATGTTCCGCATACTTGTTTTACTATATACCTGCATGTACCTTGTTGGACCTTGGCTCACTGTTTTCTGTTTTTTCCCCTTCAGATGAGACTATAGAATTTGTACCTGACGAGAAGGAGTAACTAGAGCTCCGTCTAAGAGATTCTAAGGATTCCGAAGCATACTTTGGGAGTTACCACAGAAGCAGTAGTGGATGTAATGATCTAATTAGAATTGATGTATTTTTAAAATTGGAACCTTGTGCCTATGTGTGCATTAATGAATTTTATGGGAATGAGTTTAAATGCTTCGACAGGTATTAGATTTACTTCCACTACATGTTTTATGGATAATGTATATGGGTCCTAGATGACATCTTGATCCTGTGTTATGAATGACGAAATCAAAAAAAAATATATATATATATATATATCCGTTCTGTCATAGTGTCTCTATTGCAAATCTACCCCTTCTCTTCTTCAAATTTTCATGATGCTATTGAAATTGGGTATATGTGGATATTGTGTGGAAACTATTGAAAAATCAGAAATTGGGAAAAGCAGGGCTTCGTGTTCTATTCTTGCCGAGGCTCTATGAGGAGGGGATTCAAAAATTTTGTGATTAAATTGTTGGGTGTGTATATATACGGTGCATATAGAGATACATATATGTAATCGCATGAGTATGTTGTACACGGGGGAGGAATGTGTATACAGTGTATGTGGACTGTATCTGTGTGTGCAGTGTGTAGGTATGTTCTTCTATGTGTGCGTGTGTTGCTGAAGGTGTAGGTGAGTGAATAGAGCCTCGTGCTCTTCTAGTTGAAAATTCGTATAGTTGAGTGATACTATACGGAAGATGAATACATATATGTGTACATAGGAATGCGTGAAATTGCATGTGTATATGTGTGAGTATATATATATATATATATATATATATACATGACAGTGTGCTGTGAGTGTGTGTGTGTATACTGTGCGTGTGTGTATAGTATCTGTGTGGGTAAAAGGATGTCGCTGTGCCCTGAGAAATGATGTCGCTGTGCTGTAGTATGAAGTTGCCTCTGCTGCCGACCAATGGTTGTTGAAGGCTGCTTCCTGGTGGCTGAAATATGACCTTCTGTGTGGGTGGAGGCCTTCTGCTTGTTGCCATTTGTGTAGCAGTCTCTTGGATTGCTGTTTTCTGGTAAATGCTGCCAGTTTGTTGCTGTTGCTTTTTGTAGCCAGTTCTGTTCGGACTGCATTGGATGATGATCCTTTGATGGCCGATCCTTTTGGCGGTTTGTGATGATCTTCGTTATGCATTGTATGCCCAGAGTGGCTAAATTGTTGCTGCAAAACCGCTGCTGTTGGAAGTACAATTGGGGTAGTGGGCAAGCTGCTTTGTGGATTTGTGGATGTCACTTCACTTCTTCCCTTGACTAAGGTCTTTCTTGGTTGGCCTGTGCTGATGGTGGATCGGATTCAATTGATGCTAGGCTCCTCCGTTCTTGCTGCTGAGCCCATTAAATGCTCTCTGCTAGGCTCATCCGTTCTTGCAGCAGGTGTTGGGATTTGGTGGCTGCTTTGAGGTTGGCTGATGACTTGGCCAATGCTTTTGCTGTATTGGGAATCAGCTGGTCGATTCTCTAGGGCTTTTCATGAGCCCGGATTGCTGTTGGCATCTAGAATGCCATTTCTTCACGGGTTTTCTTTGATAGTGGTTTGTGAAGGCTGCTTTGTGTTGCTTTGTCTTTTGCTAGCTGGTAGTGCAGTAAATGATGTATTTTGGAGCTGAAGTGGCAAAGCCTTCTGCCGGAGCCTTTGGAATGCTATTCTGGCTTGTGGCGTGGATTTGTTGGATTTTAGCTGCTGGTCGGCTATCCTCCCTTTGATGATGATGTGCTGCTGGCCTTGTACGAAGGGGACACGGCTGCCGTTGCTCCCGGGTTTTGAAGGTGCAGTTCATCTTGTTTAAGTGGTTTGTTGGCTGTTGGATGATGGTGCTATAAAGCCGTGGATGTTGGCTGCTGGCATAAAGGGTTTTGCCTTGAATTGGCATATTATTTTTTTGTTTAGGAACCGCCCTTGGGTGGTTTGCTAGTATAGTATGAATACCAGCATTTTTGTCCTTTAGTTGGTTTCATCGGTTGTATCAAAGTGCTCGGGGCATGCCCTAGCTATATTGGTTTATCCCCAAGTCGGAATAACACTTGGTGATAAATCCTTACTTGTAAATTTTTCTCCCATTAATCCAAATCACTTACCAAAAAAAAAGTACGTGTGTGTATAGCACTGTGGAATGTGTGAAATCGTGTGTGCTGGCAGTGTTACTACCGTGTGGATGAGAGTGTGGGTGTGTATGTATATATATATATATGAACTTGAATGATTGGTGAAGTAAATATTAGTGTATTACGGTGATAATAAATATGTGTGTGCATATTTTAGAATACAAGTCAATTTATAAAATGTGGTTAAAGTTATTATATAATTTCGCTAAAAATTGTTAAACAAATTTGGGATGATTGAATTGGATTTGGTAATAATAGGCTTATCCACAGGTGATAATTACGATATGGTTTTGATGATAGGATCCGTTTATCAAAACAGAATGGGAGGCAAGATAAAAATTTAAATTGGTCGAAATATATATTTCTGGTTTGCTTTTATTCTTTCATCATTCTGTGATAAAATTCCTTTGTGTTAATCTTGAAGGTGTGAATATAATCCTTATCATCACCGAGCGACATTTCCATTTTTTTTTTGTAATTGTAAATCCTTCTTTGCGCCACGCTGATTACATGAGTATTTGAGTTGTTCGCTTCCTACAGTCAAAGTTAAGGAGAGCATATGAAAATACTAAGGTATCTAGTCGAATGGGAGGTTACAACACCTTAGCATGGTTTACACTTATCTGATACTGATTTTCGTATCATGGTGATAATAAAGTATATTATTTATTGTGGAGGAAAACTTATAGCCATGTGACCGGATTATTTTCCTTAAACAACCCTCCGTCAATAAACACATCATTAATGCGCATAATTAATATTATAAATTTCTGCAGAAAATTGAGTAGAATTTCGTTTATAAATTGGACATTTTTCAAAATACAAACACCTATAAATAATCCTGTACAATAATCCACAACATTTATCAACAAACCACAGGATCCCATAGCCACTATAACACCTCCGGTGGCACCGACGTCATAACTCAGGTACGACACTGGCCCAAAAAGGACGCCAACTAAAAGAAACCCAAACAATAATCACAATAAGTAACTTGCGGAAGTATGAAACCACAACACACAAGAAACCAAACTGTTCATCCACATCCACATACACATACATAACATAATATATAATTGGGATTCGCAAAATACAATACAAATTCCTATTCCATACGCAATCAAGCTAAGTCCTCAAGCTCCGTACAGGAAATTAGGTCGCCTATCTCGCTCCTACAGCTTACTCAGTCTCGTCGAGCATCACAGCATTCTCATCTGAAAGGAGAGACAGCAAGCATGAGCTAAAAAGCCCAGCAAGTGTAAAATACGTACTATCAGAGAACAGATAAACAATAGAAATGATGGTGGGATGGGGGAAACCATATAACTTCAATTAAAAAAGAAGCATGAGAGGAAGGTGACCTTTGGGATCGCATGGGTTGCATATTTACATTAGATATATTTTTATACACTTTTATTATTTTTATTAATCTTTGTGGACCAGGGCTAGTAGGTCGTACTAGCAACGATGTGAGAGAACGAGAAAATAATCATGATATTCCACTTGATCTAAGGCCGTGAGGGCTTATTCTTAGACCCAGCAGGGGGGTCATCTACATATTATGCCTGTAGACGGGCCCGATAAACGCCCCATTTCCCTGGGGTACGAGGGCAGTTCCTCGTTCTTCTGCAATGGTATCCTAAGGTGTGCCACGGACATCACCCGCTCACACAAGCAACAAGAATATGCGGCCAAAGTAGTCTTTGGCTTTCCACTGAGATGGACGTGGCAAGCCAGTGAATACTACCCAATGAACATAAGTCCATGGTCCTAGTTTCATTATTCTATTTCCATTTCCATTTGAGGGAAAGTCCACCGTATCCAATTTACCATATCTCCCGCCATTTGGGAGGTTCCATCATTCACATATCACATTGTGAACTTCCCTCCGATTACTTGTTCGGTTCTTACCTTTCTTTAGAACTTGGCACTTTTCACAATTCAATTTATATGCATGAAAATTCATGAGAGGGTTGGGATTCCTTACCATCGATGAGCCAATATCACATTGGGGTCCTCTAGAGCCCATTTCTGAATCTTACAATTTCAAATGCACATTAGTCATAACTTTCATAACAATGGAATGAGGGTAAAATATGCAAATTGTCCATTTATTTCGTATGAACAGTAACAGGGATCATTTAACACTTCAAAACGCCGCGAACGGGTCGATTCTTATGAAATTGGACGCCCGGTTGATATGTATGCATAATTGGGATGTGGTGATTCATATTTTGAGGTCAATTTAACATAGTATACGGGTGGAAACATGTAAATTTCCCACTTTATTTCAGATAAATAGTGACAGTGGCGTTTTAGAGATTTCGGACACCGCGAACGGGTCGATTCTTGTCCGATCGGACATCCTATCGATATATACACATCATTAGGACGTGGGGATTCATATCTTGAGGTCAATTTAAGGTAATACAAAGGTAAAAGCATGCAAATTTATTTGTTCACCTCGGGTGAACAGTGTCAGGAGGCATTTAGAGGTCTCGGACGCCGCGAACGGGTCGAGACATGCGAAATCGAACCCGCGGCCGACATATGTACATCATTGGGACGTGGGGATTAATATTTTGCAGTCAATTTCATGATACATGGAAGGGAAATGGAAAATCCCCAATTTCGTGGGTTAGGGTTTCGGTGAAACCCAACTGAATGGATCAGAGACTATTCGGACAAATAACTACATATTCATTGGTCATTAATCGTGGGTTTTGTGATTCTAACATATATAGTGGGTATCGACACAAGAATACCCAATAAAATCAAGCAAAACATTGAAAGGGAATGAGAAGTGAGTATGAGAACACTTACCTCGACGCGTGCTTTCACCTTTATAACTAGCTCCCGGACGGATTTGGACTCCACGGTCTCGATCTCCTCCCTTCTCTCACCAGAACCGGTGCTCTCTCTCTCTAGAAGCTTCTGGGCTCGTAGAAAATGAGGAAAAAGAAGCACGATGCGGCTTTAAAACAGACTTGCGCTCGAGCGCGCGGCGAGCCCGCGGCGAGCACAAGCATTCAGCCATGGTGGGCTTGAGTGCACGGAGGGCACGGGCAAATCTGGATTTTGTGCTCGATAGGTGGGCTCGAGCGCATGGAGGGTGCGGCTCTGGCCCGCGGCAAGCCTGCAGCAAGCCTACATCGCGTTTTCGCCGTTTGGGACCCATTTTGACCATCCTAATCCAATCTTTCACATTCTTGGACCTTATTTTTTATTATATAACCTTAATAAGTCATGATTATCATAATTTAAAACCCAATATCTTATTTACAAAGTAACATTTCACGGTTTACAGTTTTCATTCCCGATTTACCGATTCCGGCTCTTTGATCTTTTTTTTTATCTGATTCCTTCCATACCTATTGACCACAATACACCTATGTTAACTTAATTACCTTCTAATTATTATAGTCTTAACCTGGAACCTCACAACTCTCCCCCACTTATAAAAATTTCGTCCTCGAAATTTAACGAATCTCAAATTTCCATCATCACCGGTATTCTTTCTTGTATCTAGAAATCATTCTCTCAGACAACGATTATTCTAGGAAACCTCAAGCATTTGAATCATGCTAATCCTCATTACAAAACAAATCCTTAGCCTCTCAGAATGGCTCAACTCAGACACTTACTGATTTTCTCAACCATCGATACAAGGAAGACCTTATAACGATCCTCCGAATTTCAAAAGCGACCTACAATAATGCTGGCCATTTCTCCAACTTAATCTTATACTTCAAACGAATCCAATGAACTTCCACTTCAGTTCATTCCAAGCTTTAAAAGAATTCAATCATAGGGACCTCAACCTTATTCTCAAATCTCTGAGCCATGGGTTCACAACGCTTACGCTGCGCTACTCTGATTAAAACAGTTCTAAGATAGTCATACTATGAAGACAATTCCACAATCCTCAGACTATAGCCACATTCCGAGTTACAGTCACAAAGACCACCCAAAGAGTCAACACAACTTTAAATCATTACCCAAAATCTTAAGATCCTAATTACTTAGTAACCTCAAGATCCCGTTGGCATACCAATAAGCCAACTGATTCCAGCAGAACACGTCTTCTATGATTACGATAAGTGGGTCGCCCTAATCGTCTTGAAACAAATCACAAGGACTTCATATTTCACGAACCCATGTCTCCCAAACATCGAATATGGTTTTGTCTCCCAATTCAAGAACATGGCATCCTATCACCCATTCATTTGGACTTACTCGAGATTCATCTTTCACATTTCCTATGAAACTTCAAAGACATACAAGTCCAAAGTCCCGCAGCATCAATTGCCAACATTGATGCCGGCCTTCCAAAAGAAAACATTGAGGTTCACTTTCTCAACCTTTAAACAGGTCTGTCCACATGCAATATCATATAATCATCCTTTTTAATGGTACAACTATTTTGTCTCTTTAAACTTTAGGTAATGACTATCTTCAAAGACAAAGCAACGAGTTCTCAAAGCGGAGACTTTAAGAGCTAATTTTGACTTACATATGGGGTAACACTAATCATGAACTTCTCCCCCACTTAAATTAAAGGTATCCACCTATTATGGCGTGAGAGTAACATAACCTTAACATTTCGCAAAGGCATTACATCCCATGATAACTTATCAGACCCATCAGGGATCAACCCAAATGACATGAACGTCAATTACCCCCATCCGATCTCTGAAAACTACTGTTTATCTTTCGTTCTAACAATTACAAATCTCTCTAAGCCAAACGTCACACTTGAATTGTAGTCCTCGAAGAGTACTTGTCGGATCACTTAATAACTTCGGTTACACCCAAGAAGACCATACGCTTTCATGACACTAATCGGTTATTCCAATAGCCATCACTTAAAATCTTATAGATCCCAAGATCATGCTACCAAAGAGCTACAAGCCTAATTGGGCATTTCCTCCACTAAACTCGCATTCCTTTGAATTTATCTATGAAGTCACCTCAACACGGGCCCGAATATGGCCAAAAGATCCAACCCATAAAATTTTATGAAACACTAACGGACCTACAAAACCCAAACGGCGTTTTCTAGACTTCATAGTGGCCATATCCTCATCCCGAATACCGCCGGGGCTACCACTTCTATTGATACACAATTAACACGCTATGGACCTAAATCGATCTTAAAAATCGTCCAGCCTTTACAATGGCCCACGTAATTCGCTTATCCATTCACAAGGTCTGTTTGACAAACCATCAATATCCTAGGCCACCCCATTTTTTGAAATTCATGAACAACCTTATTGGTCCATCTTATCTACCTCGAAGGTTCTGGGATATTTCACAATATTACCAAAGCCTATACTTCCACGGCACTGCATGGAACTCTCAACGATCGCTATATTTTGACACAACCTTGAATTATTGGTCAACAGATAAGTCAACCTAATCTTCCTTCTATAATCATCCTCAAATAGTCACACGGCCGAAGCCCCTCAATGACCACAAAATAACTTCAAGATGTGGCCGCATATACTAATTAGACTTAACACATATTCTCATTGAATGCTCCACAGGAAGACGTCATCAATCTCTTGATACCTTGATCAATTCAAACTTATGGCTTAGATCCCACAACTCGATTGCCAGATGTCATCATTTACTAATCCAACAGCAATAGCACTGCAGTTTGCCCACCGAACTACTATTAAGATCAAATTAAGACTTGGTACCTTAGTTGGCTCAAGTTCATACCCAAAATCACAAAATTCAATTCCAAGATTCGTACATAAACATCCACTTTGATATGTCTTTTGTCCTTCCAAGTACTAGATCACCTTTGCCGCTATTATAAAACTTAGGTCTCCCAATTACATATAACCCAATGCAAACATGGGTTTGGAATCCCCAAAACGACACCAAATTACAATATTAAGCCTAAGGGCCTTACCTCTTATCGTGACAGGTGCCACTTAATACTTTAAGTTAATACCTTAGAACCCTAATTTAAAACACTGAACCTCTTCGCCGCCCTTCCATGGATAAGGACATCCCTAAATCTTACAATCAAACCAACCATTATT
The DNA here is from genome assembly GCA_033239525.1 of Nepenthes gracilis. NCBI lineage: Eukaryota > Viridiplantae > Streptophyta > Magnoliopsida > Caryophyllales > Nepenthaceae > Nepenthes > Nepenthes gracilis. The sequence continues at coordinate 11,888,462 of BSYO01000002.1, forward strand.
GAAAAATGCTCCTGAGAGTCTCATCAAAACAAAGTATTCATCCTTAAAGCTTCCATAAGCACATAGGACAATATCTCTTAATCCTCAAGACCCATGATCTTCTTCACGTCAACTAACCGAGGTCAACTTCACTTCCTATCTAACATGGGGCAACACGCCATGCCTTCTACCAGACATGGGGTCACCACAATGCCATCTTAAGTCTAAAAATCCACATCGTCAACCTCAATATAAGTCGAGGCTACCCAAAAGTCCAAACACTTAAGCATTTTTTCCAAAACAATCATGAATTATCATCCTAGGACTTGATATACCCAAAATTTACTCCAGTGATACCAATCTCGAGTCGATGGCTCCACTCTATTCGTTATACTTGCTAGGTTAATCAGGCAACCATTCTTAATGAATTATTAGCCTAAGGACTTCAATCCACAGCCGATCGAACTTAAACCTCAAATCTAGATTAATTAACCTAGGCCACAAATCAACACTGATCAATTCAAGAACCCAATTGATACCAATCAAATTCAAACACTAAGGTGTCTCTACACACCATCTTCCTCTCGACCCTACAACCAATCACTAATATTAGTAGTCCCCGTCCAAGAGCCACTACTAATATTTCCTTGAGACCGAGACATTTTGCATTAAGTCACTCTTTGAATACTAGCTAGGACACATAAGCTAGCCAATTGAACTAAATCATCACTCTAAACTTAGTGCAAGCCTAAGTCATTGGGATTGGGGTAACCAAAACTACCCAGACTAGCATAATCACCAAACACCTTTATTTACTTATTCGATCAATCTTAATCTAGCCTAAACTTTCGCATATGATTCAGATCAAATCTAAGGCATCTCTTTCTCTGATACCAACTGTGACGGACCGGATTATTTTTCTTAAATAATCCTCCGTCAATAAACACATCATTAATGCCCATAATTAATATTATAAATTTATTCAGAAAATTGTGTAGAATTCCGTTTATAAATTGGATGTTTGCCCAAATACAAACACCTGTAAATAATCCTGTACAATAATCCACAACATTTATCAACAAATCACAGGATCCCATAGCCACCACAACACCTCCGGTGGCACCGACGTCATAACTCAGGTACGACGCCGGCCAAGAAAGGATGCCAACTAAAAGAAACCCAAACAATAACCACAATAAGTAACCTGCGGAAGCATGAAACCACAACACACAAGAAACCAAACTGTTCATCCACATCCATATACACATACATAACATAATATATAATTGGGATTCACAAAATACAATACAAATTCCTATTCCATACGCAATCAAGCTAAGTCCTCAAGCTCTGCACAGGAAATCAGGTCACCTATCTCGCTCCTACAGCTTACTAGGACTTGTCGAGCATCATAGCATTCTCATCTAAAAGGAGAGATAGCAAGCGTGAGCTAAAAAGCCCAGCAAATGTAAACATACATCACTATCAGAGAAAAGATAAACAATAGAAATGATGGTGGGATGGGGGAAACCATATAACTTCAATTAAAAAAGGAGCATGAGAGGAAGGGGACCTTTGGGATCGCATGGGTTGCACATTAACATTAGATACGTTTTTATACACTTTTATTATTTTCATTAATCTTTGCAGACCAGAGCCAGTAGGTCGTACTAGCAATGATGCGAGAGAACGAGGAAAGGATCATAATACTCCACATGATCTAAGGCCGTGAGGGCTTATTCTTAGACCTAGCCGGGGGGTCATCTACATATCATGCCTATAGACGGGCCGGATAAACGCCCCATTTCCCCGGGCTACCAAGACAGTTCATCGTTCTTCCGCAATAGTATCCTAAGGTGTGCCACAGACATCACCCGCTCACACAAGCGACCAGAATATGCGGCCAAAGTATTCTTTGGGTTTCCACCGAGATGGACATGGCAAGCCAAGGAATACTACCCAATGAACATAAGTCCATGCTCCTAGTTTCATTATTCCATTTCCATTTCCATTTGAGGGAAAGTTCACCATATCCAATTTACCATATCTCCCGCCATTTGGGAGGTTCCATCATTCACATATTACATTGTGAACTTCCCTCTGATTACTTGTTCGGTTCTTACCTTTCTTTAGAACTTGGCACTTTTCACAATTCAATTTATATGCATGAAAATTCATGAGAGTGATTGGGATTCCTTACCATCGATGAGCCAATATCACATTGGGGTCCTCTAGAGCCCGTTTCTGAATCTTACAATTTCAAATGCACAGTAGTCATAACTTTCATAACAATGGAATGAGGGTAAATTATGCAAATTGTCCATTTATTTCGTATGAACAGTAACAGAGATCGTTTAACACTTCCGAACACTGCGAACGGGTCGATTCTTATGAAATTTGACGCCCGGTCGATATGTATGCATAATTGGGATGTGGTGATTCATATTTTGAGGTCAATTTAACATAGTACACAGGTGGAAACATGCAAATTTCCCACTTTATTTCGGATGAACAGTGACAGTGGCATTTCAGAGAGTTCGGACGCCACGAACGGGTTGATTCTTGTCCAATCGGACGTCCGGTCGATATATACACATCATTAGGACGTGGTGATTCATATATTGAGGTCAATCTGAGGTAATAGAAAGGTGAAAGCATGCAAATTTATTTGTTCACCTCGGGTGAACAGTGTCAGGAGGCATTTAGAGGTCTGGACGCCATGAACGGGTCGAGACATGCGAAATTGAACCCGTGGCCGACGTATGTACATCATTGGGATGTGGGGATTCAAATTTTGAGGTCAATTTCATGATACATGGAAGGGAAACGGAAAATCCCCAATTTCATGGGTTAGGGTTTTGATGAAACCAAACTGAGTGGATCGGACATGACTCGGACAAATAACTACATATTCCATGGTCATTAATCGTGGGTTTCGTGATTCTAACATTTATAGTAGGTATCGACACAAGATTACCCAATAAAATCAAGCAAAACATCGAAAGGGAACGAGAAGTGAGTATGAGAACACTTGCCTCGACGCGTGCTTTCATTTTTATAACTAGCTCTCGGACGGATTTGGACTCCACGGTCTTGATCTCCTCCCTTCTCTCACTAGAACCGGTGCTCTCTCTCTCTAGAAGGTTCTGGGCTAGTGGGAAAATGAGAAAGAAGAAGCACGACGCGGCTTTAAAATAGACTTGCGCTCGAGCGCGCGGCGAGTGCGCGGCAAGCACGGGCATTCAGCCATGGTGGGCTCAAGCGCACGGAGGGCATGAGCAAATCTGGTTTTTGTGCTTGATAATTGGGCTCGAGCGCGTGGAGGGCACGGGTCTGGCCTGCAGCAAGCCTACATCGCGTTTTCACCGTTCGGGACCCGTTTTGACCATTCTAATCCAATCTTTCACATTCTTGGACCTTATTTTTGATTATATAACCTTAATAAGTCATGATTATCATAATTTAAAACCCAAAATCTTATTTACAAAGTAACATTTCACGATTTACAGTTTTCGTTCCCGGTTTACCGATTTCGGCTCTTTGAGCCTTTTTTTTATCCGATTCCTCCCACACCTTTTGACCACAATCCACCTATGTTAACTTAATTACCTTCTAATTATTGTAGTCTTAACCCAGAACCTCATAGGCATGCTACGAGTACAACATCTAGGAGGACTGTAGGGGTAATAAGGATACCATAGATAACCTCATTGCACTTACCCAACCATTGGGGCATTAATACGCTGCCTTTAATTCACGGTGGCAGAATAATGTCGAAAGAGATTCATTGTGATATTTCATCATTGTTAATGCCTCTAGAGTTTGGGATTCAATAGAATTCATGAGTTACATATGGTAGAATCCATATATGACTGACCGAATTTCCTAACAAAAGTCCAGCAGAGTTCGACCGAAAAACTGTCACTAAACCTATACAATAATCCTGTACAATAAATATATAACTACGACACATAAAAAATCCATCAAATTAAAACTTCAACATCCAGACAAACACAACTAACCAACACAGGATCCTAAATCTACCACAATCATTTGTGGCTCCAATGTTATGTCCCCGGATACAACATCGGACATAGAGAGATATCACTAGGTACCTAAAGCAAACCATAATAACTAGCAGAAGCATATACATATACATCCATGCACATCGGATTATACTATCTGATCATCCATCATTTTTACAATATACAATAGCAAGACCAATAGAAATATATATACAGCTTTCATAAAGTGTACAAATCTATGAAAATGCTAATTCTTCAATATGATTCTCCAAGTCTAGCGGCTAGCCATCTTCTCGCCTCTATTCTGCCCCATCAAGTGAAAGCCTATGCTAATCTAAATGAAGGGAGAAGCAACAAGGAGTGAGCCTAAAGCTCAGCAGTGCACAATATAGTAAGAACATAGGCAATATACTCAATATAAACTAAAAGAAAGGGAATAGGACATGATGCATAATGCATAACATGAAACATGATCAAATACATTTTTAGTATACAAAAAACTTTTCCCATTTTATCTTTGATTTCATTTAGGTTCTAAAACATGCAGAAATATTCATTATCTTTTCGGATTTGAACTAGTGGGCCTCACTAGCTAATGGAGTAGACAATCGAGAATGGAATGCGTATATACCCCACACATTCTAAGGCATTGCCATAATATCTGAATTTTAACTTCCTATGGTGGACAATATATTTTTCGTCAATATAAAAGGCCAAATAACAGATACGCCACTAGAGTGTCTCTCATGGTCAAGGAGCATTCCTCAATATGCTTCTGTAATATCCTCAGGCATGTCATGAAATACTACCCTCAGAGATACAAATCCTCAATCCAGATTTCAAAATTACTTATTCTTTTAAGGAAAGGTCCACTAGATTCTTATATAGAGTTCTCACTCCCTAGAGAATAGATCATCAGAAATAACAGATTGTGGAGTCCCTTAAAGGCTTTACAGATCTTGCAAATTTCATATAAATATATACATGTATAGATATAGAAAATCATTTCTCATGCTTTAGTCCTTCAAATGACTTCAATTATATGCATAATTTAATAGGATGCACGGAAGAATCAGAAATCCCTTACCACATTGGACCAAATATGACATTAGGGCTTCTAGACACAAATTTCCTTCAAAAATGCACTTAACGTAATTTTCAGAATATACAATTGAGTATATGTAAATATACATATCTTAAAAAACAATTAAACAAGGCAGAATCATGCAATAATACTCAATTGTCTAGGATGAACAGTGCCAGCGCATTTGTTAGGGTTCTTGGATGCACCGAACGGGTAAAAACTTGGAATTCAAACACCAAACCGATAAATACTCATGTTCATGACATGGGTAAATCATACTTAAAGCAAAATCATGCATAAAACTCGAATTAAGTGATTAAACGTGGTCCAGGAGTGGTGAATAGTTTCGGTGAATGAAATTCCACCTAAACCTACCAAATTGAAGATCCAATTGTTAAATTAACATGGTTGAGGCATGAGTAATCATGTTCTAGAGCCAATTTAGGCAAAAGTCCCAAAACTCTGAGGGTAAAAATGTCCGGGCATGGGGTTAGGGTAAGGGTACACAAAACCATACAAAACTAGGAATTTGGACACGAAATTTACATATGTGCATGTTCAAGTCGTGGATAATACATAATATGACTTTAATCGGGTATCAAAATAAGGATACCTAAAGAAAACGAAATGAAAGTGCAAGAAAATAAAAGAGGAGGGTATGGGTGTACCTGCCTCGATCTAATCTATCACTTCTCCAACTAGGTCCAAGCCAGATTCGAACCCGAAAGCCTCATTTTCCTCCTTCTCTCTCATCTCCTTTGAGCTCTGTCTGTGAGGTCTCAGACCCAAAAACATGATAATTTGGGAGTAATTAAAATGACAAAAATCTATAAGAGGCCAAACATGCATTGAAAAATGGGGGTTGGAAGTAAAAAGTTAAAAAATACCCGAGTTCAGTAGGCAGTAGGTCTGTGCTTGCCATGCGCCTGAGGTGTGACAGCAAGCACAAAATCCAAAACCGCCCGCACGCCATGTATCCTGGTGCGCTATAGCGGGCACTGGCAGAACCGGCCCACACGCCGTGCGCCCTGGAGCTTGAGCGGGCGCTGGCAGAACCAGCCCACACGCCGTGCGCCCTGGCGCACTGGAGTGGGCATTAGCAGAAATGTAGCACGCTTGCCACGAGCTCACCACGCGCTTGAGCGCAGTCACGACTTTTTCCCCGCATTTTGATTTCGTTTTTGTTATAATGGGAATGGGAAAAGAGAGAAGGGAGAGCCGCAGCAGCACGAAGGAAAAGGAGGTAGAAGAGAAGAGGAAAAAACAAAAACCACTCATTCCGATCCACTCCGGGTAAAAATAACAGTAGATCGGGCTCAGGCAAGTGTACTTTGGATGTTGTTTTTCGCTTTTACCACTTGCACTTGTTTCAAAATTGATGAAAATGCTCTAAAATTATATTATTGCATGTTTAAAGCAAACAAACCATGTTTCCCTCGATTGTTTGGTTAGATTTCGTGTTTACTCATGTGTATTGTAAGATTTGGCTTCGATTTCATGAACAAGCATGTAATTAGTGTTCGATTTGGTTTCGAAAGCATGTGGTGAAACCCTATCTCGAAAATATTAGGAATTTTTTATTAAATTGTATGATTTAGTATATGTATTTGGATTTATGGCGTTGATTTCATGAATAAATACAAGTTTGGTATTCAATCTGAGTTCGGAAGCTTTAACGAAGCCCTAAGTACGCATTTGAAGGGATTTAACGGTTTTAATCCGAATTTCTTGCCATGTAAAAGTTAACTAGTAACGTGGTGGTGCTTAACATGTGATTTATAACTAAAAAGTTTACATTGATTTACACTGTTAATTTTTGAAGGACTGTAAACTGTTACTGCCTGTTCTGAAAAGGGGTTTTTAGTACAAGGAAAGATATCTCTGATACTGTACTTACTGTTCTGATGTACTTACTATTAATTAGGACCCAGGATTGATATGCAGTTATGTTAGGTTCTTCGGCATGCCTTAGAACGTTATGGTGGTAATCAAGGATAACTCTGACCATGGAGTTATATGTGGTCCACCATTCCTCAGGGCGTTAAACTAGAGGGTAGATACTGTTTACTGGCCTGTATCCCCTGAGTAGGGGTTAGATGCCTTGGAGAGGGATCTCCTATACTATTTACTGGCCTTTGATTGTGTGGAGTAATACAATCTATCTTCGATTATTCGCCCCCTCAGTTAGTAGGGTCTACTGGCAGGGTCCGTTACTATTCTTCACTGTCCTTTTATGTCTATCGATTCTGCTTTCTGAACTAATCCCGTCCTTTTCTGATACTGTTCTGTACCGATTATTGTTCTGTACTAATATAGAAGAGAAAGTTCTTGATTCAGTTTTCTAATTTGCACTGATCTCTGATGTTTGAGTTTAATTATTATCTAATTATACTTTCTTTGTTTTCTACATCCTGGTTCGCATAACCGTTCTATTTTTGCATAATTTCATAACTGTTCCGCATAACTGATTTACTGCATATTTTCATGTACCTTGTTGGGCCTTCGCTCACTGTTTTACTATTTTTTCCCTCCTGATGAGACTGTAGAATTGGTACCTGATGAGAAAGAGTAACTTAAAGCTTTTTCTGAAGACTTTTGTGGATCTGAAGTATTTTGGAGTCGCCAAAGAGAATTTGTTGGATGTAAAGATCTGATTTTGACATGTAGTTTTGTATATGGACTTTATACCTATAGATATTTATGTATATGAGTTTGGCATAAAAATGTATGTAATGAACAGGAAACTATGCTTCTACAGGTTAATAGTTCTACTTCTGCTCCATACTTCTTGATATTCTGTGCAGGTCCTAAATGGCATTTCACTCATAAATTATTAATATAGTAGATGGTTTGTTGGATTAATGCCATGGATGGCACCTGTAGTCCTGTGTACGCGTGTTGTAGGAACAATTATGATATAAATAGATAGTTGTGTGCTTGTAATAGTTGGTTATACAGGTTTTGTACAAGTTGTATTTTTAGATTTTCATCAAGTTGCAAAGGAGACTCTACTGAAATTTCTACAGAAGTTATACTTTGTATTTTTGTCCTAAATTCTATTTCTATCTTGACTGAAGTTTCTGAGGAAAAACAAAATCTGTTCAGTCACAATTGGTATTAGAGAATTGAGATGCTTAGGAATTAATTGATCAAAAAGAGGAAGCATATGTTTGAATCTTTGTACTGAATTCTTGTAGGAATAGGTCGAGGTAGCTAAGGCAACTAGAACTCTTATGAGATTGGTTCTTAGGCTAGGCTTAAATTTTATTAAACTGTTGAATATTTCTTTTTATTTCCTTCAATTGATTCCTTGGGATTATAACATTGTATTTGTCTTGATTATAGGATGGCTAGTAGAAGGGGTAGAAGAAATGACCGTGGTGGTGCCAAATACGCCCCACGAGCAGGAGGCCGTGTATGTAGACTTGTTGGAGAGGATGGCCAACGTAATGGAGTTTGTCGAGCAGAAACATATGGCTCCAGTCCCTGCACCAGAGCCAATTCTGGCATGTCATGCTCCTACGACATATGATAGATTTACTGCAAAGCGAGCACTGGGCTTCCTAGGAATGCCTGATTCGGCGGAAGCGGATATATGGCTAAAGAGGATGAAGAAGATATTTGCAGTGATTCGGTGTACAGACCAAGAGAAGGTCACCTCTGTTGTGTATAAGCTGGAGGGCGAGGCAGACAACTGGTGGGACATGAAGAAGAGAGCATTAGGAGTGCTCGACGAGGATATTACTTGGGATATGTTTGAGAAAGCTTTTTTGGATAAATACTTTTTATCCAGTGTCCGGGATTAGAAGGAGCTAGAATTCACGAGATTGAGGCAGGAAAGTATGACTGTGATGGAATATGATGCTAAATTCACTGAATTATCTCAATTTGTGCCTTTTTATGTGGAAGATGAACTGAGAAAGGCGAAGAAGTTTCAACAACAGCTGCGGGATGACATTAGAAAGTAACTGTCTACACTGAAGCTTGAGAAGTATGCTGATACACTGGACAGGGCAGTCATTTATGAGAAGGAGGTGGAGATAGAGAAATTTTATGCAAAGAGGATAGCGAGCTGGGTGGGAATTAGTGTTAGATCTGCTTGTGGAATTTTTGGATCATTCAAGAAGGCGAGGACGACTGATAAGGGAAAGAGTGTTGTACCATCTCAGTCAGTGACTGGTTCTAGAGTATGGGCTGCAGATTGTACTATTTGTGGGAGAAAACATCCGGGGCAAGCCTATCGTAAGGCAATGGGAGATGCTTTAAATGTGGACAGCAGGGCCACATGATAAAAAACTGTCCTTTACCTTTGAGACTGGAGGGAAAGAAGCATATTATTTTGGCAAAGGCTTTCGCAGTGACAGTTCAGGACCCGGAGGCATCCGAATGTCATAAAAGGTACTCTTTCTATTTGTGGAGTTTCTGTATCTATATTGTTTGACTCGGGATCTACCCTCTCCTTTGTTTCTCCACAATTTGCACATTGCATTGTATCTGCCCCGTGCATTTTGGATTGTGAATTGTCTATGTACTCCCACTGGATCCCTTGTGATTACTAATGTCGTGTATCCTGGATGTACAGTTGAGGTGAATGGGAAATGTTTGGTTGTGGATTCGGTGTTGTTGAATATGGGTGAATTTGATGTGATTCTGGAGATGGATTGGCTGGCTAAATACCACGCCAGTATTGACTGTTTTCTGTAGAGAGTTTGCTTTGATATTCCTAAGATGGAATCCTTTTTCTTTCAAGGCATTAGGAAGAAAGAGGTACCTGTGTTAATTTCTTCATTGTATGCTAAGCATTTGATGAAAAGTAGATGTAAAGCTTACTTGGTATATGTCTACACTACTGGAAGTCATAGTGTGTCGGCTAAGGACATCCTAGTTGTCTGCCATTTTGAGGATGTATTTTCAGAGGGGTTACCTAGATTATCTCCACTCCGGGAGATTGAGTTTGAAATTACTATTTTTCCTGGTGTTAGTCTAGTTTCTAAGGCCCCTTATCGTATGGCTCCGGTAGAATTGAAAGAGTTAAATTGCAATTACAGGAATTGTTAGATAAGGGCTTTATTAGACCGAGTGTATCTCCTTGGGGTGTACCGGTATTATTTGTTAGGAAGACAGATGGGTCTTTACGGTTGTGTGTTGATTATCGTCAGTCAAACGAAATCACAATTAAGAATAAGTATCCTCTGCCACGTATTGATGATTTATTTGATTAATTCCAATGATCTCAGGTGTTCTCAATGATTGATTTGAGGTTCGGTTATTATCAATTGAGGATTAAGCTAGAGGACGTGGCTAAGACTGCTTTTGACATGTTATGGCCATTATGAGTTCCTTGTTATGCCTTTTGGCCTTACGAATACTCCAACTGCTTTTATGGATCTGATGAATAGGGTGTTTAGGCCGTACTTGGATAAATTTACGGTGGTATTTATTGATGATATCCTGATTTATTTAAAGGATTATGAGGAACACGAGATTCAGTTGAGGATAGTACTTCAAGTGCTCCGCGAGAAAAAAATTATATGCTAAGCTGAATAAATGTGAATTCTGGCTAGAGAAGGTGATGTTTTTGGGACATATAATTTCGATGGTGGTAATTACTGTGGATCCAAAGAAGGTAGAGGCTATTACAAACTAGAGTAGGCCGGCTTCTGTGATTGAGGTTAGGAGCTTTCTTGGTAAGGCGGGTTATTACAGGCATTTTGTAGAGAATTTCTCACAGATTGCTATGCCTCTGACTCAATTGTTAAAGAAGGAGAAGTTTGTATGGAGTGAGGAGTGTGATCTGAGCTTTCAGGAGCTAAATGATCGATTGACTACCGCTCCATTATTGGTTATTCCAAAGGGTTCGGGGGCTTTGAGGTGTTACTGTGATGTCTCTAAGGCGGATTTAGGATGTGTATTGATACAGCATGGTAAAGTTGTAGCTTATAGATCTAGGCAACTGAAAGTGCATGAGAAGAACTACCTTACCCATGATCAGGAGCTTACTGGAGTCGTTTTTGCCTTGAAAATTTGGCGACATTATTTGTATGGTGAAAAGTTTCTTTTGTATTCTAATCATAAAAGTTTGAAGTACCTGTTTTCACAAAAGGAACTTAACATGAGGCAGAGGAGATAGCTTGATTTCTTAAAGGATTATGACTGTGAGATACAGTATAAATCAGGGAAGGCCAATGTGGTTGCGGATGCATTAAGTCGCTGATCGGGGTATGTGGCTATGTTGCAAATCAAGTAGATGGAAATGTTGAATTATCTGAAGCATTGTGATATCCAACGTTATGCTAAAGGTGATAGAATGCTCCTATCGTATCTTCAGATCCAACCAGAAGTAGTCAGCGAAGTTAAAGAGAAGCAAGTAAATGATCCATTCCTTGTGGATGTTGTAAGTGATATGAATAAGGAATCTCGAGCTGATTTTAATGTCCGAACTGATGAAGTGTTGAGATTTAGAGACCGATTATGTGTACCGGACGATAAAGAATTAAAGGAGAAGATTTCGAAGGAGGCTCACCGGTCCTGTATACAATTCACCCTGGGACGAATAAAATGTATCAGGATCTGAAGAAAACTTTCTGGTGAAGGAACATAAAGAGAGATATTATGGCTTATGTGGAGAAATGCTTGGTATGTCAGCAATTAAAAGTTGAGAGGAGGAAGCCTTCTGGATTGTTACAGCCTATGTCGATCCCGAGCTGAAAATGGGAAGATATTACTATGGATTTTGTATCGAGTTTACCAAGGACTCCAAGGAATCATGATGCCGTTTGGGTTATAGTTGATCGACTGACAAAATCAACCCACTCTTGGTGATCAGGATGACCTATTCACATGATAGACTGGCTCAGTTATAAGTGAACGAGGTTGTGAGGCTTCATAGTGTTCCTACTTCCATTGTATTTGATAGAGATCCCCATTTTATCTCGTGGTTTTGAGAAAGTTTGCATAGGGAACTGAGGGTAGAGTTGAAATTTAGTACTACGTATCACCCTCAGACTGATAGCCAATCTGAGCGTACCATTCAGATTCTTGAGGATATGTTGAGGGCCTCTGTATTAGAGATGAAAGAAACTTGGGAAACTTTTCTGGCGCTACCTGAATTTGCTTATAATAATAGTTATCAGGCTAGTATTGGCATGGCACCTTTTGAGGGTTTGTATGGGAGAAAGTGTAGGTCACCGATTCATTGGGAGGAGATTGGAGATAAAAGGATTTTGGGCCCTTAGATTGTGAAGCAAACAGTAGAGGAAATTTAACTAATCCATGATAATCTGAAGGTTGCTCAAAGCAGACTAAAAAGTTTTGTAGAAAGGAGGAGGACAGAGTTGAGCTTTGAAGTAGGAGACCTTATTTTTTTGAAAATCTCACCTTCTAAGGGAACTTTCTGGTTTGGAGTAAAGGGAAGACTGAAGCCATTGTTCATTGGTCCTTTTGAGATTCTGGAAAGGATCAGGGAGGTAGCCTACAGGTTGGTGTTACCACCTAGTCTAACTGGCGTACATGATGTATTTCCTGTATCGATACTTCGGAAGTACGTCCTTGATCCTACACACGTGATTGACTATGGATCCTTGACTATCAATAAGGATTTATCCTATATCGAGGAGCCGCTACAGATTTTGGATTGAAAGGATCAGAGGTTACGTACAAAAACCATTCCCCTGGTGAAGATACTTTGAAAAAATCATTCACCGAAGGAAGCCACTTGGGAGCGCGAAGAGGAGATCTGAAGCGAATATCCCCACTTGTTTTCTTAAGGTATGTAACTTTGTTTAATTTTGAGGATGAAATTTCTTTAAGTGGGGGAGAGTGTGAGGTCCTGAACCCGAAAATATGATAATTTTGGAGTAATTAAAATGATGATAATCTTTAAGAGGCCAAATATGCATTGAAAAATGAGGGTTGAACGTAAAAAGTTAAAAATTACCCGAGTTCAAGGGCAGTAAGTCTGCGCCTGCGCGTGCCCCAGGCACAACAGTGAGCACAAAATCTCAAACCGGCTGGTAGTCGTGCGCCCTAGTGTGCTCGAGCAGGAGCTGGCAAAACCAGCCCGCAAGCCGTGTGCCCTGGCATGCTCAAGCGGGCATTGGCAAAAATGCAGCGCGCTCACTGCATGCTCGTCATGCGTTCGAGCGTGGTCACGACTTTTGCCCCGCGTTCTGATTCCGTTTTTGTTATAAAGGGAAGGGGAAAACAGAGAAGGGAGAGCAGCAGCAGCAACGAAGGAAAAGGAGGAGAAGAGAAGAGGAAAAAGGGAAAACCATTCGTTCCGATCCATTTTGGGTAAAAATAACGGTCGATCGAGGTCAGGCAATGGTACTTCGGATGTTGTTTTTCACTTTTACTACTTTATCTTGTTTCACAATTAATGAAAATACTGTAAAATTATATTGTTGCAAGTTTAAAGCAAATGAAGCATGTTTCCCTCGATTGTTTGGTTAGATTTTGTGTTTACTCATGTATATTGCAAGATTTGGCTTCGATTTCATGAACGAGCATGTAATTAGTGTTCGATTTGGTTTCAGAAGCATGTGGTGAAACCCTAACTCGAAAATATTAGGTATTTCTGGTTAAATTGTATGATTTAGTATATGTATTTGTATTTATGGTGTTGATTTCATGAATAAACACATATTTGGTGTTCGATCTGGAGTCCGGAAGCTTTGCGAAACCCTAAGTACGAATTTGAAGGGATTTAACCGTTTTAATCCGAATTTCTTGCTATGTAAAAGTTAACTAGTAATGTGGTGGTGCCTAACATGTGATTTATAACCAAAAAGTTTACATCGATTTACATTGTTAATTTTCGAAGGACTGTAAACTGTTACTGCCTGTTCCGAGAAGGGGTTTTCAGCTAGTAGGGTCTACTGGCAAGGTCCATTACTGTTCTTCACTGTCCTTTTATGTCAACCGATTCTACTTTCTAAACTGATCCTACACTTTTCTGATGATGTTCTATACCGATTATTGCTCTGCACCGATATAAAACAGAAAGTTCCACTGATCTCTGATTTCTAAGTTTAATTATTGTTAAATTATACTTTCTCTGTTTCCTATGTCCTGTTCTGCATAACTATTCTGTTTCTATATAGTTTCAAACTGTTCTGCATAATTGATTTACTACATATCTACATGTATCTTGTTGGGCCTCGGCTCACTATTTTACTGTTTTTTTCCCTCCAGATGAGACTGTAGAATTGGTACCTGAAGAGAAAGAGTGAGTTAAAGCTTATTCAGAAGACTTTTGAGGATCTAAAGCAATTTGGAGTCGCCGAAGAGAATTAGTTGGATGTAAAGATTTGATTTTGACATGTGGTTTTGTATATGGACTTTATACCTATGGATATATATGTATATGGGTTCGGTATAGAAATGTACGTAATGCATGTGATGAATAGGAAACTATGCTTCTGCAGGTTAATAGTTCTACTTCCGCTCCATACTTATGGATATTCTATATAGGTCCTAGATGGCATCTTACCCATAAACTATTAATATAGTAGATGATTTGTTGGATTAATGCTATGGATGGCACCTGTTGTCCTATGTACGTATGTTGTAGGAAAAATTATGGTATAAATAGATAGTTGTGTGCTTGTACTGGTTGGCTATATAGGTTTTGTACAAGTTATATTTTTGGGTTTTCATCCAGTTGCAAAGGAGACTCTGCCGAAATTTCTACAGAAGTTATACTTTGTATTTTGGTCCTAAATCCTGTTTCTGTCCTGACAAAATTTTTTGAGAAAAAAAATTTGTTCCATCACAAACTCTCTCTCTTCTCTCTCAGATTTCCCCAATTTCGCAACGGTAAAAAGCCCGATGTGTCATTTATAATAGACTAGAGCTCCAGCTCGCAACTAGCATACTTTGGGCACCAGCACGTTGGAATTGGCGCTCACTTGGGGGCTCGAGCCCACAGTGGGAATGGATTAAGCCTGGGGCAGGCTTGCAGCGAGCCAGCTTCATGCACGTGCTATCTAGGACCCATTTTGACCCTTCTAATCCAATATTTCACATCCTTGGACCTTAATTTTTATTATATCAGCTTAATTAGTTACGATTATCATAATTTAAAATTCTAATATCATTTATAGATCAAATTTTCAAGGTTAACAGCGCCGGTTCCCAACTTTGCCACTCCCGGGTATTTGGGCTTTTCAATCTAATTTCATTCATGTTCTTGGACCTTGATTCACTTATTTTAATTTAATTACTCTTAATTACCATATCTTGAAAATCGGTACCTTATAACTTTCCCCCACTTATAGAAATTTCGTCCTCAAAATTTAATGAACCTTAAAACTTAATAATAGGGAATAGTCCTTCTAGATTTTACCTCAACGATCCCAAATTACATCCTTGATGTGATGATCTTTACTAAAGAAATCTTAACCATTCGAATCATCCTGATTCTCAACATCTAATATTTTTTTATCTAAAATCGAGATGGAAACCTTGCCAAGAGACAAATTCCTAATCTCCCACAACGGTTACACCCTAATCACAAACCCATTCCTTAATTATCATTACACGGGAGACATTACGATAATCCATCCAAATTCAAAGGTAGGGCCAATTATTGACTACCTTTCGGTTTAATACAAAATAACAGACGAACCAACAGGCTCTCACCTCAATACCCCCTAAGCCTCAAGAATGATCGTCCACTTGGAACCATAATCCCATTCTGAAATTTCTAGGTTAGGAGCTCACATGCTTATACTACACTGCTCTGATTAACCATTCATTTGGGTATTAAGAATCCTTCTGCAGCACGCATCCATTGATTCATAGGGGACACCCAAATTGTCCAGCAGATAGAAATCTAAGAAAAATCTCAAGGATGTTGATACAACTGAGGTAAATCCCAAATTCATTAGATTACAATCAACCTAGATAACACAATTGAAGTAGTCATCTTAAAATTTCGGTACCGATACAAGTTACCACCAAAACCTCAAAATTGAAATACTTTGCAATTTATCGTCCTGTCGGCATATCGATGTGCCAATTTATTTTATCTTATGTCTTCGAACGTATCATCCAAATCTCAATGAATGGGCTATCTTAGTCTACCAATTACACTATTAACCAAATGGTATCCCTAACTCTTGCTACCTTAACAACCTCAAAATCGAAACGGTGAGAGCTTCTTATCTCATAATTCCAAGACCTGACTATTTAGAAGGCAACTCTCCTTCCAAAAACCAAAGGTAGAGAACCCCTATGAGGTCCCCATTTCGAAACATGATAATTTAGAAGTAATTAAAATAATAATAATAATCAAGATGAGGCTAAATATGTGTGGGAGAATGAGTTTTGAAAGTAAAAAGAAAGGAAATTGGGCTGCTGTATGTGATATGCTACCCAGCAGCATGGTGCCTGCCGTGTGCTTGAGCAAGGCAATTGGTGCAAAAAACATATTAAAACCCATCGACTGCATGCTGCAATGTGCTCGAGTGAGGCAATGGCCGAGAGCTCGCGCTTGCTGCACGGCCGCTGTGCGCTCAAGCACGAGCCTGATTTTCTGCCAGTGACTAGATTTTGTTTTTGTTATAAAAAGGGAAAGGGAGAGAAAACCAAGGCATGAAGCAGAGCAGGGAAGGGAGAAAGAGGAGAAAAGGGAAGGAGAAAGATTTCGGCCACTTTTGATCCAATCAGAATAAGAAAAACGGTAGATTGGGCTAAGGTAAGTATACCCTAGACTTCGTTTTCCATTTTCACCACATTTAAATATCTCCATTTTGACATTTATACTCTAAAACTATCATTCCCTAAGATTTGTTACGAATGTTGCATGTTTCTCACAACTCTTGGAGTAAATTTCGTGTTTATGTATATGTATTATGATTCGTGGCTTTGATTTTGTGATTTGGCTTAAGATTTATGTTAGATTTTCATCCAAAATCTTCGCATGAAACCCTAGAACGAAAATTAGG
This sequence comes from Nepenthes gracilis, assembly GCA_033239525.1. Lineage (NCBI taxonomy): Eukaryota > Viridiplantae > Streptophyta > Magnoliopsida > Caryophyllales > Nepenthaceae > Nepenthes > Nepenthes gracilis. Next base: position 11,905,498 of record BSYO01000002.1, read on the forward strand.
GATTTGATGTTTAAAAATATTGAATCTTGAAATATAAATGTTACTTGGTAATTTGTTAAAGCTTATTAGATGATTTTTACCTGAAAAGTTTGCATGGAACTATACTGTTAAATTATTGAGAATTTCTGAAGCCATTTGAAGGTTTGATTGTATGAATTTGATTGGCCCTTGAGGCATGATGAGCTAAGAACTAAGAAATAATAGCCAGGATACCTTCAGTTAAGTAAATCGATAGGAAATCAGACCTAGGACTGTCGTAAAGTCAAATAAGGTTCTCTGCTGTGCATTAGAACATTACAGTAGTAATCGAAGATAACTCCGTCCATGGAGTGATACGTGGTCTGCCTCTCCTCGAGGCATTTATTTAGAGGGTAGAGACTTTTGAACTTTGGACAATGAGAACTTTTGAACTTTTGCCTTGGATTGTGTGGATTGAACGCAATCTATCATTGATTATTCACTCCCTCGGCTATTAGGGTCTACTAGTTTGGGTCCCTCTGAATAAATAAGTTAAACCCGGATAAAAAAGTGAAGTTTAAAATTGATTTTTGATTTTTGACATGCTATCATATAGATTCAAGCTTTTCTCACATTTCCATGTACATTGTTGTTCTTTTATCATTCCATGACCCTTCTCGTTTATGATATTTATGTTTGTATGAGAATATAAGCTTTCATGCTTTTATGGTACCATGCTGGGCTTCCGCTCACCCTTGTTGTTTTTTCCCTCCTCCAGATGAGACAGTAAAGCTACTGCGTGATGAGCAGGAATAAAGAAGGGGCCTAATTGGAGAAGCTTTGTTGAATCTTGAAGTGTTTTAAAGAACCTTGGGAATTTGACAACAGTGCATGTAATTAACTAATTTTGTGGATGGGAATTTTGTATTTATAGTCATGGCATATTATATTTTATGTTGGGATGCTTTGTTTTGCTTCCGTAGGATTACCTTATGGATATAGTTTTGCTTCTACTATTTTGTTTTAGATTTGTATAGGTCTTAGATGGCATCTGTTTGTACTCGATATAGTGGATAGGATTATTGAGTTGGAGCCATAGATAGATATGGCATTGAATGATCTTGTGTTTGTATCGTGAATGAATGGATGTTAAGGCCTAATTATTGCATGTTTATTTAGATTGTTTCATTGATTTTTGTCTAGTTTTGGTGGAAACTCTACTCAATTTTCTGCAGAAATTTATATTATATTATTTTGGGCATTAGTTTTATTTATTTATTGACGAAGATTATTGGAAGAAAAATAATCCATTCTATCATAATTAGTATTAGAGAAAAGAGATGCTTTAAGATTAATCGATCTTAAAACAAAAGTTTAGGCTTAAGTTTAAGTAAGAATAGGTTCAGGATAGTTAGGATTAGATAGGCTGTTTAGGTATTAGCCTCTAGGATGATCCTAAATTATATTGAATTATTATTAATCCCTTCCTTTAACCTAATTTCTTGAGGTCTATTTTGCACTGTTTTTGGCTAGAGGATATAGATGGCGAGTACAAGAGGTAGAAGAACAACTTGAGGGGGTGCTAGTACTCGCTAGGATTGTGAGGCCGAATACATAAATTTGTTGGGAAGAATGATGAACATTGTTGAATCGATGGAGCAACATCACATGGCTCCGGTTCTTGCACCAGAGCCGGCCCCAGTGAATCCTGATCTGATGGCGTATGATAAGTTTATGGTGGAAAGAGCACCTGAATTTTTGGGAGAACCAGATTTGGTGAAAGTGGATATTTGGATTCGAAGGATAAAGAAGATTTTTACGGTGATCCAATGCTCTGATTGGGAAAGGGTTACTTTTGTGATATACAAGTTGGAAGGTGAAGTAGAGAGCTGGTGGTCTATGAAGAAAAGGGTATTGGGAGTGCCCGATAATGATATCACTTGGGGAATGTTTGAAGAATCTTTTATGAAAAATACTTTCCCTCTAGTCTCCAGTATCAAAAGAAGCAAGAATTTATGCGGCTTAGGTAGGGGAATCATACCATAGTAGAATATGATGTGAAGTTTGCTGAACTATCTCGGTATGCGCCATATATTGTACAGGATGAATTGAGGAAAGAAAAAAAGTTTCAGCAGGGACTAAGAGATGATATTAGAAGGCAACTGGTGACTCGGAAGCTCTAGACCTATGCGGAGATTTTAGATTGAGCCTTGATTTTTGAGAGGGACTTGGAGACTCAAAAGTTCTTTGCTAAGAGGACAGCCAGTAGGACAAATTACAGAATGGGATCAAATGTGGGGCCCTCAGGGCCATCTAAAAAGGGAAAGACGACAGATAAGGGAAAGGATATCACTGAGGTTTAGTCGGTGATGAGTCATCAGGCGTCAATGGCTGACTGTGTGCATTGCAGGAAGAAGCACCCAGGGAATCCCTATTTTAAAGCAATGGGAGTATGTTTTAATTGTAATCAGTAGGGCCACATAATTAATAATTGTCCGCTGCTAAGGAGATTGGTAGAAAAGAAGCCTACTGTTTCGACTAAAGCATTTGCGGTGACTTTTACAGACGCGAAGGCATCCCCAAACATGGTTGAGGTAACCCTTCTTATTTGTGAAATTTCAACTTCTATTTAATTTGATTCTAGATGTACACACTCCTTTGTTTCCCCCAATTTGCAAACTATATTGTATCCCCTCCAAGGATTCTAGATTTTTCTTTGGCTGTATCGACACCAACCGAATCGTCGATAATTACTGATGTTATGTATTTGGAGTGTATGGTTGAGGTGAATGGGATGCATTTGATGATGGATTCGGTGTTGTTGGATATGTGCGATTTTGATGTTATTTTGGGGATGAACTGGCTAGCAAAATTTCATGCCAGTATTACTTGTTTTCTTATAAGGGTGTGTTTTGATATTTCTGGTGTGACGGACCGGCCATGTTTCACCCCATATGCCTCTGTCAAATTCACATGCTTATACATATTCATATATATATATATATATATGTGGGTGGACTTAAATTTTGTTTTCTTTATATTTTTCATTGTGTGCACAGGACCGCATAAGGTCGAACTTCTTGAGTCGGCCTGATCAAGTGGGTCAGTCGAACAAGGTCGATCAGCATGAAAGTTCAGAAACAACATCGAGATACCTCTAGGAACCATAATTATCCAGACCATAAGATATTTAGTGGAAGCATCTAAATATTACTTTCATTTACACATCAAGTCATTATACAAAAATTTCTAGAATATCAAAAAAAATACAACATCTTCAAGCACTGCTACAAAATTTTGGTCAGCTTGTCCTACCTAGTTAGTCTATCAGATTTTACTCCTCGTCCGGCATAAACTCATCATTGTCTGAAGAACAGAAGAGGAGTGAGCTAAAAAGCCCAGCAAGGTACCCATATTCATAAATCTTGCATAGTTATAAACAGTGAGGAAATAGACAGAATGTAATAGAGGCATTTGTGCATGCAGATTCATAAAATGTGGCCGGAGTCAATTTCATAAGTATAGGTGCCGAAGTCATTCTTATGCAAATTGGTTTCCAAAACATGCTTCTATTTCAAAAATCCTTTTTTTGTCAAAGTCATCCACACTAAATGTTGTTTCAAATTAAATGTTAAAAGCCCGCTACATTGAAGGCCTGTAGCTCTCGGCCATCCATAACCGCTACATTTAAGGCCTGCAGCTCTGGGCCATCATATTCCATATCATATCTCATCAAATGCTACATTTAAGGTCCGTAGTCTTGACCAACACAACTACTACATTTAAGGCCTGTAGCTTTCGGCCATCAAATCCAATTCCATAAACCATGAGTGTCCAAAATTCCAAGGTAATGCATCAAATAACCGGAAAACCTTTTTGAATAATAACTGGACTCTTCTAAACATGCTTATGATTAGACTTCTTCAAAGATGCAAATTAACTGAACTCATGCAAATCAACAAATAACCGGACATCTTAAAATATGCAAATACCGGACTACATTTTCATGCAATCTACCGGACTTCCTTAAACATGCTTTCGTTCATAAACAACATCAAAATACAATGCACGTAATCTTACAGAAGGAATTCTAATGTTATTCGAGCATTAAAAACAATAATACTTATCAGATTCCAAACATGCATTAACAGGTTTTAAACATAAATTTATCCAAAAATGTAGGGTACACTTTCATAAAAACATTCTTAAAACCTGAACTTATAAAAAAGGATACTACACTTGCCTGGTTTTTGAACTCCTTACTTCAATTTAGCCTAAGACTCCTTCCTCTTCTTCTCCTACTTTCCCCTTCCTTTGTAGATTTTCTAACCCTTTCTCAGACTATTGAGCTTAGTATTTATATAGGATGGATTAGGTGGGAGTAGATGGGGTAAGCTACCTACTTGTACTTCTTTTTCTAGAAGGTAAACGAAGTAGATGGGAGCAATTTACTTATTTTGAGTTGGTGGAAAAAGTCAACAAAGTAGGTAAATCTACATCGGCTATCAATAAAGTCGGACTTTATCAAATTCAATCTGCTCCAACAAAATCCACTCCCAGTTCTCAGTGTAATTAATCTAATCCGGTCAATATTTCTATTTTTGATCAATATTTATAATTCCAATCGACCATCAAATTTGACTTTCAATTCACTATGCTCCAGCCGGTTATATTATCATTACGTCCGTCGGCCTCCTCTTGCTTCCATAATCACTCCAGCCTCCATCACCTCACAAATCACTCCGGCCTCTATCACCTCACAAATGACTCCAGCCTCCATCAATCCTTCAATTTTACTTTGGCCCTTAAGAGGTAATAAGGCCACTCCGGCCTCAAGGGTACACAAGGCCACTTCGGCCATCACAAGTCCAACCTCCATTCATCATGCACTCCAGCCTTCATGAGTTCACAAGGCCACTCCGGCCTTCCATCACTCACAAGGCCACTCTGGAAAATGTATCTGGAAATTTAGCATATCATCTTGGTTTCCGAAAGTTTTATCACGGTTTCTACAAAAGCTGCCCGGCAAAACTCACAGAGCAGGTTGGCAATTTTGCCTTACAAAGCAGGCCAACAAATCTCATAAAGCAGCCCGATAAATTCCTCAACTACTGCCTGGCTTTCTACATCAGAAGCAAGCCGGCAAATTTTGCCTCACAAATCAGGCCGGCAATTTCCTCCAAAAGTAGCCCGGAAGTAGTTCCCTCAAGAAACCCGAAAATTTCGGTCTTAAAAGCAGTCCGACAGTTTTGGTTTTAAAGAACACAGTTGGCATTTTGCTTACACAACAGCTTGAAACCTCAAGCTGCTCGAAATTTGTGATAAACCAGCCGTGAAATTTGCTCACCAAAAGCAGTCTGGAAGTTTTGTTTAAAAGCAGGATAGCAAGAAAAGTTCTTCAGCAATTTTTCTTCCCCCAGCATTTTGTTACCCATTTGGCTGGTCAACAGGCATTGGACCAGGCAAATTTCTTCTTAAATTTTATTTCGGCTATTATGTGAGCAAAACTGTGATGGATAGGCCATATTCAACCACATAAGGCTGCCATCAAGCCTATCCTTTACATCATATATATAGAATAGATACCAACTAGGTGGTCATAAAAATTTTTCTTTTCTTTTTGTATACATCACATCACATGCACAGGATCACATAAGGCCGAACTCCATGAGTTGGCCTCCAAAGTTTTAGGTTCTTACTTGTCCGGCCAAGACGAGGTCGGTCGGACATGAAGGTCCCGAAACAAACTGAGATACCACTAGGAATCACAAATTACTCAAACCATAACAGTGTACGGAAGCATACTAATATTCATTAACTTTTAGCAACGGAAGTATTTTACAAATCTTTCCCAAAATCTCAAACGAGAGTACATCAAGTCTGTTCTTGCCATGATACTTAATTCTGGCCAGCAACCCATCCTAGCTAGCCTGCCTCACTCTCATTTCTCGTCCTTCATAAGCTTTTCATCATCTGAAAAAAATAGTAAGAGTGAGCTACAAGGCCCAGTAAGGTACTCACATGCAGAAAACATTGAGGTACATATCATCGGGTCAAAATAGAGGTTCATATCATAAACTTAGCATACGAAAAGTCATCATAGCAATTCTTCTTATGTTCAGAAATCCTTGTTCTTCTCCTTATTATCTTGTCTTCAGAAAATTCATAAAAATCGAATGAAATACTTATCATCTATAGGGACCGGACGGAAGCGAACAACATCGAGGAAGGGTTGTATGCTACCTCACAACCTAGAGCCGTATCCTCCCATTATGCTCCCCAAGGCGGGAGGTAATTCCTTTTACCCGGCATATGGGGCCATAGTCCGAAAGCCTTATGCTATCAAAAATCCCCCCGTGGCCCAGGGGCAGTCCTCGAGTGTCACTCCAATATCCTTCATTCATCTTTAATAGCAAGTTTAATGGAAACTCGATTCTTAGTTCATATCTTTTAATGGCCATCCATCATAGTTCAAAAGTCAGAAGTCGTAGAGTTCCACTTGTTGTCCGGATTACATACATTTTTTCTTATTTTTATAGCCTTTTTTCTTAACTTCAAATAATTGAAATTCGTATGGCCTTCCCTTTAACTTTTTAAAACCGAAGGTCTTTTGTCAAAATATCAGAGGTCTTACTTGTCAAAGCCGGAGGTCTTTTCTCAAAATCCGGTTTCAAATTCATGAGACAAATTTCGATTTCAAAACATGCTCTAAGGCCAGTTTCAATTTCATGGGACAAATTCCGATTTCCTAAACATGCTCTTTAGGGCTGGTTTCAATTTCATGGGACAAATTCTGATTTCAAAATGGTCTAAGGCCAGTTCAAATTTCATGGGCAAATTTTCTGTTTCAAAATGCTCTAAGGCCGGTTCAAATTTCATGGGAAAATTTTCAGTTTCAAAATGCTCTAAGGCCGGTTCAACTTTTATGAATAATTTTCTGGTTTCAAAATGCTCTAAGGCCGGTTCAACTTTTATGAACAAATTTTCGGTTTCAAAATGCTCTAAGGCTGGTTCAACTTTCATGAATAATTTTCCGGTTTCAAAATGCTCTAAGGCTGATTTAACTTTCATGAACAATTTTCCGGTTTCAAAATGCTCTAAGGCCGGTTCAACTTTTATGAACAATTTTCCAGTTTCAAAATACTCTAAGGCCGGTTGAACTTTCATAAACAATTTTCCGGTTTCAAAATGCTCTAAGGCCTGTTCAACTTTTAGGAACAATTTTCCGGTTTCAAAATGCTCTAAGGCCGGTTCAACTTTCATGAACAATTTTCCGATTTCAAAATGCACTTGAGGGCGGGTTTCAATTTCATGGCACACTTGCCGAATACCTTTCTTTTAACAAAGTCGGAGGTCGTTTATCAAAATCCAAGGTCATATATCAAAAACCGGAGATTTTTTCTCAAAGGTCGGAAGTCTTTTATCAAAAGCTGGAGATCTTTCCCTTAAACATGCAATTATCGAAGTCCATGTAGATCAACAAATAACCATACTTCCAAACATCATGAATACAAGGCTTCTTTTAAACATGCGGTTAACAGAGATTCTTCCTTAAATCAAATGATCAGAATAAATATCGTACATACCGTAACATAAGTTCATAAAAAATCAGACATACTTGCGTCGCAAACATGCATATGCTTGCATTAAACATATGATCATAAAAAAGGTGAGTACTCTTGCCTGAACTCCTTTACTTCGCCCAAAAATTTTGGTCTTCCTTTACTAGAAAACTTTGTCGAGAGCATCTGCCTAACCTCTTTCCTTACACTCTTAGTTCTTATTTATAGGTCCTTGGGTCTAATGGTAGTAGGTAGGGCAGGTCAACCACTCGGGGGTGGTCGGGAGAAGGTGTGGTAGGTCACCTACTATAATATTTTATTCATATCGTCTCTTCCCGAGAATTCCAGAGATTTCCAGAGTAGGTGGAAGTAGGTAAGAGTTGTTCACCTACTCATTACTGGCCACTCCAGCCTTAGCTAAAACTGATTAATATTTCATTTTGCCCTCTTTCTTCTCCGATTTACTTTCATAAATGTTTTCTGGATGCCTCATTATCCATCGATTCCGGTCATCAATATTACACTCGGTCAATATCTTCTGAATCCGGTCAATACATATATTCCTAATCAAATCAAGCCATCATCAATTCCTCCCACCACTACGGCCGGTCATCTTCCAACTTTGGCCTCCTTCCTTCCTTTCCGGTCAATTGGCGTTGACTGGTTAAATTCTCCCTCACGTTTTTTGGTCAACAGGCGTTGACCGGATTACTTTCTTATTATATTTTTTGGTCAACAATCACACAATTTCGGTTAACTTAACTACCCCGTCTCGCCTTCTAGTCTTATAATTGCTCCTTCTTACACATTTCGGTCAACTGGCGTTGACCAGATTACCCTCAATTTCCCTTGACTTGATGTCAAGGACTTTCTACGTTTTAGGATCTGGGCCATTACAATCTCCCCCATTTATAGAAATTTCGTCCTCGAAATTTAACGATCCTCAAATTCCCATAATCACAGGTAACCTTTCTCTCATCCGGAAGTCATTCCCTCAGACAACAATTATTCTAGGAAACCTCAAGCATTTGCATCATTCTAATCCTCATAACAAATTCTTAGCCTCTCAGAATGACTCGACCCAGACACTTACTGATTTTCTCAACCATTGATACAAGGAAGACCTTATAACGATCCTCCAAATTTCAGAAGCGACCTACAATAATGCTGGCCATTTCTCTAATTTAATCCGATAAATGAATCCAGTGAACTTTCACTTTAGTTCATTCCAAGCTTTAAAAGAATTCGATTACAGGGACCTTAACCTTATTCTTAAATCTCTGAGCCATGGGTTCACAATGCTTACGCTGCGCTATTCTGATTAAAACAGTTCTAGGATAGTCATACTATGAAGACAATTCCACCATCCTCAGACTACAACCACATTCCGAGTTACAGTCATAACGATCATCCGAAGAGTCAACATAACTTTAAATCATTACCCAGAATCTTAAGATCCTATTTACTTAGTAACCTCAAGATCCCGTTGGCATACCAATAAGCCAACTGATTCCAGCCGAACACGTCTTCTATGATTATGATAAGTGGGTCGCCCTGATCGTCTTGAAGCAAGTCATAAGGACTTCATATTTCATGAACTCCTAGCTCCCAAACATCGAATATGGTTTTATCTCCCAATTCAAGAGCATGGCATCCTATCCCCCAATCATTTGGACTTATTCACGATTCATTTTTCACATCCCCTATGAAACTTCAAAGACATACAAGTCCAAAGACTCGCAGCATCAACTGTCAACATTGATGCCTGCTTTCCCAAAGAAAACACCAAGGTTCACTTTCTTTAAACAGGTCTGTCCACATGCAATATCATATGATCATCCTTTCTAACGGTACAACTATTTTGGCTTTTAAAACTTTAGATAATGACTATCTTCAAAGACAAAGCCATAAGTTTTCAAAGCGGAGACTTTAATTGCTAATTCTGACTTACATATGGGGTAATACTAATCATGAACTTCTCCCCCACTTAAATAAAAGGTATCCACCTATCATGACGTGAGAGTAACATAACCTTAACATTTCTCAAAGGCATTACATTCCATGAGAACTTACCAGACCCATCAGGGATCAACCCAAATGACATGAACGTCAATTACCCCCATCCGATCTCCGAAAACTACCGTTTATCTTTCGTTCTAACAATTACAAATTTTCCTAAGCCAAACGTCTCACTTGAATTGTAGTCCTCGAAGAATACTTGTCGGATCACTCAATAACTTCGGTTAGACCTAAGATGACCATATGCTTTCACGACACCAATCGGTCTTTCCAATAGCCATCACTTAAAATCTTATAGATCCCAAGATCATGCTACCAAAGAGCTACAAACCTAATAGGGCATTTCCTCCACTACACTCGCATTCCTTGAATTTATCTATGAAGTCGCCTCAACACGGGCCCGAATATGGCCAAAAGATTCAACCCGTAAAATTTCCTGAAACACCAACGGACCTACAAAACCCAAACAACGTTTTTTGGACTTCATAGTGGCCATATCCTCATCCCAAATACTGCCGGAGCTACCACTTCCATTGATCCACACTGAACATGCTATGGATCCAAATCGATCTTAGAAATCATGAGGCCTTTACAACGTCCCTCGTAATTTGCTTATCCATTCAGAAGGTCCGTTTGACAAATCATCAATCTCCTAGGCCACTCCATTTTTGAAATTCATGAACAATCTTATCGATCTGTCTTAATTACCTCAAAGGTTCTGGGGTATTTCACAACGATACCAAAGCCTATACTTCCATGGTTCTGCATGTAACTTTCAATGATCACCGTCGATTTTGACACAACCTCGAATTATCGGTCAACAGATAAGTCAACCTAATCTTCCTTCTATAATCATCCTCAATTAGTCACACGGCCAAAGACCCTCATTGACCACAAAATAACTTCAAGATGTGGCTGCATACACTAATTAGACTTAATGTAGATTCTTATTGAATGTTCTACAGGAAGACATTATCAATCCCTTGATACCTTGATCAATTCAAACTCATGCCTTAGATTCCACAACTTGATTACCAGATGTCATCCTTTACCAATCCAACAGTAATAGCACTGCAGTTTGCCCACTGAACTACTATTAAGATCAAATTAAGACTTGGTACCTCAGCTGGCTCAAGTTCATATCCAAAATCACACAATTCAATTCCAAGATTCGTATATAAATATCCACTAGGCCACCTTTGCCGCTATTACAAAGCTTAGGTTTTCCAATTACACATAACTCAAAACACAATGCAGACATGGGTTTGGAATCCCCAAACGACACCAAATTACAATATTAAGCCCAAGGCCTTACCTCTTATCGCGACAGGTGGTACTTAATACTTTAAGTTAATACCTTAGAACCCTGATTTAAAACACTGAACCTTTTCACCGCTTGTCCATGGATAAGTACGTCCCTAAATCTTGCAATCAAACCAACCATTATTGAAACATACTCCTGAGAGTCTTATCAAAACAAAGTATTCATCCTTAAAGCTTCCATAAGCACATAAGACAATACTTCTTAATCTTCAAGACCCATGATCTTCTTCACGTCAACTAACCGAGGTCAATTTCACTTCCTATCTATCATGGGGCAACACGCCATACTTTCTACCAGATATGGGGTCACTACAACACCATCGTAAGTCTAAAAATCCACATTGTCAACCTCAATATAACCCGAGGCTACTTAAGCATTTTCCCAAAACAATCATAAATTGTCATCCTTGGACTTGATATACCCGAAATTTACACCAGTGATACCAATCTCGAGCTGATGGCTCCACCCTATTCATTACATTTGCTAAGTTGATCAGGCAACCCTTCTTAACGAATTACTAGCCTAAGGACTTCAATCCACAGCCGATCGAACTTAAACCTCAAATCGAGATTAATTAACCTAGGCCTCAAATCAATACTGATCAATTCAAGAACCCAATTGATACAAATCAAATTCCAACACTAAGGTGTCTCAATACATCATCCTCCTCTCGACCCTACAACCAGTCACTAAGCCACTACTAATATTTTCTCAAGACCGAGACATTTCGCATTAATAAGTCACTCCTTGAACACTAGCTAGGACACATAAGCTAGCAAGTTGAACTAAATTATCACTCTTAACTTAGTGCAAGCATAAGCCATTGGGATTGGGGTAACCAAAACTACCCGGCCTAGCTTAATCACCAAACACATTTATTTACTTATTTGATCAATCTTAATCTAGCCTAAGCTTCCGCATACGATTCAGATCAAACCTAAGGTATCTCTCTCTCTCAAATACCAACTGTGATAGACCGGCCATATTCCACCACATAAGTCCGCCGTCAAGCCTATCCTTTACATCATATATATAGAATAGATACCAGCTAGGTGGACATAAAAATTTTTCTTTTCTTTTTGTATACATCACATAACATGCACTGGATCACGTAAGGCCGAACTCCTTGAGTTGGCCTCCAAAGTTTGAGGTTCTTACTTGTACGGCAAAGATGAGGTCGGTCGAACATGAAGGTCCCGAAACAAACTGAGATGCCACTAGGAATCACAAATTACTCAAACCATAATAGCGTACGGAAGCATACTAATATTCATTAACTTTTAGCAATGGAAGTATTTTACAAATCTTTCCCAAAACATCAAAAGAGAGTACAACAAGCCTGTTCTTGCCATGATACTTAATTTCGTCCAGCTACCCGTCCTAGCTAGCCTGCCTCACTCTCATTTCTCGTCCTTCATAAGCTTTTCATCATCTGAAAAAATAGCAAGAGTGAGCTACAAGGCCCAGTAAGGTACTCACATGCAGAAAACATTAAGGTACATATCATCGGGTCAAAATAGAGGTTCATATCATAAACTTAGCATACGAAAAGTCATCATAGCAATTCTTCTTAAGTTCAAGAATCCTTGTTCTTCTTCTTATTATCTTGTCTTCAGAAAATTTATAAAAATCGAATGAAATACTTATTATCTTTAGGGACCGGACAGGAGCGGACAACATCGAGGAAGGGTTGTGTGCTACCCCACAACCTAGAGCCGTATCCTCTCATTATGCTCCCTGAGGCGGGAGGTGATGCCTTTTACCTGACATACGAGGCCGTAGTCCGAAAGCCTTATGCCACCAAAAATCCCACTATGGCCCAGGGGCAATCCTCGAGTGTCACTCCAATATCCTTCATCCATCTTTAACAGCAAGTTTAATGGAAACTCGGTTCTTAGTTTATATCTTTTAATGGCCATCCATCGTAGTTCAAAAGTCAGAAGTCGTAGAGTTCCACTTGTTGTCTAGATTACATACATTTTTCCTTATTTTTATAGCCATTGTTCTTAACTTCAAACAATTGAAGTCCGTATAGCCTTCCCTGTAACTTCTTAAAATCGAAGGTCTTTTGTCAAAATATCAGAGGTCTTACTTGTCATAGTCGGAGGTCTTTTCTCAAAAGCCGGTTTGAAATTTATGGGACAAATTTCGATTTCAAAACATGCTCTAAGGTCGGTTTCAATTTCATGGGACAAATTCTGATTTCCAAAACATGCTCTTTAGGGCCAGTTTCAATTTCATCAGACAAATTTTGATTTCAAAATGCTCTAAGGCCGGTTCAAATTTCACGGGCAAATTTGCGGTTTCAAAATGCTCTTAGGCCAGTTCAAATTTCATGGGCAAATTTTCGATTTCAAAATGCTCTAAGGCCGGCTCAACTTTCATGAACAATTTTCTGATTTCAAAATGCTCTAAGGCTCGTTCAACTTTCATGAACAATTTTTCGGTTTCAAAATACTCTAAGGTCGATTCAACTTTTATGAACAATTTTTCGATTTCAAAATGCTCTAAGGCCAGTTCAACTTTCATGAACAATTTTCCAGTTTTAAAATGCTCTAAGGCCAGTTCTACTTTCATGAACAATTTTTCGGTTTCAAAATGCTCTTAGGCCGGTTCAACTTTTATGAACAATTTTCCGATTTCAAATTGCTCTAAGGCCGGTTCAACTTTCATGAACAATTTTCTGGTTTCAAAATGCTCTAAGGCCGGTTCAACTTTCATGAACAATTTTTTGGTTTCAAAATGCACTTGAGGGCCGGTTTCAATTTCATGGCACACTTGCCAAATACTTTTCTTTTAACAAAGCCGGAGGTCGTTTATCAAAAGCCAAGGTCATATATCAATAATCGGAGGTCTTTTCTCAAAGGTCGGAAGTCTTTTATCAAAAGCCAAAGGTCTTTCCCTTAAACATGCAATTATCGACGTCCATGCAGATCGACAAATAACCATACTTCCAAACATCATGAATACAGGGCTTCTTTTAAACATGCGGTTAACCGAGATTCTTCCTTAAATCAAACGATCAGAACAAATATCATACATACCGTAACATAAGTTCATAAAAAATCAGACATACTTGCGTCGCAAACATGCATATACTTGCATTAAACATATGATCATAAAAAATGTGAGTACTCTTGCCTGAACTCCTTTACTTCGCCCAGAAATTTTGGTCTTTCTTTACTAAAAAACTCTGTCAAGAGCCTCTTCCTAACCTCTTTCCTTACGCTCTTAGTTCTTATTTATAGGCCCTTGGGTCTGACGGTAGTAGGTAGGGCAGGTCAACCACTCGAGGGTGGTCGGGAGAAGGTGGGGTAGGTCACCTACTACAATTTTACATTCATATCGTCTCTTCCCGAGAATTCCAGAGATTTCCAAAGTAGGTAGAAGTAGGTAAGAGTAGTTCACCTACTCATTACTGGCCACTCCAGCCTTAGCTAAAACTGATTAATATTTCCTTTTGCCCTCTTTCTTCTTCGATTTACTTTCGTAAATGTTTTCTAGAAGCCTTATTATCCATCTATTCCGGTCGTTGGTATTACACTCTGGTCAATATCTCTAAATCCGGTCAATACTTATATTCCTAATCAAATCAGGCCATCATCAATTCCTCCCACCACTACGGCCGGTCATCTTCCAACTCTGGCCTCCTTCCTTCCTTTCTGGTCAATTGGCATTGACCGATTAAATTCTCCCTCACGTTTTTCGGTCAACAGGCATTGACCGGATTATTTTCTTATTATATTTTTAGGTCAACAATCACACAATTCTGGTCAACTTAACTACCCCGTCTCGCCTTCTAGTCTTATAATTGCTCCTTCTTGCACATTTTGGTAAACTGGCGTTGACCGGATTACCCTCAATTTCCCTTGACTCGATGTCGGGGACTTTCTACATTTTAGGATCTGGGCAATTACAAAAACCGGTCAACGAAACCAGTTTTCGGTCCACACTTGTTTCCAAATTTCCAATTTACATAATTACCAAGTTTTTGATTGACTTTTGTTGGTGTACTATTCTTATTTTTAGATAAATTTTTGGGCCACTGAGATAACTCATCATAAATTAATTAAGCTAAAACCTAATTATACAACCTTAGTTATGATTCCTGAAAACCGGGACATTACAATCTTTCTCACTTATAAAAAATTCATCCTCGAAATTTGACTAACTTGAGCTTGCTATCTACTAGGCTCTATTTCTTGGTTATGGCTTCTCATGCAATTAGTGCGCTACTCAAATTAAATCATTTACTAACTCCTCAAGATACAAAACAAAAGAAAGCATGGGTCCTAAGTATAACATAAATTGAAATTTTACAGTTAAGAAGGTTACCTTCAGCCACATTTGGTAATGCTTCCGTAACCGTAGCCGCAAATGTTTTAACTGGAACAGTAGGCTTCATTTCCTCCAGCCTCCTATGTGTGGGGCAATCCTTAGCCTGATGACCCTGTTGACCACAATTAAAACATGCCCCTGATAATTTAAAACAAGGTTTCCCAAAATGTCTTCCTCCACAATGGAAGTAGTTTCCTGATGACGTTTGGAAACTGGACACTAGTTGAATTTCAGTGCAACCTTTCTCTTTATTCGACGTGTGACGGAACAAGTTATTTTTTATCCTCAAATAATTCCGTCATTTCAGATACAGGAATAGAAGCCCAAATTCCAACTTAAGGTTCTAGAAAAAAACGGGCAGAGTCTCCCCTAAAACTAGGCTAAACTAAAACATAAACTTGTATAATATAATCAGTATATGTACACAATGATCCAAAAACCACAAGTTTTCCTACAACACACATTTACAAGATCACAGGCGCCATATAATTCTCTATGGCTTACATTTTACATTTCCTATTCACTATACTAATAGTTCAGAATAGAGATGCCATCTAGGACTTGTATAGAATCTAGAAAACGTATAGTGGAAGCAGAACTATAAACCTGTGGAAGTATAATTTCTATTTCATCACATGCATCACATACATTTCATACATTAATCTATATGCATAAGATCCATGTACAAAACCATATATTAAAAATCAAGCCTTTACAATTCAACTATCTCTTTTTAAGATCTCCAAGTACTTTAGTTCTCCAAAGTCTTCAGGCTAAGCTTTAGATCACTTCTCCTCATCCGGTACTAGCTCTATAATCTTATCTGGAGGGAAAAAAATAATAAAACAGTAAGCCGAAATCCAACAAGGTACATGCAGGCATGCAGTAAAACTTTCATGCAAAATAGAATGTAGTAAAATGGATACAGTTGCATGTTAAAGCATCAATGCTATAAAACAATGATCCAACCAGTAAAGGATCTATAAATTATAGAAAATCTATTTTCTATCAGTAAAGGATCCAACCAGTAGACCCTGCTAGTAGAGGGGCGAATAATCGAGGATAGATTGTATTCGCTCCACACAATCTAAGGCCAGAAATAGAAACAAGAGATCCCTCCTTGCGGGATCTATCCTCTCTCTAGGGATTTAGGACAGGGGTGCTGGTCAGTAACAATAACTTCCCTCTAGGTTAACGCCCTGTGGAAGGGCGGACCACATATAACTCCATGGACAGAGTTATCTATGATTACCACCATAACATTCTAAGACATGTCGAAGAACCAAACCTGACTGTATATCAGTTACGGATCCTAATTAACAGTGTTAGAAATATTTTTCCTCTTATTTCATAACTGAAAACCTTTTTTAGCTTTAGAAGTCTGTCAGAATTTCACAATAGCTCTTCAGTTAGTTTCAGAATATATAGTAATAGTTTATTGTCTTTCAGTTTTTCTTCAGAATATATATAAATAGTTTATAATCCTTCAGTTTTGTTTCAGAATATATAGAAACAGTTTATAATCCTTCAGTTTCGTTTCAAAATATACAGAAACAGTTTGAGACCCTTCAGTTTAGTTTTAGAAATCCTCAAAATGTTAACAGTATAAATCCATATAAATTTTTCAGACATAAATCACATTAGTGATATTATCACATTATAGATTAACTTTTATATAACAAAAATTATGAAAAATAATGCATCAAGTCTTCAATTTTCGTACCTAGGGTTTTGCCAAATTTTTCGGATGATAAACGAATAACAAACAAATATATTTTCATGAAATCAGAAGTACATTTCGCAGTATATACCGGTAAACATAAAATCTATCCGATTAATCAGGAAAAATAGGTATTATTTGCAGTAAATATGCAAAACTATGGATTTAAAGTATAAATACCATTTTTGAGATATAGAAAAGCTATAAAAATAGAGAATAACATCCAATGTACACTTACCTGAGCTTGATCTACAGTTACCGTTCTATGATTGGAACTGGATAGCAGATTTTTTCCTTCCTTTTCTCTTCCCTCTCCTTCCTCTCTTCTCTCCCTCATTCTCTATCATTGGCTGTTGATCTCCCCTCTCTCCCTTCCAATTTCCCATTTAAAACAAAAGGAAGGGGGGGATCACGTGACTTGCTCAGGGCCGGTGCTAGAGCGCCCGTTGAGCGGTGCTCAAGTGTTGCCTTGCGTAGTTTCTTGCCTTGGATGACCAACCACTTAGGTTGCCACCACCCCCGTCTCGCCTTGAGCGGCCATCAAGTGGCCGCATTCATAAAATGGCACTCGAGCACCACTCGAGAGCCCATTGAGTGCCCCTCCTATTTTGGCCCATTTCGCCTCATCTTACTTCTGTACTAAATTTTTCACTATACTTAAGCCCAAATATAATTTCCATTCATATAATTACTCCATAATTATCATGTTCCAGGATCGAGATATCACACGATATTTTCCCCTTTTTAGAAAATTCTAGGGATTCTGCCCTGGTTCCCTCACCAAGAGTCCTCCGACTAGCTGTCTTTTTCTTAAAGAATTCTTCCTTCTTAATTTCTTTCTCATAAATGATGGCCCTATGTAACATCTCACCATAGGTCAGAAACTTTAAGGTTGATAGGTGTTTTCCAATATCATCTCTTAATCCTTCAGAAAATCTTCTCGCCTTTCTTTCATTGTCCTCTACCATATATAGAGCATATCTAGACAGCTCTGTAAACTTGGCATCGTACTCAGCCACAGTACGATTGCCCTGTCATAACTGTAAGAATTCATCCTCTTTTTTCCCACAAAGGCTATCCGGGAAGTAGTTTTCCATAAGGGCCATCTCAAACATAGCCCAGGTGCTCGATCTACAGTTACCATGACTCAATTCGAGACTTGACGGCCGATTTTCCCCTTTTCTTTCTCTTCTCTCTCCTTCCTCTCTTCTCTCCTTCGTTGTTGTCATGGGTTTGCTGACAGTAAAACCCCAAAACCCTTATTTCTCATTTAAAACATGGGAGGAAAGAGCCACGTGACTGGGCCCGTGACCGGCGCTCGAGCACCCATCGAGCTCACGGCGAGCACAGGGATTTTTCCGGGCCTCGCTTGAGCTCCCAGTGAGCACACGGTGTAATGGAACAGATTTTTTTTCATCAGAAGCTTCCGTCAAGATAGAAAAAGAATTAGTGGACTAAAAGATAAGGCAAGACTTCTGCAGAAATTTCGGTAGAGTCTCATTTTTAACTGGGATGAAAATCCAAAATACAACCTGTATGATCAACCATTACAAGCACATAACTATCAATTATTCCACAATTCTTCCTACAATATGCATACACAGGATCACATGTTCCATCCATGGCATAAATCTAAAAAATCATTAACTGCACTAACAGTTCAATAATGAGATGCCGTCTAGGACCTGTACAGTATATCCAAAAGTTTTGAGCGGAAGCTAAACTATTAACCTGCAGAAGCATAGTTTTCCTTTTTACCATCACATACATCTTATGCATTCTGTACAAAACCTACATGTGCATGAGTATCCATAGATATAAGATCCATATACAAAATCACATATCCAGTCAAGTCTTTACATCCAACAAGTTCTCCTAAAATAGCTCCAAAATGCTTCAGGTCCTCAAAAGTCTTCAGGAATTTCTTTCAGTCACTCATTCTTGTTGAGGGCTAACTCTCTGTCTCATTCTGGAGGGAAAAAAATAATAAAATAATGAGTCGGGGCCCAGCAAGGTACATGTAACGCCCCGTGCCCGAGTCACCCGACCCGACCGGAAACCACCAGGCGAAAACCCAAAATCATAAATGATCTCATAAATACATCACTAAATAATACATATTGATTTTTAATTCCCATAATAAATGTTCTAAATACAATAAATACTTTAAAAATCTGAACTCTAGGAATGCAATCCCGACAATAAAACCTCAATCAATCAAGTTAACTCTAGAGCTTCCAGTCACAAGCTTCTTGTGACGGAACGGATTTTTTTTTATCCTCAAAAGCTTCCATCAAACAAATAACACGATTAACGGCCTAAATATAAGGCAAGACTTCGTAGAAATTTCGGCCAGAGTCTCCTTTGTATCAGGATGAAAATCCAAAAATACAACCCTGAAATATTCATCCATAACAAGCACACAACTATCCGTCATTCACAATCCCTACAACAATCATTCACAGGATCACATGTGCCATCCATGGCACACATCCATAAAATATTTACTACCCTAACAGTTAATAACGAGATGCCATCTAGGACCTACACAGTAAATCCAGAGTAAATGTTTATAAAATATGTATATTTCGTATTTTAGATAAATATTAGAATGATAATATTTGATGAATAAAATTTGAGAAGAGGGTGGATGCACTTACCTGACGTTGCTGGCTTCTTTCTCCCTTTCTCTCCTCTGCTTTGCTACTCTGCTGCGCTGCCACTCTGTTGTGCTCCTTTCCTCTACCCGCTATTATTGGTGCAGCGCTCCCTCCTTTCTCAAAGCTTCTAGATTTCTCAGGAGCTTTCTTGACTCGGGAAGGCTCCAGAATTTTTGGATGATTTTTACCTGTGCTGTTGGAGTAGCACTTCTTGCATTCTTACCCATTTCGGTATTTTACTCAACCTAGTGCTTTCTCTTTTAATCATTCCCGTATTTCATACCGTCCCTTCTGCCATCATCCCGGTAAGTTGGCTACAAAGCGTACCGGTTATTTTGCCCCATTTCCTTATTTTTGCTTCATTCCAGCAAAATACACTAAACCGGCATTCAGCGTTTTACTCAGTCCGGGCAATTTGAGCATTCATTTGCACTATTCCAGTCAATTGCACATAACCCAGCAAGGCACATCATTTCAGTCTAATGCATCATTCCACCCTCAATGAATTATTCAAGTTATTTTACCATTCCGGGTAAACTGCGCATTCCGGGCAAATTTCTCATTCTGGTTATTTTGTCATTTTGAGAAATTTGCTCCACAACATTCCTACCGGTCATTTTTTGTGATAAATCGGGTTATTTTTCTTAAATAATATCCGTCAATAAAATCCAATTTAATGCCCATAAATAATAGAATAGATTTTTACAGAAAATTGAGAAGAATTTCATTTGTAAATTGGACAATTGTCAAAATACAAACACCTGTAAACAACCCTACACAATATCCCATATACATACAACTACACAAAACCACAGGATCTCATAGCCACAAAACTT
The DNA here is from genome assembly GCA_033239525.1 of Nepenthes gracilis. Classification (NCBI taxonomy): domain Eukaryota; kingdom Viridiplantae; phylum Streptophyta; class Magnoliopsida; order Caryophyllales; family Nepenthaceae; genus Nepenthes; species Nepenthes gracilis. The sequence continues at coordinate 11,925,915 of BSYO01000002.1, forward strand.
CTCAAGTAGCACCGACGTCATAACCTAGCTACAACGCTGACTCAAAAAGGATGTCAACTAAAAGAAAACCCAATCATGACCACAATAAGTAACCCGTGGAAGCAAGAATACCATAATACACAAGAAACCAAACCATTCATCCATCCACATATACATACGTGACATTATATATGTTTAAAATTCTCAAAATAAAATACAAATTCCTGTTTCATATATAATCAAACTAAGTCCTCAAGCTCCACGTAGGAAATCAGGTTGCCTATCTCACCCTTACAGCTTACTCAAACTCATCGGGCTTCGGTACGCTCTTATCTGGAAGGAGAAAATAGTAAGGGTGAGCATACCACTCAACAAGTGTAAACATACATCACTTCCCATGATAAATAACAATGAAAAATGATAACAGGATGAGGGCAATATGGATTTACGAATTTAAAACGAAACATAAGAGGAAAGGAACATTTGGGAACACAATAAAATTGGACATATTCTTATGCATCTTAATTATTTTCATTAATTTTTGCAGGATCAGGGTTAGTAGGTCGTATTGACTAATGATGCGAAAGGATGGGGAAAGGATCATGATATTCCACATGATCTAAGGCCAGGAGGGCTTATTCTTAGACCCAGTTGGGGGGTTACTACATACAATGCCTGTAGACGGGCCGATAACGATAACGATAACGCCCCATTTCCCCGAGGTACCAGGAAAGTTCTCATCCTTCCACAATAGTATTCTAAAGCATGGCAGGGACATTACCCGCTCACATAAGTGGCTAGAATACGTGGCGAAAGTATTCTTGGGGTTTCCACCATGAGGGAAATGGCAAGCTAGAGAATACTACCGAATGAACATAAGTCCATGATCCTATTTTCAGAATTCTTTAATCTTTTGAGGGAGGATCCAGCATTTTTCCATTCACATTATCTCCATCTGGGATATCATCTCATACTCTATATCTCCATCCGGGAGATCATTTCATCCATACATCTCAATCCGGGAGATCCATTTAATCATTTCATACATTGTGGATTTTCCCCAATTCCTTGTACAATTCTTTCATTCCTCTGACTTTAAATCTCTTAACAATTAGATTTGCATACAAGAGAATCATAATTCATGGAAAAGAGATAAATATCTTACCACCAATGAATCATTGACAGATACTAGAGCTCTGGACCATTTTTCCATCAATTACAATTACAAACACGTTTTCGAATCTTATAATTTCAAATACACATTAGTCATAACTTTCATAACAATTGAATGAGGGTAAAATATCTAAATTGTGCATTTATTTTTTATGAACAGTAACAGGGGTCGTTTAACGCTTTCGAATGCTGCGAATGGGTCGATTTTTATGAAATCAGGCACCCGATCGATATGTATACCTATTTGAGATATAGTGATTCACATTTGGAGGTCAATTTAACATAATATGGAGGTAGAAGCATGCAAATTTATTTGTTCACCTCGGGTGAACTGTAACAATGGGCTTTTAGAGCATCTGGATGCCGCAATCGGGTCGATTCTTGTGATATCGGATGCCCGGTGAAATGTATACATATTTGGGATGTGGTGATTCACATTTTGAGGTCAATTTAACATAATATGGACGTAGAAGAATGCAAATTTTCCCTTTTACATTTGGATGAATAGTAACCTGGGGTTTTTAGAGCTTTCGGACGCCGTGAACGGGTCGATTCTTGTGAGATTGAATGTCCGGTCAATATACATGCATAGATGGAATGTGGTGATTCATATTTTGAAGTCAATTTAACCAAATATGGAGGGAAAAATAGTAATCCCAAATTTGGGCGTGGGTTAGGGTTTGGCGGTACTTAACCCGAACAAGTCAAAGCCCGATTTGGACAATAAACTATATATTTCTTGAGCATTTATCATGGGGTACATATTTTCCATAATTTATGTGAGGCCCCGGAACCAAAAACGTGATAATTGAAAGTAATTAAAATAATGACTATCATTAAGAGGCCAAACATATAGTGAAAAATGATGGTTGAAAGTAAAAAAAGTTAGAAAAATACCCAAGTTTAGTAAACAGCCAAGTGGCGCCTACTGTGCGCCCGAGGCGCTGCAGCAAGCACCAAATTCCAGTGGCTACCCACTCGCCACCCGCCAGGCGTGCTCGTGCAAGCCCCTGGCAGTAACCCCGCGCTAGCCGCGTGCTCGAGATGGGCTCGAGCGCGGCCCGAACTTTTACCCACGTGCTGTCTTCATTTTTGTTATAAATTGAAGGGGAAAAGGGAAAGGGAGAGAGAGAGAGCAGACCACGCATGAAGGAGAGGAAGAACAAGAAGATCAAAAGAGGAGAAGGGGAAATCACTTGTTCCAATCCACACCCGGTAAAAATAACGGTAGATCTGGCCAAGGCAAGTGTATTTCGGACATTGTTTTTCATTTTTACCGATTCTCTTGCTTTAAAGTTGATGAAAATGCTCTAAAATGTTGTTGTTGTATGATTAAAGTAAATGAAGCAAGTTTCCTTCGATTGTTCGATTAGATTTTGTGTTTAGCCATATTTATTGCAAGTTTTGGCTTCGATTTTGTGAATAAGCATGTAAATTGTGTTCGATTTTGTCCCGGAAGCTTGTAATGAAACCCTAGCTCAAAAATATTGGGAATTTTTGGTTCAATTGCATGATTTAATGTATGTGTATGGATTTATGGCATTAATTTCATGAATAAGCACATGTTTAGTGATTGATTTGAGTCCGAAAGTTTTGGCAAAGCCCTAAGTACGAAAATGAAGGGGTTTTGATGATTTTTAATCGTAGCTCCTATTATATAAAAGATAATTGACATTGAAATGAAGCTCCCAGTATAATTTATTTTTGAAAATTTGTGCGGACTTATACCGATTAATTTCCATGCACTGTTAAAGTAAAACTGAAGTGTTTTTAGACCGTTACCACACATTCTGAAGCTAACTAAAAGGAGTTGTGGAACTTTGATTATGAAAGAGTGTTTTCAATAAAGAAGTTATTTCTAATACTGTTATTTAGGACCCGGGACTGACTACAGTCTGGATAAATTCTCCGACATGCCTTAGAACTTTACGGTGATAATCGAGGATAACTCTATCCATGGAGTTATATGTGGTCCACCCTTCCTCAGGGCGTTATGGTCAAGAGGAAAGCGTAGTTTTTGGCCTACCTTTGGGTGGCACACCATACTGATCCCGCGAGATGGGATACCTCTGTTACAGTCGTAGGGCTTGGATTGTGTGGAGTGAACACAATCTATCCTCGATCATTCACCCCCTCAGCTAGTAGGGTATACTGGCAGGGTCTGTTACCGATATGTTATGTTACCGTTTTGTTTCGTACCGATTACCGGTTACTGATTACCGTTTACCGTTTACCATTTACCGATTACCGATTACTGTTTACCATTTACCGATTACCGATTACTGTTTACCGTTTACTGATTACCAATTACCGACTATTGATTTCTGATTTCTGAATTAATATCGTCAAAGTATGCTTTCTCTATTTCCTAGATTGTATTTTCTTTAACCATCCTGTTTCTGCATAGTTACATGATCGTTTTGCATCACTGTTTTACTGCTCATATGCATGTACCTCGCTGGGCCCCAACTCACTGTTTTATTATTTTTTCCCCCTCTCTAGATGAGACAGAAGAGTTAGTACCAGACGAGAAAGAGTGATCAAAAGAATTTTCTGAAGACTTTTGAGGACCTGAAGCATTTTGGAGCCATTTTGGGAGAGCCTGTTGATGTAAAGATTTGACTGGACATGTGAGTTTGTATATTGATCTTGTGTTTATGGATGATCATGCACATGTGAATTTTGTATAGAATGCATATGATGTATATGATGGTAAAAAGGAAAAACTATGCTTCTGCAGGTTATTAGTTTAGCTTCCGCTTTAAACTTTTGGATATACTGTACAGGTCCTAGATGTCATCTCGTTATTGAATTGTTAGTGTAGCTAATGCTTTTATAGATTTATGCCATGGATGGCACATGTGATCCTGTGTGTGCATGTTGTAGGAAGAATTGTGGATAATCAATAGTTGTGTACTTGTATGGTTGATCTTACAGGTTGTATTTTTTGGTTTTTATCCAATTACAAAGGAGACTCTGCCAAAATTTTTACAGAAATCTTGCCTTATAATTTAGTTCCGTTAATTCTATTTCTGTCTTGATGGAAGCTTCTGAGTAAAAAAAAAAATCCATTCCGTCACATTTGGTATTTGTAAATTGAGATGCCTTAGGAATTGATCGACCGAAAAGCGAAACCATAGGATTGAATCTCTAAACAGAATTCCTGTAGGAATAAGTTGAGGAAGTTAAGGCAACTAGGACCCTTAAGAGATTGGTTCTTAGGCTAGGTTGGAATTTTCCTAAAGCTGTTGAATATTTCTTTATCATTCCATCGAATCCTTGTCCTTATAACCTTGTGTTTACCTTGATTATAGGATGGAAAGTAGAAGAGGTAGAAGGAATGACCATGGTGGCGCTAGCACGCCCTATGATAGAGAGGCCACTTATATTGATCTGTTAGAGAGGATGACCAATGCGGTAGAATCCATCGAGCAAAGGCACATGACTCCGATTTCTTGCACACGAGCCGTTTTGGCACTTCTTAGTCCTATGACATATGATAGATTCATAGCGGAGCGAGCACGGGGCTTCCTAGGAAAGCCTGATCCGACTGAAGCAGACGTGTGGTTAAAAAGGATGAAGAAGATATTCACTGTGATTGGCTGTACCGATTAGGAAAAGGTCACCTTTGCGGTGTACAAATTGGAAGGTGAAGCTGATAATTGGTGGGATATGCAGAAGAGGGCGATGGAAGTGCCTGATGATGTCATTACCTGGGAGATGTTTGAGGATGCCTTTCTAGAGAAGTACTTCCCATCTAGCCTCCGAGATTAGAAGGAGCAGGAATTTACGAGATTGAGGCAAGGAAATATGACGGTCAAAGAGTATGATGCCAGATTCACCGAGCTGCCCGTTTTGCACCCTTCTATGTAGAGGATGAGCAGAGGAAGGCAAAGAAGTTCCAGCAAGCACTACGGGATGACATTGAAAGTTACTGTCAGTTTTAAAGCTCCAAACTTATGCCGAGATCCTGGAAAGGGCAGTGATCTATGAGAAGGAACCGAAGACGGAGAGATTCTATGCAAAGAGGACCACTAGCCAAGTGGGAGTGAGTACCGGATCTATTGTGGGGTCTTCTGGACAGTCCAAGAAGATAAGACGGCTGACAAGGGAAAGAGTGTTGTACCGACTCAGTCCGTAACCGGTACTAGAGGGTCAACTGAAGACTGTACCTTTTGTGGGAGGAAATATCCGAGACAAGCATGCCATAAGTTGTCAGGAGCATGTTTCAGATGTGGACAGTAGGGCCACCTGTATAAAGACTATCCACTACCTCTGAGGTTAGAAGGGAAGAAGCCTACTATCTCGGTAAAGGCTTTTGCGGTGGCTGTTTAGCATTTGGAGGCATCTCTGAATGTCGTGGAAAGTACTCTTTCTATTTGTGGAGTTTCTGCATCTATATTGTTGGACTTGGGATCTACCCATTCCTTTATTTTCCCGTGATTTGCATGTTGTATTGTATTTGTCTCGTGTGTTCTGGATTGTGAACTATCCGTATGTACTCCAAGTGGATCTTCGGTGACTATGGACATTATGTATCTGAGATGTATAGTTGAGGTGACTGGGAACTGTTTGGTTGTGGACTTGGTATTGTTGAACATGAGTGATTTTAACGTGATTCTAGGGATGGACTGGCTGGCTAAATACCATGATAGTATTGACTGTTTTCTGAAGAGGGTTTATTTTAATATTTTTGGAATGGAACCCTTTTTCTTTTAGGGCATTAAGAAAAAGGGGGTGACTGTATTGATCTCTGCTTTACATGCTAAGCATTTGATGAGAAGTGGATGTAAAGCTTACTTAGCATATGCCTACACTACTGGGAGTCATAGTGTGCTGGCTATGGACATCCTGGTTGTTTGTAACTTTGAGGATATATTTCCAGAGGATTCACTTGGATTGCCTCCACACCGAAAATTTGAGTTTGAGAATGTTACTGTTCCTGGTGTTAGTCTAGTTTCGAAAGCCCCCTATCGTATGGCTCTGGCTGAATTGAAGGAGTTAAAATTACAATTGTAGGAGCTGTTAGACAAGGGCTTTATCAGACCAAGTGTATCTTCTTGGGGTGCACCAGTGTTGCTTGTGAGGAAGAAAGATGGGTCTTTGCGGTTGTGTGTTGACTATCGTGAGTTAAATAAAATCATGATTAAAAATAAATACTCTCTACTGCATATTGATGATTTATTTGATTTGTTGCAAGGATCTCGGCTATTTTTAAAGATTGATTTGAGGTTCGGTATTGAGGATCAAGCTGGAGGATATGGCTAAAACTACTTTTTGGACACGTTATGGCCATTACAAGTTTCTTATTATGCCTTTTGGCCTTACAAATGCTCCAGCTGCTTTTATGGATTTGATGGATAGGGTGTTCAAGCCGTACTTGGATAAATTTGTGGTGGTGTTCATTGATGATATCCTGATTTATTCAAAAGATTATGAGAAACACAAGATTCATTTGAGGAAAGTACTTTAAGTGCTCCGTGAAGAAAAATTGTATGCCAAGCTAACTAAATGTGAGTTCTGGCTCGAGAAGATGATGTTTTTGGGGCATGTGAATTCTGATGGTGGCATTTCTATGGATCCCAGGAAAGTAGATGTTGTTACAAATTGGAGTAGACCGGCTTCTATGACTGAGGTTAGGAGCTTTCTGTGCTTGGCGGGATATTATAGGCATTTTGTAGAAAATTTCTCACAGATTGTTGTGCCTCTGACTCAGCTGCTGAAGAAGGAGGCTAAGCTTCTATGGATAGAGGAGTGTGATCTGAGCTTCTAGGAGCTAAGGAATCGTTTGACTATCGCTCCAGTGCTGATCATTCTAGAGGATTCAGGAGGCTTTGAGGTGTATTGCGACGCCTCTAAGGCAGGTCTAGGATGTATATTGATGCAATACGGTAAAGTTGTGGCTTATGGATCTAGGCAACTGAAAGTGCATGAGAAGAATTGTCCTACTCATGAACTGGAGCTTGCTGCTGCTGTCTTTGCCTTAAAAATTTGGAGACATTATCTGTATGGTGAGAGGTTCATTGTGTATTTTGATCATAAAAGTTTAAAGTACCTGTTTTCGCAAAAGAAACTTAACATGAGGCAAAGGAGATGACTTGATTTCTTAAAGATTATGACTATGAGATACAGTACAAGCCAGGGAAGGCCAACGTAGTTGCGGACGCATTGAGTTACTGATCAGGTTATGTGGCACACTTGCAGGTCAAGTAGATGGAGATGTTGGATTACCTGAAACAATGTGATATCCAACATTATGCTAAAGGTAATAGAATGCTCCTATCGTACCTTCAGATCCAACTGGAAGTAGTTAGTGAAATTAAAGTGAAGCAGGTGAATGATCCATTCCTTACGGATATTGTTAGTGATCTGGGTAAGGAGTCCTGTGCTGATTTTAACGTCCAGACTGATGGTGTGTTGAGGTTTAGAGACCGATTATGTATACCAGATAATAGACGGTTGAAGGATAAGATTTTGAAGGAGGCTCACCGGTCCCGGTATACGATCCACCCAGGGATGAATAAAATGTATCAGGATTTGAAGAAAACCTTCCGGTGGAGGAATATGAAGAGAGATATCATGACTTATGTGGAGTGCTGGTATGTCAGCAACTGAAGACTGAGCGGAGGAAGCCTTCTGGATTGTTACAGCCCATGCCAATCTCGAGCTGGAAATGGGAGGACATTGCCATGGATTTTGTATCGGGTTTACCGAGGACTCCTAGGAATCATGACACTGTATGGTTTATAGTTGATCGGCTGACAAAATCAGCCCACTTCTTGGAGATCAGGATGACCTATTCGCGTGATAGGTTGGCTCAGTTGTATGTAAATGAAATTGTTAGGCTTCATGGAGTTCCTGCCTCTATTGTGTCTGATAGAGATCCACGTTTTGTCTCGAGGTTTTGGGAGAGTTTACATAAGGAGTTGGGGACAGAGTTGAAATTCAACACTGCGTTTTATCCCCAGACTGATGGCTTATCTGAGCGTACCATTCAGATTCTTATGGATTTGTTAAGGGCCTCTGTTTTGGAGATGAGAGGAACTTGGGATACTTATTTGGCACTAGCTGAATTCGCTTATAATAATAGCTATCAGGCTAGTATCGGCATGGCACCTTTTGAGGTGTTGTATGGGAGAAAGAGTAGGTCACCGATTCACTGGGAGGAGACCGGAGACAAAAGGATTTTGGGCCCAGAGATTATGAAAGAAACAGCAGAGAAGATTAAATTGACTCATGATAACTTGAAGGTTGCTCAGAGCCGACAGAAAAGCTTTGCGGATAGGTGAAGGATAGAATTGAGCTTTGAGGTAGAAGATCTTGTATTTCTGAAGGTCTCAACATCCAAGGGCACGTTCCGGTTTGGAGTGAAGGGGAATTGAAACCGCGGTTCATTGGCTCTTTTGAGATTCTTGAAAGGATCGGGGAGGTAGCCTACAGGTTGGCGTTACCACCTAGTCTGACGGGCATACATGACGTGTTTCATGTATCGATGCTTCGAAAATACGTCCACGATCCTACGCACGTGATTGACTATGGATCATTGGCTATTGACAAGAATTTGTCCTCCATTGAGGAACCACTGCAAATTTTAGACCGAAAGGATCAGAGGTTGCGTAAGAAGACCATTGCCCTAGTAAAGGTGCTTCAGAGAAATCATTCACTGGAGGAGACCACTTGGGAAAGCGAAGAAGAAATCCAAAGCAAGTATCCCCAGTTGTTCTCTTGAGGTATGTAGTTCATTTAAATTCAAGGACGAAATTTCTTTAAGTGGGGGAGAGTGTGAGGCCCCGGAATCAAAAACGTAATAATTGGAAGTAATTAAAATAATGAAAATCATTAAGAGGCCAAACATGTAGTGAAAAATGATGGTTGAACATAAAAAAGTTGAAAAAATACCCGAATTCAGTAAACAACCAAGTGGCACCTGCTGCGCACCCGAGGCGCTGCAGCAAGCACAAAATTCCAATGGCTGCCTACTTGCCGCGTGCCAGGCGCGCTCGAGTGAGCCCCTGGTAGTAACCCCACACTCGCCACGTACCTGTTGGGCGCTCGAGCATGCGCCGGCAGAATGCAGCCCGCTCGCCGCATGCTCGAGTGTGGCCCCGACTTTTGCCCGTGTGATGACTTTGTTTTTGTTATAAATTGAAGGGGAAAAAGGGAAAGGGAGAGAGAGAGAGTAGACCACGCACAAAGGAGAGGAAGAAGAGGAACAAGAGAAGAGCAGAAGGGGAAATCACTTGTTCTAATCTACACCCGGTAAAAATACGGTAGATCGGGCCAAGGCAAGTGTACTACGGATATTGTTTTTCATTTTTACCGATTCTCTTGCTTTAAAGTTGATGAAAATGCTCTAAAATGTTGTTGTTGCATGATTAAAGTAAATGAAGCATGTTTCCTTCTATTGTCCGGTTAGATTTTGTGTTTACCCATATTTATTACAAGTTTCGGCTTCAATTTCATGAATAAGCATGTAAATTGTGTTTGATTTTGTCACGGAAGCTTGTAATGAAACCCTAGCTCAAAAATATTGGAAATTGTTGGTTAAATTGCATGATTTAATGTATGTGTATGGATTTATGACATTAATTTCATGAATAAGCACATGTTTAGTGATCAATTTGAGTCCGAATGTTTTGGCGAAGCCCTAGGTACGAGAATGAATTGGTTTTGATGATTTTTAATCATAGCTCCTGTTATATAAAAGATAATTGACCTTGAAATGAAGCTCCAAGTATAATTTATTTTTTAAAATTTGTACGGACTTATACCAATTAATTTCCATGCACTGTTAAAGTAAAACTGAAGTATTTTTAGACCGTTACCGTATGTTCTAAAGCTAACTAAAAGGAAATTGTGGAACTCTGATTATGAAAGAGGGTTTTCAATAAAGAAGTTATTTCTGATATTATTACTTAGGACCTGGGACTGACTATAGTCCGGATAGGTTCTCGGCATGCCTTAGAACTCTATGGTGATAATCGAGGATAACTCTGTCCATGGAGTTATATGTGGTCCTCCCTTCCTCAGGGCATTACGGTCAAGAGGAAAGCATAGTTTTTGGCCTACCTTCGGGTGACACACAATACCGATCCCGCGAGATGGGATACCTCTGTTACAGTCATAGGCCTTGGATTGTGTCGAGTGAACACAATCTATCATCGATCATTCGCCTCCTCAGCTAGTAGGGTATACTGGCAGGGTCTGTTACCGATATGTTATGTTACCATTTTGTTTCGCACTGATTACTGATTACCGTTTACAGATTACCGATGACCTATTACTGTTTACCGTTTACAGATTACTGTTTATCGTTTACTGATTACCGATTACCGACTACTGATTTTTTATTTCGGAATTAATATCGTCAAAGTATGCTTTCTCTATTTCCTAGATTGTACTTTGTTTAACCGTCCTATTTCTGCATGGTTACATAATTATTCTGCATCACTATTTTATTGCTTATATGCATGTACCTTGTTGGGCCCCGGCTCACTGTTTTATTTTTTTTCCTCCTCCCAGATGAGACAGTAGAGTTAGTGCCTACAAGAAAGAGTGATCGAAAGAATTTTATGAAAACGTTTGAGGACCTTAAGCATTTTGGAGCCATTTTGGGAGACCCTGTTGACGTAAAGATTTGACTGGACATGTGATTTTGTATACTGATCTTGTGTTTATGGATGATCATGCACATGTGGATTTTGTATAGAATTCATATGATGTATGTGATGGTAAAAAGAAAAAACTATGTTTCTACAAGTTATTAGTTTAGCTTCCGCTCTAAACTTTTGGATATACTGTATAGGTCCTAGACGGCATCTCGTTATTGAACTGTTAGTGTAGCTAATGCTTTTATAGATTTATGCCATAGATGGCACATGTGATCCTGTGTATGCATGTTGTAGGAAAAATTGTAGATAATTGATAGTTGTGTGCTTGTGATGGTTCATCTTACAGGTTGTATTTTTGGGTTTTCATCCAATTATAGAAGAGACTATGCTGAAATTTCTGCAGAAGCCTTACCTTATAATTTAGTACCGTTAATTCTGTTTCTGTCTTGACGGAAGCTTCTGTGAAAAAAAGAAGAAAGAAAATCCATTCCGTCACAATTTAGGTGGGTATCGTGACGAAAATACCCGATGAAAAATAAGTAAAAATTAAGAGAGAGCAAAAAGTGAGTATGAGAATACTTGCCTTGACATGCTCTACGTTTTCTCAAACTAGCTCGGACTCAAAATTAGACCCGGAGAGCTTCGTTTAGCTATTTCTCTCTCTTCTCCCTCCCCCTCTCTCTACTAGAACCTTCCTCCGCATTCTGTTGTTCTTCCTGTGTAATGCTTGCCTGAAGCCCTCCCCCATCCCCACTTTTTAAAAACTCTTATGATGATGATGATGATTATTATTATTATTATTATTATTGAACGGTGTCTTTTCGACGAAATAAGCTCTGACTTCTCTCTACCCCAATTTCAAATCTGCTGCCTTTTTGCCCTGTCCCGCCTCTCATTCTTCTCACCGGCGCCCATGGCGCCGGTCCTCCACCCGTCCCCCTGCTCTCCTCCTATTGCTTCGCTCCCCTCCCTCCTTTCGAATTCTTTAGATGTGCCTCCCTCGCTTCCCTCTTGCTCCTCCCCTCCTGGCCCATCCCCTTCTCTGGGGCTTTCCGCTACCCATAGTCGTGGTGCCCGTTTGGCCTCTGAATCAAACCCCTTCCCTCCTTTGCGAGAAGAGGTTCAGGTCCCTTTCTCTAGACCTGATGCTGTTTTTTTGGCTAATGCTAGGGCGGCGGTTCCTTTGGATGCTCGCTCGCATGTGTTGGAGTTGGCGCCATCCCTTTTGCCTTCCTCTGGTGGACTTGTTTGCTCGGATGAGATTCCTGAGTCGGTCAAGGTAATTCCTGACAGTGCATCTGCTGTTCCACCCGCTAATCCTGATGTTGTTAAGCCCTCTGCCAAATCATGGTCTCGAGTTGTACAGGGTATTGTTCCCTCCCCTGCTATTGAACTCAGATTTTTTCCTCCTGATTCAGTTGATGGCAAAGTGGTCACCATATCCCCGCCATCGGATGTTACTCAGCAAAGTTTAGACGTTTGGGGGGCAACCTTAGTGGGGTATTTCCTGGATAAGCCGTTACATTTTCATGCGGTAAATACTTTTGCTCGTAAATTATGGGAACGATTTAATGTGCGTCATGTTGTAGGAAATGAGCAAGGGTATTTCTTTTTTAGATTTGACTCTGATGCCTAGTTAGAAAATTGCCTTGCAAATGGTCCATGGGCCCTTGAGGGGAAACCAATTTTTCTTAAGAGATGGGTTCCAGGTATGGTGCTGTCAAAAGAGACCCCTAAATCTATTCCGGTTTGGATTACTCTATTTAATGTCCCTGTTGAATATTGGACTCCCTGGGTTCTGAGCTGGATAGCTAGTGCGGTTGGCAAACCTATCCAGCTTAATGCTAATATGGCTCATATGGATCGGATGAAATATGACCGAGTATGTGTGGAAGTTGAACCTGGGATCACGCTACCGGATAAAATTAGGTTAAAACCCAGTGCAAATGTGAGTGCTGAACCGGACTTGAGTATAGAGGTTACAATTGAATATCAAAGGAAGCTGGTGCGATGTCGTTCTTGTCAAAAAGTCGGCCATTCGTTCTGCCAATCGAAGAAGATGTATAAGGCCACAGGAAGGATGTTGCCTCTCCTGCTGTCGTCTCCTGGTCCTGCTACAAAGAACCCATCATCTCCTAAGGAGATTGTTAAGGAACATCACGCTACTATATCCACGTCCAACTCCTTTGAGATTCTTCTTGAGGAGGATGTTATGCCAAATCTGGGGACTTCTGTCACTCAGGTTGAATTACCCCCAGAGGTGGTGGTAATGGATAGACCGGAATCTCACGATGCATGTAACTCTAGTCTGGCTCTTGCTTCTCCTGGTCCACCTCACCATGATATGTCTGATGAGGTGCTGGTAACTAATAGGGATTCAATTACTTCTCAACCTCCACAGATTTGTCGTGCCGATACTGTTGGGCATTGCGTCTTGGAGGAGCTAGCTACTTGCGCCAATGCAGATACCAGCTTGGGGCTTCCCTCTGGAATTCCCAACAGCTGTGAGGAGATGACTATCAAATCAGCTTCCCTAGGATCATTAAGTCCTAGTTCTATTTTACATTCTGATGATCCTGATGGTGGACCTCCTGGCAGGAGTACTAGGGCTCGTAAAGCAAAATGATCAACTCAATTGGGGACCGCTCTGGTACGTCAATACCTATCCCAGGGAATGCCAGGAAGGTTCAGGAGCAAACCAAAAAAATCAATGAAATTCTAAAGAATTCTGAGGGGCCTAAAAGTTCAATTCCCCCCTCTTCATTGAGTAATGGTTAAAGTGGTCTGTTGGAATGTCCGTGGATTGAACCGCAAGGTGAAGGGCCAGGAGGTACGCCAGTTCCTCCGCTCTTCTCACTGCTGCATGGTGGGGTTAGTTGAAACAAAGGTTCGAGAAAGCCAGTCCTCAGGTATAGCTAGATCATTGATGCAAAATTTGAAATGGACTATGAACTACCGATCCACTCCTGCTGGTCGTATTTGGGTGGGCTGGGATCCAGATCTTTTGGAGGTTGATGTTCTCTCTCAAGATGAGCAATTAATCCTTTGTAGAGTTCGTAGTAGAGCTTGTAATCAGTCCTGTATGATTTCCTTCATCTATGGGGCTAATTCGGAGATACTTCATCGATCACTTTGGGATTCTCTTCGTTTCATTAGTAGAATATATCCTGATATGGCGTGGGCAGTTCTGGGTGATTTTAATGCCATAAGAGCTTCTCATGAAGGGATGGGAGATATTTGGCACGCCAGTAGTTCCAAGGATTTGGATAGTTGCCTTCTTGATTGTGATCTCATGGATGTATGTCAAGATGGTTATTTCTATACGTGGAACGATGGCAGGGACTCCTCCATTCGCATTTATAGAAAGCTTGACCGGATTGTTGCCAATGGACTTTGGTTAGCACATTTTGGTGCTTGCCAGGCATCTTTTTTACCCCCCAGATTCTTTGATCATTCTCCTGGAATTCTCTGTTTGCTGGAAGAACCTGGTTATAGAAAAAGTATATTCAGGTTTAATAACTTTCTGACCTCTCACCCCCAGTTTCGGCAGATCGTGAGTGAGGTGTGGAATATAAATGTTATAGGCGTCCCTATGTTCCAGCTAGTCTCCAGATTAATGTTAACCAAAAAGCGCCTAAAACTACTCAACGCTATGATGGGTAATGTCCATGAGGAAGTAACTCGGACCCGTTGACGATTGGAGGAGGTTCAAAATAACCAGTCTGATGCAGGTGAAGAGAGACAATGCAAGGCTGCTTATGCTAGGGCTATTGCCCGTGAGCTAGATTTCATCCAGCAAAAGGCCAAACGGAACTGGTTAAAAGATGGTGATCAATGCACTAAATTTTTCTTTCGGGCTGTGGCTAGCAATTATAATCGTAACCGCCTTCTTTCCTTAATTAAGGATGATGGTTCCTGTACCCAAAGCAAGTGTGAGGTCCAGCAACTTATCCTTGATCATTTCACACGTTTATTGGGTTCGAGGTGCAGCAGTGTGCCGGAGTTGAAGAATAAACTCCGCCCCTTTATACTGAAGTCTATCCCTTTATCTCTGCGGGAGGGGTTATGCCGTGTGGTCTCTGCCGACGATATTCAGGCGGCCCTATTTTCCATTGGAGATTCTAAAGCCCTTGGTCCTGATGGCTTCTCAACAAGGTTTTTCAAGGAGTCGTGGGATATAGTGGGCCCTTCTGTTGTTGGTGCTGTACAGGACTTCTTCACTCACGGTAGGATGCTCAAGCAAATCAATGCCACGTGTATTAGCCTTATTCCAAAGGTTAATGCTCCATCTAAGGTTGGGGATTATAGACCCATTTCCTGTTGTAATGTGGTCTATATGGTCATCTCAAAAATCATAGCCAACCGGATCAAGGATGTTCTCCTCCATCTGGTTGATAGTTGCCAGACAGCTTTTGTACCTGGCCGGAGGATTTGTGACAACATTCTTCTCGCTCAGGAGCTCTTGCGTAATTATCATTCACAAAAGAGGGTTCGGCGGTGTGCCATGAAAGTTGACCTTATGAAAGCTTATGATTTCATGCATTGGGATTTTCTTATCGCTATTCTGGAATTAATGGATTTCCCTCCTCAGATGATTTTGTGGATCCAACAATGCATAACGACCACCGCCTTCTCCATTAACATTAATGGGGAATCTGTGGGGTTTTTTAAATGTGCTAAAGGGTTGAGACAAGGAGATCCCCTATCCCCTTATCTATTCGTCCTTGCTATGGAGGTGTTGAATGGGATCCTTGAGATAAAGGCTAGGCGCAATTTGGAGTTCCATTATCACTGGAAATGCGAGAGAACAAAAACTATTATGCTCACTTTTGCGGATGACCTGATCCTTTTCTCCAATGCTGATGCCAATTCAGTCCGGATTCTTCATGAATGCCTTGAGGAATTCAAGGTTGTATTTGGGCTATCTGCAAACAAAAACAAAAGCGAATTTTTTGTTCGCTCTACTGATGATAGGCTAATCCGGGAGCTACAGGTTGTAACTGGTTTCAAATTGGGGAAGCTTCCTGTTAAGTATTTGGGGGTTCCACTCATTACTTCGCGGCTGTCGGTGGCAGATTATAAGGTTTTGATTGATCGAGTTAGGCAGCGTATCAATTCGTGGACCAACAAGCTTCTATCATTTGGGGGCAGATTATAGCTGATCCGGTCTATCCTTTCGTCGATTCATCTCTACTAGGCTTCTCTGTTTATTATTCCCAAATCCATTTTGAAAATCATGGAAGGTTATATTCGTTGTTTTTTGTGGCACGAATCCATTACTGGGGGCTCAACAGCTAAAGTGGCGTGGGAGCATGTCTGCAAGTCTCATCTAAAGGTGGTCTTGGCATTCAAAATCTGCATAACTCTAACAAAGCCCTGATTTCTCATCTGTTATGGAAGATTATTACAAAGGATCCTAAATCTATCTAGGTCTCATGGATGTATGTAAATAGATTAAAGGATAGGTGTATTTGGACCATAAAAGTGCCAACCAACACTTCCTAGTGCTGGAGGAAAATGTTAAAACTTCGATATGCTATTCGGCCTTATGTCCAACATCATATTGGAAATGGGGTTGATACTTTTTTATGGCTAGATAACTGGCACCCGAAAGGCCCCCTTGCTGATTATATTCCTCAAGGCTGATGACTGTGACTGGGCTACCTTTAGACACAAAGGTTGCGTCGATAGTAGTAAATGGTGATTGGAGGTGGCCGAACCAATATGATATAGAAGTGGATCAGATTATTGACAGCATGCCAGATTACTGCCCTGACCCAGATAGGAAAGATACAATCAGATGGACTGCTGATCCCAAAGGAATCTTTTCCACCCGCTCAGCTTACAGCATTTTCCAAGGTACTGCGGCCAAATGTAAATGGTCCTTTATTGTCTGGGGTCCTTCTCATATTCCATCTCATGCTTTCATTTTATGGCTTGCTATCTTAGGCAAGCTGTCCACGCTCGATAGAATGGGGAGATTTGTGAATCTAGCCAACTTCTGCATCCTTTGTAAGAATGCTGGAGAATCTCACGATCATCTGTTTTTTGAATGTCCTTTCTCAAGAGAGGTCTGGAGCACTCTTTGTCATCAGGCTGGGTTAACCTGGCCATTCCTGGAATGGAAGAGAAATATTGAGTGGGTTTCCTGTAATTGGAATGGTAAGAATGTCATGTCACTTTCTTTTAGGCTCACTCTCGCTGCTGCTGTTTACTTCATATGGTTTGAACGAAACTGAAGAACTTTTGACGAGGCCATTGGAAGAACCCCTACTCATATTACTAACCTCATTATTGATACTGTTCGGAGGAAATTAGAAATGAGTATCAAGGGTGATGATTGCTATACTAGGAATGTCATTGTCCGATGGAGCTTATTGGTTGATGCTGTGGAGTGAAAAGCTGGATTTGCTTGGGATCTGGTGTGGAAATGCCTTGATGCAATAGACGGAGTATTCTTAAAAGACGGAGTGCGTTTTATGGTCCGAGTGTGCGTAAAGACGGAGTGCCTTAGATGCAGCACCTGGGTTCGAATTGTTTGTGTGATTGTTTTATCTCTTTTTAGACGGAGCATAGTTTTCCCGGACTGTTTTTCCCTTCTCCAGAGTACTCCTTCTTGGCTCCTTGGAAGGAGTGCTCTGTCTCATTTTGGACGGAATGATTTAACTTAATATTTCTGCGCGTCAATCTGGGGTGCACGTGTTCCTTTACAAGGGGTAATTTCTAGTCCTTGGATGGAGTGGTTTTTTTACCGGAGTGATTATCCTCTCTTTGGATGGAGTGCCTTGCTTTCATAATTCCGGAGTGCATTTCTCCGGAGTGGGGCAGCTTTGTTACTCCGGAATGCAATTGTCCTTTTCCGGAGTGCTCCTTTTTCGGAGTGCTCCTTTGTATCTCCTGATGGTGTGATTTCTCACTCTGGACGGAGTGATCTATCATTTTGGAGGGCGTTGCCCGTGCCTCCGTTGTGCTTGTGTATCCTTTTTCCGGAGTGATCTACTAGGACGAAGTGTTTTTGCCGGAGTGGTATTCCTCCTCTTGTTGCCAGAGAGTGTTCTCTATCTACTTGGATGGAGAGTGATGTCTCATCTTGGACGAAGCGTCTGATGTGCGTTGTGGTTTTGTGTTTGAAAGGCCAGGTGATTCTTTCAAGCCGGAGTGCCTTTCGCACATTTAAAGGCCGGAGTGGACTGCGTGTTTGAGTCCGGAGTGGGTTTAGGTGGAGTGTGTTGCATGTTTTAGAGGCCGGAGTGGCATGTTGAAGACGGAGTGCGTATTGAGGCCGGAGTGGCATTTTGATGCCAGAATCCTCTTTGAGGACGGAGTAGAATCTGCTGGAGTGCCTTTACACACTTTAAAGCTGGAGCTGGTCTGCGTGTGTTGAAGCTGGAGTGTCATTTTGATGCCGGAGTGTCTTAAGAGGCCGGAGTGGCTTCTTGATGCTGGAGTACTTTTTGAAACTAGAGTAGTTGGTTTACAATAATCAAACATTATTGTAATTTTTTTTAATGACTGTTGTCATAGGATTAGGGGTCTCCCCTGTTTTATGTTCCTTCTCCAAGTCGGTAAAACACTTGGTTATGAACATAATTTTTTGTACATTTTTTAAAATTTAATACAATTAATTACTTACAAAAAAAGATTATTATTATTATTATTATTGTATATTTATATATATATTAATATATATATTAATATATATTATGTTTTCTTTTAATCCCAATATTTAAATCGATACCCGAGCAATCAAATGAGAGCACTCTGGGCACCGGCCCAACAATTTTTAAATATTCTCCAAAATTTTTATAATATTAAATTAATTTTCTATCACATCGAAATGACCCAAAAATAAATAAAACCAAATTAATTCAAAAAAAAATATTTGGGATATTACATTCTCCCCCCTTATAAAAATTTCATCATTGAAATTTAACAAACCTTGAATTTTCATAATCAGAGGGAATCTTCTAGATTCTCTAGCATTCCTAAGTTACTTCCTGAATTATACGATCACCTCAAAGAACCTCGAGTATTTAAACCCTCATAATTCTTGCTACCCAATGCGTTAGATAAAAAATCTAATTCTACCAAGTTCGAAGACAACCCAAATTCATTAACTTAACCAACCTAGTTCGAGACCTCAAACGACTGAAAATTCTTGCTTTAACCTACCCTAAGCCTCGAAAAGAACTATTCCTTCTAAATCCTAGATTGAACCTTATCATAGGTTCACCTCATTTCCGTTGCGCTATTCTGATTATTTATCTAACTACAAATCATCCAATTGTAATTCCTTAGCACATCTAACTTAACTTGATGCCCAAATTTCTTGATCTAGCTTGGCCAAACTTTTGGTATAAACCTCAGATTGCAATTAGACCTCAAGGTCAAAATACTTCATATCGTCATTATTTCATTGGTATGTCATCAACCGACATTTTCCTAAAATATACAATCCACACAAAACACTTATATTACATAGCAGGCATAATTAGAACGAATTCCAAAATATTTATACTATAAAGACAAATCCTACCATTCTCAAATTATAGCTAAATTAGATATTAAAATTTTAATAACTACCCAAAAACTCGGCACAGCCTCAAATCACCACTTAGGTCATTGGAACCTATCTGCACAACAAACTTATTATCCCATAAGCATACCAACGAGTCAACATATTTGACCCTCATGCACTACCCAATTTCGAAATAAATGGAAATTCCTCAGTAGCTCATGCACAATCATTCTGATCCCCAAAATCCTTACCATTCAAATAATCTCGAAACAAGATCACAAGGACTTATCATCCTTTAAACAAATTACCCATTTACCCTAGTGCAATATCACATCCTCCACATGACATGACTATTCAAACCTCTAGAATTAGCTAAACGGTAACTACATTCATAAGCAAACCTATAAACCCTCGAAGCAATGGTCCCCAATTGCTATCTTCGAAGCATGGTTAGTGTAATCTTGATCATGGGTTTCTCCCCCACTTATTAAGAGGGTAACCTCCTACAAATGATGCAGGAAATGTATAATTCTAATTTTTTTTTTTAAGGCAACACACATTATTACAATACACCTAGTCCATTAGGGATCAGCCCAAATGACGCAATTAACAATTATCATTCAAACTTAGAAGGTTATTCCCCGCATACCCTACTTCTGACGGACGCCAATCGCTTCTATGTCTAGGCTCTGTGGACATTATAGAACTTCGAAGGACTCCTAATGAATATCTTATTTGACACGACTAAGCCCAAGGAAACAGTGCACCCATGTGACCTTACTCCGACTTTCCTAGGTTAACTATCGTTCAAATCCCTACGGGACCACATTCATACTACAAAAGAAGCCGCATACCCAATACGACATCTTTTCTTACCAAAACCCACACTTTGACCTCAACCCAACACACGACTAACAACATTCTTATTTCATAACACAGCCCACAACTAAGGATCACACTTCCTATGATTCCTTGAGCTAATCAATGAGACTATCACAATATTTACCCAATTATGGCCAAAAGATCTAGCCCACATAATTCATAAGCATGCCAATGAATCTACAAACCAAAACAGCATCATCGAAACTTACAACGGCCCCATCTTATCTCGATGGCTGCCACAGGATCAATTCTCAATTGTTCATAATTGACAACACCATGGGCACAAATCAATCTTAGAAATCATCTAGCCCTTACAAAAGATCAAGCGATTCAACTACGACGTCCTCAATGGTCGACGTTGATATCAACAATCTCATTCTACTGATCCAAGATCAACCAACCTAATCCTTTCCTTTTAGAAGCATCCTTGAATGTTTATGCAATCAAAATCTCTTAGTGTCCACGAAAGGATTTCTAAGTGTGATCTCGTTATTAGATAGACTTAGTATAGATCCACATAGTATGCCCTGTAGGCAAAACGATATTAATTTTTTGATACCTTGAGTAACTCAAGTTCATACCCAAATTTACACAATTTCGATGGCGTGACATAGTGTGTTTACCATTATAATTCATATCAACTTGATGATTTATTGACCAAGGCTTCCTTAATGTCACTTAAAATTGACACCACACAATAAATCATACTGACCTAACCAATCTTATCTACGGACCAAAAAGTGCCTTAAATCTTTATGCCGCCATTGCAAAGCCTAGTTTCTCAAATTACGTATAGCTTGTAAACACATGAAAACATAGGTTTGAAATCCCCAAAACGATACCAGGCTACAATTTCAAACTCAAGAATCTCATCTTTCATCACGCCAGGCGACACTTTACACTTTGTGTCATCTCCTTAGAATTCCGATTCGAGATGCTTGACCACCTTCGCTATTTGACCCAAGAATAAGGGCAAACCTCAATCCTGCAATTGAATTGACTAGTATCAGAAAAATGCTTTTAAAGCCCATCGAGAAGAGTACCAATTGATAAAAGAACACCCACGTAGATATCCTACAATATCTCTTATCTTCCCGAACTTTGGGCTACTGCATACACCATTTCAATACTTATGGTCTGTGCCTCAACCTCCTCCGAATCCGAGTCACTTAAAATTTAAACACTTGATCGTTATTATATCGATCACTATTTGCCATCCTCGGATTCACAAATACCAGAATTGAATCCAAGTCATCCGAACCTCGAGCCTACGATTTCACCCTATCCATCTTATTTATCATGCTATCTAAACATCCCTAATCATAATCCTCAAGCCAAGATCATCCCAAGTTGATCCTCAAGGTATTCTCCCTCAACATCCCATCTCCCGGTTCTCCATCGGATAAGACCTTCTAAGATCTCCAGGTCTACTAAATCATTCACCAGATTTAGATATTCAGTTTTGCTATCATGTGATTGACCACTTCCACATCTCAACCTTAGCCTAAGTAGCACAATCAGCCACAAATATCCTTCTTGGGACAAGACAACACAGATTAGCTCACCACTTAGACACAAACTAGGATATTGAAAACTATATATCCCCACTTATCCATTAACTTTTAACTTAGTTCTCACCTAAGTTAATCAATTTATCTCAGCTAAAGCACTAACTTTGGGTTCCGCAACCTAGCAACCACTCTTATTTACTAATTCTGACTAAATCTTAGCCTAAATCGTATAAAATAGGGCAACTAGAACTGTGATATCCAAAAATTAATAGGGACTCCTCCCACGAAAATCCCGTCTAGCCTTAAGCACTCCGGCCTTGGTCACTTCGGCCCTGTAATCAAGGCCGGCTGTGATTCAAAATTTGGCCCTTCCTGATGAAAAATGGACCGGCCTTCTCCAAAATCGGCCCGTTTAGTGAAATACACAATTCGCCCAAAAAGGTTGACCGGCAAAGAGTGGGCCGCAGGCACGAAACTGGAACAGTTGGCTTAAATTAAATTAATGGTAACAAAAAAGTATACTTTATTATTGAGTTAGAATCCAACTAGACGGTGACCTAATGAAGTAAGTAAACCAACCTAGTTACTCCACCTACCCTCTGAAATGAAGTACGAGGGAAAGTAACTTACCCCACTTACTCCACCAAATCCCTCCTCTATATAAACCTGGCGCTGGTTGATGCACAGGCGAGCGAAAGGAAGGGGGTAAAGAGGAGAAAGCTTCAAGATGGTAAAATTTAGGCGATCAACTCTCAGGCAAGTTACTTCGGACACTGTTTTTAACTTCAGTTTTTAGTTCATTTATACTGCACTCTGTTTTGCTGCAAGTATTCGGACGTTAACACGTTTTTAGTTTTCTTTTGAATCTGTTCTGAAGTTTATAACGCCTGTTTTCCTACTTTCTGAACTTACATGAAATCCGGCCCAAAGGTTACAATCGGCATTTGACATGTAAAACGAAACCGGCATTTGACATGTAAAACGAAACCGGCATTTGGCATGTAAAACAAAACCGGCATTTGGCATGTAAAATGAAACCGGCATTTGGCATGGAAAATGAAACCGGCATTTGACATGTAAAACGAAACCGGCATTTGGCATGTAAAACGAAACCAGCATTTGGCATGTAAAATGAAACCGGCATTTGGCATGTAAAATGAAATCGGCATTTGGCATGTAAAATGAAACCGGCATTTGGCATGAAAACGGCATTTGCTTGAAATTGAACACGGCCTTCTGTATGAACTCCGGCTTTGGTTGATAAAAATTCCGACCTTCAGTAGAAAGTACTCCAGATTTATGAGCTTCGGCTTTTAAAAGTACCCCGACTTTTTTGGAAAAAAAATGAACTCCGGCCTTTTTGTTGAAAAAACAACTCCGGATTTTGATGAAAAGAACTCCGGCTTTGTGTAGAAAATGAACTTCGGCTTTAAAGGGGAATGAGCTCGGGCTTAAAGGGAAATAAACTCCGGCTTTAAAAGGAAGTGAACTCCGGCTGTTGAACTCCGCCTTTTGTCAAAAAGCACTCCGTCCTTTAGTGAGAAAAAGAACTCTGGCTTTAAAAATAAACTCCGACCTTAATAAAGAAAAAGAACTCCGACTTGTATAAGAAAAAAAAAGAACTCCAGCTTTAATGAACTCCGTCCTTTAATAGAAATGAACTCCGGCTTTAATGAACTCCGTCTTTTAAATGAACTCCTCCCTTTATGAAAGAAAGAACTCCGGCTTTTGAGTTTACGCACTCTGCCTTTTCAACACTCCAACTTTTGAGCATTCCTGCATTTTGAAAAAGAAGAACTTCGGCTGAAAATGAAATAGGCTCCCCTAATGAGAAAAGAGCTCCGTCCTTTTGAAAGTGTCCGTCCAAAAAGAGCTCCGTCCTTTTGAAAGTGCTCCGTCCAAAAAGAGCTTCGTCCTTTTGAAAGTACTCCGTCCAAAAAGAGCTTCGTCCTTTTGAAAGTACTCCGTCCAAAAAGACCTTCGTCCTTTTGAAAGTACTCCGTCCAAAAAGAGCTACGTCCTTTTTAAAAGTACTCCGTCCAAGCTTTCTGAAGTCCGGCATTTTGAAGAAAAAGAACTTAGGCTTTTGTCGAGAAAGAACTCCGGTTTTAAAGGAAAACGCACTTCCGGTTTTAAGAAGGAAATGCACCCCGTTTTTAAGAAGGAATGGCATTCCGGTTTTAAAGGAATTTCACTCCGGTTTTAAGAAAGAATTTGCACCCCGGTTTTAAAGGAAAAGCACTCCGTCCCGATTGTGAAAAGCAGTCCGTCCAGTAGTGAAAAGCACTCCATCCCGATTGTGAAAAGCACTCCGCCCTTTTTATGAAAAGTACTCCGTCTTTTTTGAGAAAATGCACTCCGGCTTTTGTTAAAAGAGAACTCCGGCTTGTATTGAAAATGAACTCTGGCTTGAATTCCGACTTCGAAATGAAAATGCACTCCGGCTTGAATTGAAAATGAATTCCGACTCCGAACTGAAAATGAGCTCCGGCTTGAACTGAAAATGAAATCGGCTCCCTTAACAAGAAAATGAACTCCGGCTTTACTGAAAATGGCTTTTAAGAAGGAAGTATTTCTGCTTCTGTTATTTTGGACCCTGGACTCACTACAGTCCGAATAGGTTCTTCGGCATGCCTTAGGACTTTTCGATGGTAATCGAGGATAACTCTTCCCATGGAGTTATTTGTGGTCCGCCCTACCCTCGGGGCATTACGGAGAGGGGGAATTACCATTACCGGCCTACCTTCGGGTGGCATACCGTACCGATCCCGCCAGATGGGATACCCATATGACAGTTACTGGCCTTAGATTGTGTGAAGTGAACACAATCTATCCTCGATTATTCGCCCCCTCAGCTAGTAGGGTATACTGGCAGGGTCTGTACCGATATGATATGAAGTACCATTTACCGTTTTACAGATATGTTATGTTACCGTACCGATTACCGAATATGAAATACTGTTACCGATGTGATATGTACTGTTCTTTGTTTATCGTACCAATTACCGATATGTTATGTTACTGTTTACCGTTTACTAGTATAGTACTGTCAATGTATGTTTTCTTTATTTCTTGGACTGCATTCGGATTAACTATTCTGTTTATGCAAAGTTATACGACCGTTCTGCATCATCGTTTTACTACTCATCTGCACGTATCTTGCTGGACCTCGGCTCACTGTTTTATATTTTTCCCCTACAGATGAAGCTTTAGAGCTTGTGCCTCACGAGTTAGAGTGATTAGAGCTTGTTTGAAGGATATTAAAGACCTCGGAAGCTTATTTTGGAGAAATATTATTGTAATGACTTGATGGACTTCTATGGTTAAATATTTTTGGCTACGTACTCGGGAATGAATATTTTGGAATGAATATGAATGCTTCCGCAAGTGTTAGAGTAACTTCCGCTATACTTATTGTGGTTAAAAGTATATGGGTTCTAGATGGCATCGTGGATCCTGTGTTGCACCTATTTGGTTTAGTTTAGGTTTTCAATCATGTTATGAATGACGGAATCAAAAAAAAAAATCTGTTCCGTCATAAGAACTATTCAACTTATCTTAGTAACCCTATGCCTTCGACTACTAGATTCAATCTATCTTACACTAACCTAGGCTTCTGCATACAATTCAGATCAATCCTATGGCATCCTCTTTCTCTGATACCAACTGTGACCGACCGAATCATTTTCCTTAAATAACCTCCGTTAATAAAATATAATTTAATACCCATAAATAATAGTATAGATTTTTATAGAAAATTGAGCAGAATTCCGTTTGTAAATTGGATATTTGCCAAAATACAAACACCTGTAAACAACCCTACATAATATCCCGTATACATACAACTACACAAAACCACAGAATCTCACAACGACAAAACTTCTCAGGTGGCACCGACGTCATAACTCAGGTACAACACCGGCTCAGAAAGGATGCCAACTAAAAGAAAACCTTACCATGACCACAATAAGTAACCTGCGGAAGTAAGAAAACCATAATACACAAGAAACCAAACCATTCATCTATCCACATATACATACGTGACATCATATATGTTTAAGATTCTCAAACTAAAATACAAATTCCTGTTTCATACATAATCAAACTAAGTCCTCATGCTTCACATAGGAAATCAGGTCACCTATCTTACCCCTACAGCTTACTCAGACTCGTTGGGCTTTGGTGTGCTCTTATCTGGAAGGAGAAAATAGCAAGGGTGAGATACAGCTCAGCAAGTGTAAACATATATCACTTCCCACGATAAAAACAATGAAAAACGATAACGGGATGGGGGCAATATGCATTTATGATTTTAAAAGGAAACAATAACATTAGACATATTCTTATGCATCTTTATTATTTCCATTAATCTTTGCAGACCAGGCCCAATAAATCGTACTGACTAACGGTACAAGAGGACGAGGAAAGGATCATGATACTCCACATGATCTAAGGCCATGAGGGCTTATTCTTAGACCCAGTCGAGGGGTCATCTACATACCAATGCCTGTAGACGGGCTGATAACAATAATAATAATAATGCCCCATTTCCTTGGGGTATTAGGACAGTCCTCGTCCTTCTATAGTAGTATCCTAAATCGTGCCAGGGACATCACTGGTTCACATAAGTGGCCAGAATACGTGGCCAAAGTATTCTTGGGGTTTCTACCGTGAGGGACATGGCAAGCTAGAGAATACTACCGAATGAACATAAGTCCATGGTCCTATTTTCAGAATTCTTTAATCTTTTGAGGGAGGATCCACCATTTTTTCATTCACATTATCTCCATCTGGGAGATCATCTCATACTCTGTATCTCCATCCAGGAGATCGTTTCATCCATATATGTCCATCTAGGAGATCCATTTAATCATTTCATACATTGTGGATTTTCCCCAATTCCTCGTTCAATTCTTTCATTCCTTTGACTTTAAATCTCTTAACAATTTGATTTGCATACAAGGGAATCATAATTCGTGGAAAAGAGAGAAACTTCTTACCACCGATGAATCATTGTCAGATACTGGATCTCCGGACCATTTTTCCTTCAATTACGATTACAGACACATTTCCAAATCTTACAATTTCAAATGCACATTAGTCATAACTTTCATAACAATTGAATGTGGGTAAAATATGAAAATTGTCCATTTATTTCGTATGAACAGTACAGGGGTTGTTTAATGCTCTCGAACACTGCGATCGGGCCGATTTTTATGAAATTGGGCATCCGGTCGATATGTATACATATTTGAGATCAGGTGATTCACATTTTGAGATCTATTTAACATAATATGGAGGTAGAAGCATGCAAATTTATTTGTTCACCATGGATGAACAGTTACAGTGGGCTTTTAGAGCATCCAGACGCCGCAATCGGGTCGATTCTTGTGAAATTTATGCCCGGTCGATATGTATATATATTTGGGACATGATGATTCACATTTTGAGGTCAATTTAACATAATATGGAGGTAGAAGCATGCAATTTTTCCCTTTTACATTCGGATGAACAGTACATGGGATTTTTAGAGCTTCCGGACGCCGCGAATGGGTCTATTCTTGTGAGATTGAACGTCCGGTCGATATACGTGTATAATTGGAATGTGGTGATTCATATTTTGAGGTCAATTTAACCAAATACAAAGGGAAAAATAGTAATCCTAAATTTGGGCGTGGGTTAGGGTTTGGCGGTACTCAACCAAATGAATCAAAGCCCAATTTGGACATAAACTATATATTTCTTGAGCATTTATCATGGGGTATATATTTTCCATAATTTAGGCGAGTATCGTGATGAAAATACCCGATAAAAGATAAGTAAAAATTCAGAGAGAGGAAAAAATGAGTATGACAATACTTGCCTTAACGTGCTCTACGTTTTCTCCAACTAGCTCGGACTCAAAATTAGACCCGGAGAGCTTCGTTTGGCCGTTTCTCTCTCTTTTCCCTCCCTCTCTCTGTGTCTTACCAGAACCTTCCTCCGCGTTTTGTTTTTCTTCCTCCGTAATGCTTGCCTGAAGCCCTCCCCCATCCCCACTTTTTAAAAACTCATTATTATTATTATTATTATTATTATTATTATTATTATTATTATTATTATTATTGTTATTGTTATTATTATTATTATATATATATATATATATTACGTTTTCTTTTAATCTTAATATTTAAATCGATAACCGAGCAATCAAATGGGTACATTCTGAGCACCGGCCCAATAATTTTTAAATATTTTCCAAAAGTTTTATAATATTAAATTAATTTTCTATCATATCCAAATTACCCAAAAATAAATAAACTCAAATTAATTCAAATAAAAATATTCAGGAAATTACTTTTTTTCTAAAAATGCATATTGGTTATTTTCTTTCTCGGCATATTGGTCATTTCCTTATCTCAAACATACCGGTCATCTTCTTTTATAACATACTGGCCAATTGCATACCGGCATTTCCAATTATTTTGTTTTATACAGACAAATCATGCATACAGGGCAATTTGCTTATATCGGGCAAATAGCTCATACCGGGCATTTCACATATACCGTCTATTTTGGTCATACCGATAATTTTCCCAATACGGCAAACTACACCATACCGGTATTTTGCACTAAAACCATCCATAATCCTCATTCTTCCCTTAAGACCCATCCCGGTCATTTCTCCATACAATCATTCCAGTTATTCCTCTCACAAGCCTACCGGTCGCTTTTCCTTACAAGTTTACTGGACACTTTGCTTCAAACCGGCAAAATGCTTCATTCCGCCATTAATTTGGCCAAATGTATCATTTTGGCTTTTTTTACTTTAAATGGAAAAAATTCATTATTCCTGAGCAAATTGTGCATATCGGCTATTTTGGCCATACTAGGCCAATCACACATACTAGGCCATTTGCATCATTTCGTCATTTTGCATATACATTCATACCTGTAATTTACCTTATACCTGCAGTTTGCTTTTATATTGGCAAAATGTCCAAACCGGCCAAATGCATTCATCTCGTCAATTTTTGCCATAATGTGCAGATGCGCATGCCGATAATTTTGCTCATACCAGTAATTTCATGCAAACCGGCATTTTTCCTTGACAGATGCACACCAGTGATTCTCCTTCAAATGCAATTCTGCCATCTCATGCAAACCTACCATCAAGACAAAATGGCATAGTTATCGGTCAATGTGTTGACCGAAATTTTGGTAACAAGACACCTTTGCTTTTCCGGGTGATTTGTGCATTTAGCGGTGCCAATGTGTTTGACCGAGTATTTTTGCCAGGCCGGTCAATTTGCCCCTTTTATACAAACCGGCCATTTTCCTCAACTGATGACCGGCCGTTTTATTCACAGTATACCGGTCCTTCATCCATCCCAAGAATTTCATACCATTCCTGCCATTTTAGTGCAATCTATTCATGGCACAATTTCCAGTAAACACTTTGACTGGGATTTTGGCAACTGGACACTTTTCCTTAATTTGCTTTGCTGAGTAATTTGTGTAATGGGCCAGTCAACGAATGTTGACTGGATCCCTTCCCCTTTTCCTGCTAGTCACCAAATTCTTGTTCGGCCATTTCCGTATTGTCCTCAGGCTTTATCTCTTCTGTCCTCGGTTCTTATTTCATATTAGCACATCAACGCATGTTGATCGGATTCTTCCTCGTTCTTGTTGGTCATCAATTTTTGTCCAGCCCTTTACCGTATATGTCCTGGTGTTTTCCCCTTTTTTGTGCTATCTTACTAAAATATCCAAACCCAATAATTTCCTAATAATTATTTTACGATTTTTCAAAATTAGTACATTACAATTCTTTCCCACTTATAAAAATTTTATCCTCGAAATTTAACGAACCTGAAATTCTCATAATCAGGGGTAATCTTATAAATTCACATATCATTCCCAAATCACTTCTTAATTAAACGGTCATCCCACAATTTAATTAAGACAATAAATTGTCATATCTGTAACAGCCCAGATTCTAAAACATAGAAAATTCCAGTCATCAAGTCCTTATAATCCAGTCAACGCCAGTTGACCAGAAAAGGTAATAAGAAAAGTAAATCGGCCTTAAGATAAAATCAAGTTCGGCCCTTGCATGATGAAAAGAGGTCCGGATTTCCTTGATGAAAATCAAGTCCGGCCTTGTGAAAAGAAAACCGGCCCCTTGATGATGAAATCCAAATCGACCTGGAGGTGAATTTCCAAACTTGCTGTAAGGTATGAAGTTAAAACCAGCCTTGGAGCATGTTTTGAAATCAAAAGTTGTTCCATAAAGGCCGGAGTGCATTGTGTGTGAAGTGAGGTCGAAGTGACATTGAAGGCCGGAGTGACTTTGCATGTTGGAGGCCGGAGCAGATTATGGGAAAACCAAAGTTGATAATCCGGTCAACAAGTGTTGACCGAAAGTTGTGTAGAAGGAATTGAATGTGTTTACATGAGAAAGCTAATCCTGGTAAGTTCAGTTAACCAGGAATTAATTAAGAAATCTAAATCCCGTTAAGTTCAATTAACTAGGAATTAATGAACTCCTTGGAAATGTAACACCATAAATGATCAAATTAATAAGGAAACTTTTTGGAAAATGTAGAGCCATAAATAAGAAACATTTTCCCTGTATTGCCAATCATTAATAATAAAACATTCCCCCTATGTCGCCAATCATTAATAATAGTGGTCAAACCTAAGGCCTATAAATAAGAACTAGAGGAGTAAGAAAAAGGCATGCAATAGAATTCTAGTAAAGGAAGGCCAAAAGATCAAGGCAAAGTAGAAAAAACCCAGGCAAGAGTACTCACCCCTATTTTAAAGTTCATGATTATGCATGTTTGTAATACGAGTATATCTGATATTCTTATGAAATTATGTTTTGGTATGTATGAAATTTGTTCTATGTATGAAATCTGTTCCGGAAGAATTATTCTGAAATTGCATGTTTAAAAACCCTGATATTTATGATGTTAGGTTTTTTCTGCTTGAAGTATGATTATTCGTCGAATTATACGAACTCTGATAATTGCATGTTTAAAGAAAAGACTTCTAACTTTTAAGAGAAAGGACTACAGTCTTTCCGTAAGAGGAACTCCGGCCTTGATGCTTCGGTTTTGCTATATTAAAAATCAAAATCGGCACTGTTGCACTTTGAATTGAAATCGGCCTTTTCATGTAAAATTCGTAATCGGCCTTCCCATGTTAAAATTGAAATCAGCTATTGACACCTTAAAATCAAAGTCGGCCTCTCGCACTTAAAAATTGAAATCGGCTTTTGGCACCTTAAAATTGAAGTCGGCCTTTTCCACGTTGAATTCGAAATCGGCTTTTCCACGTTGAATTCCAAATCGGCTTTTCCACGCTGAATTTGAAATCGGCTTTTCAACGTTGAATTCGAAATTGGCTTTTCCACGTTGAATTCGAAATCAGCTTTTCCATGTGGAATTTGAAATCGGCCCTAAGTGAATCTTGAACTCTGGCTTTTGATATGAAAAACGACTTCGGATTTCCTTTGATGAAAGACGACTCTGAATTTTAAAGTACTCCGCCTTTTAAAGAAGAACTCCGCCTTTTGATGAAAGAGAGCTCCACCCTTTAAAGAAAAGTACTCCATCCTTTTTAGAAAAAGAGCTCCGCCCTTTTAAAGAAAAGTGCTCCGTCCTTTTTAGAAAAAGAGCTCCGCCCTTTTAAAGAAAAGTACTCCGTCCTTTTAAGAAAAAGAGCTCCGCCCTATTTAAGAAAAGTATTCCGTCCATTTAAAAAAAAGAGCTCCGCCCTTTTTGAAAGAAGAATTCCGCATTTTCTGAAAAGCACTCCGTCCTTTTGAGGAAAGAACTCCGAGAGCTCCGGCTATTGAAAAAACTCCGGCATTTGAGAAAAAGAACTCCGTCTTGCTAAGAAAAGAACTTCGGCTTTAAGATTATCCGGACTTCAACTAATGAAGTAAAGAACAAGGATATATGAAAATGCATGTAATCCGGACAGCAAGTGGAACTCTTCGACTTTCGACTTTCGAACTATGACAGATGGCCATTAAAAGATATGAACTGAGAACCGAGTCTCCATTAAACTTACTATTAAAGATGGATGAAGAATATTGGAATGACACTCGAGGATTGCCTCCTGGGCCACGGGAGGAAACTTTTTGGTGGCATAAGACTTTTGGACTATGGCCCCGTATGCCGGGTTAAAGGCATTACCTCCCGCCTCGGGGAGCGTAATGAGAGGATATAGCTTTAGGTTGTGGGGTTACACACAACCCATCCTCGATGTTGTCTGCTCCCGTCCGGTCCCTAAAGATGATAAGAATTTTCAATAGTTTTTATGTGTTTTCCGAAGACAAGATAAGAAGAAAGAGAATATGGAAATTCCGAACTAAAGAAGTCTTGATAGGATGATTTTCATATGCTAAACTATGTTATAAACTCTGTTTTGATTCCGCTTATGTATATGTTTATGTTTTCTACATGTGAGTATCTTGCTGGGCTTTGTAGCTCATTCTTGTCATTTTTCAGATGATGAAAGGCTTATGGAGGATGCAGTTGAGTAAGACCTTATGAAGTAGCTAGACGGTGTAGATGACCGGAGCTAATCAATGAAGAACTTAATTTTATTTTCCTTTTGATGTTTTGTGAAGACTTGTAATATGATTCCGCTGTTTATGACTCCATGGATGTTGTTAGTATGTTTCCGTGATTTCTTTTTGGGTTAATGATATTAAAAAGTTTAGTATGCATCTCAGACTTTCAGGTCCAGCTAACCTTAATGTTGGCTGGCTTGGTGTGAAATTTTAAATTGGAAAGCCAGCTCATGCAGTTCGGCCTCAATCAATCCTGTGTAAGAAAGAAAAGAAAATTTTTATGTCCAATAATATTTATTTATTATCTCTTTTAAGACTTGACGGCGGCTTTATGCGTGGATTTAAGTTCAAACCGTCACAATATCCCTAGCATATAATTTATAAAAGTAATTCTCATAAATCCTCAAAGCAAGGATTTCACCGGCTATCTCCACTATGGGCGAAGCAATTTCAACTCTTGAGTCCCTCCTCTATTTGATTTAAGGGTAGTCAAAACATTATAAACTTGCTATCCATAAGGGATCACTCAAAGAGTATGGTTTATTTTATTCTTAGTTTCTTTAAAAATTATATTTATAGGTCCTATTTTTATACTAATCGATTCTAAGCCAAGCACCTTGCGGCTCTACGATCCTTAAAGAACGGGTCGATTCTTGTGAAATCGAACACCCAATCGATATGTATGCATATTAGGGACGTGGTAATTCATATTCTGAGATCAATTTCATGATACACGGACGGGAAATGGGAAATCCCCAAATTTTCGTGGGTTAGGGTTTCGGTGAAACCAAACTGGCGAATCGGACATGATTCGGACAAATAATCACATATTCTTTGACCTCTGGGCATGGGTTTCAAGATCCTAACATTCACGGTGGGCATCGACACAAAATACCCAATGAAATCACATAAAACATCAAAATAGAACGAGAAGTGGGTATGAGAACACTTGCCTCGACGCGTGCTTTCACCTTTATACCTGGCTCTCCGACGGATTTGGACTTTACGGCCTCGATCTCTCTTCTCTCTCTAAAACCAACGCCCTCTCTCTCTAAAACCCTAAGGACCGAGCAAAAATGAACGAGAAAGAAGCACGATGCGTATTTATACTGTGCCTGCCGCTCGAGCGCGGCTCGAGCGGCCAGTGGGCGGGGGAACTATTGGAAAATGAGCTCGAGCCATGGTTCGAGTGCACAGTAGGCGCAAGCTTGCTAGCCATGCTTCTGCAGCACGAACCCAAACTCTTTCTCAATTTTTCTTCCGATACTAAACCTTATTTGTTCCATAGGATTAGTATTAATCATTAACATACTAATAACCTCATTAATAGCAAGTTCTTAAACCTGGAACATCACAATTCTCCCCCACTTATGAAAATTTCGTCATCGAAATTTAACGAACCTCAAATTTCCATAATTGGATGGAAACTTCTAGGTTATCTAGCAATCCCAAGTCACTTCCTTAATTATAAGATACGATTACCTCAAGGAACCTCAAACATTTTAATCCTCTTGATTCTTACTACCCAGAGTGTTATATCAAAAATCTAGTTCGACCAAATTTGAAACAACCCAAATTCAATAACTTACTTAATGGACTTAGCTCGAGACCTCAAACGATTGAAAATTCTTGCTTCAACCTGCTCTAAGCCTCGAAAGGGACTATTCCTTCTAAAACCCAGATTAAACTTTATCTTATATGGATTCACCTCATTTCCACTGCGCTACTCTGATTATTTATCTAACCATGAATCATCCCATTGAAATTTCACAGCCACATCAAATTCAACTTGACGTTCCAAAGATTATTTGATCAAATTTTACTAAAGTTTCGATGGAAACCTTAAATCACAATCATAGACCCAGAATATACGGCAACCTTGATTAAAATGATCATAGGATAGTCACACCGAGAAGACAAATCGCACAATCGTCTAACTACAGCCACCTTCAAGGCTACAATCATAACTATTACCCAAAAAAATCGACATAACTTTAAATCATTACCCAGAATCTTAAAATTTCAATTACTTAGTAACCTTAAGATCCCATTAGTATATTAATGAGTCAACTAATCTAATCTGAACAAGTCTTCTATCATTACGATAAATGGGTCGCTCTAATTGTCTTGAGACAAAACCCTAAGGACTTCATATTGCATAGATTCATTGCTCCCATACATTGAATACGATTTTGTCTCCTAAACTAAGGATATAAATCCTATCACCCAATCATCTGGATTTACTCGCGATTTACCTTTCACATTTCTATGAAACTTCGGGGACATACAAGTCTAAGGATTCGCAGCATCAATTGCCAGCATCGATGCCTACTTTCTAAAGGAAATACCGAGGTTCACCTTCTCAACCTTTAAACAGTTCTACCCACAGGCAATATCATAAGATTATCTTTCTCAATGACACAATCATTCTGGCTCTTAAAATTTTTGATAAGGGCTATCTTCAAAGACAACATCATAAGTTCTCTAAATGGAAATTTCATTGGCTAAATTCAACTTACATGTGGAGCAACTCTAATTGTGAACTCCTCCCCCACTTAGTTCGAAGGTAGCCATCTATCATGACGTGAGAGTAGCATAATCTTAACCTTTCTCAAAAGCATTACATTCCACTATACCTTACAGAACCCATTAGGGGTCAACCCAAATGACACGAACGTCTCTTAATACCTTTTTATTCCCCGGAAATTACCTTTTATCTTTCGACCTAACAATTACAAATCTCTTCCACACTAATCGTCTCACTGACACTGCAATCCTTTAGGAATACTCGTCAGGTCATTGAATAATTTCAATTAGACCCAAGGTGACCATATGCTTTCATGATATTAATCTGTTTTCCCAGTTAGCCATCACTTAAAATCTTATCGACCTTAAAATCATGCTACCAAAGAGCCACAAGCTTAGCAAGGCATTTCCCTAGCTAAACTCGCATTCCCTTCATAATGGGGCATACGGATTATTAGCCGTTCACAACTTATGGCATAATCCTCAACAATTACAAGCACCCCATGTTCTTTGAATTCATCGATAAAATCATCTCAACATGGACCTGAATATGGTCAAAAGACTCAACCCATGAAATTCATGAAATGTTAATGAACCTACAAAACTCAAACGACGTTTTAGAACTTTGCAGTGGTTATATCCTTAACCTGAATGCCGCTGGGACTACAACTTCTATTTATCCACATTTTACACACTATGGATCCAAATCGATCTTAGAAATCATCAAGCCTTTACAACAATTCTCGAACTACGCCGATCCATTTATAAGGTCTGGCTATCAAATCTTCAACCTCCTAGGCAACCCCATTTTTGAAATTCATGAACAACCTTATCTGTCCATCTATTTACCTGAAAAGTTCTGGAGCATTTAACCACAATACCCAAGCCGATACTTTCACGGCCCTGCTTAAGATCTTGACAATTGGCATCGATTCGACACGACCTCGAATTACCGATCAAACGATAAATTAGCCAAATCTTCCTTCTAATAACATCCTCGATCAAATAGTCACACGACCACAATCCCTCAGCGACCACAATAACCTCTAGATGTGGCCACATATACGAATTGGACTTAGCGCAAATCCTTCATTACATGATCAACAGGGAAAACAACACCAATTTCTTGATATCTCAATCAATTCAGACTTATACTTGAAATCCCTCAACCTAATCACCGGATGTTATCCTTTACAAATACAACCCTTCTAGTACTACAATTCGCCTACCGAACTACTAATAAGATCAGATTAAGACTTTGTACCGTGGCAAACTCAAGTTCACACCCAAAACTGCACAATCCAATTACGAGGCATAATACACTTACTAACACAATCCGGATTGACCGACAACTTACTGACCAATTCATTAGTGTTGTCACATCAAGATTGGCACCACAAAATAATTCAGATCAACCTAAATAATCGGATCTAGAAACCCAAGAAAATATTACAACCTCAATATCGTCTGTATCAAACTTAGATCCTCAATTAAACAAATTTAGGACTCACAATATTAAACCCAAAAGCCTGACTACCTGTCACAACAAATGACATTTTATACCTTAAACTAATGCCTTAGAGCCTTAATTCAAAATATCGAACCTTTTCACCATCCGTCCATGGATAAGAACATCCTTAATCTTGCGTTTAAACCAACCATATAGAAACATGCTCTCGAGAGTCTTACCGACACAAGGCATTCATCTCTAAAGCTTCCATGAGCACACAGGACACTATCTCTTAATCCTTAAGACTCTCGATGTTTTCCACGCCAACCAACCAAGGTCGACTTCACTGCCCATCTAACTTGGATAACACGCCATATCTTCTACTAGACATGGGGGTCACCGCAGAGCAATCTCAAGTCTCGAAATTCATGTCTTCAACCTCAATATGACTTGGGGTTGCCTAAATGCCCATACACTTAGTCATTTCCAAAACGATCTATGAATTGTTATCCTAGGACTTGATATACCCAAAATTAGTTCCCATCATACCAATCTCGAGCCGATTGCTCCACCCTATTCCTTACACTTGCTAGGTTGACCAGGCAACCCTTCTTAACAAATTATTAACCTAAGGACTTCAATCCACTACTGGTCAAACTTAAACCTCAAACTAAGATTAATTACCCTAGGCCTTGAATCAACACTGATCAGTTCAAGGACCCAATTAATACCAATCAAGTTCCAACACTAAGGTGTTTTGACACACCATCTTTCTCTTGACCCTACAACCAACCACTAACATTAGTAGTCTCCAACAAGGAGCCACTACTAATACTTCTTTGAGACAGAAGCAATTCGGATCAAGCCACTCCTAGAGCACAAGCTAGGACTCATGAGCTAGCCAATCGAACTAAGTCACCAATCCAAACTTAGCGCTAGCCAAAGTCATTGGGACTAGGGTAACCAAAACTATCCGGACTAACTTAGTCATCACACGCCTTTATTTACTTAAAGTCACACGCCTTTGATTACTTATTTAATCAATCTTAATCAAACCTAAGCTTCCGCATACGATTCAAAACAAACCTAAGGCATCTCTCTTTCTCTCTAATACCAACTGTGATGGACCGGGTTATTTTCCTAAATTAACCCTCTGTCAATAAACACATCATTAATGCCCATAATTAGAATTATAAATTTCTGTAGCAAATTGGGCAGAGTTTCCTCTGCAATTGGACAAAAAAATCGAAATATAACCTGTTTAAAATAGGTCCTACACAAGCACACATCTATCAAAAGGCTTAACATCAAGCCGACAACACACCACACAGGATCACACACTGCCATATCATCCATGGCTCCAATACAGTACCCCTAACTACTATACTGGATCTAGAGAGATGCCATCTAATATAAAACAAAATTCATAACATCAATACAGACGCGAAAGCATACTATCATCATAAACCGCGGAAGCATAACAAATCCATAAAACAACAACAAAGAGCCACGCTCAACTCTGAGTGGCTGTCTACAATCCGATACAACACTGAGTCCAAATCCTTTGCGCACTCGACGTCCAGCCAGTCCCTTCAAGAAAGCTTCTCCTTGCTCTAACTAATCAGGTGCCAACTTAATACTCTCACCTGGGAGGAGAAAATAGCAAGAGTGAGCGTACAACTCAGCAAGTGAAATCATACGCCACTATCAACTATGAAGAAACATGAACATGATAATGAAAAGGGGCAACATGCATTCAAAATACAATGAGACTTGAGAGGAAAGGAACATTGAGAAGTATCAATTTGCCATTTATCATGTCTTGGAACATTTAATTACCATTTGAATATGCTTTAGTGCATTTATCAATTTATTTTAGTCTTTGCGGACCAGGGCCAGTAGGTCGTACTAGCAACGATGCGAGAGAACGAGGAAAGGATCATGATACTCCACATGATCTAAGGCCGTGAGGGCTTATTCTTAGACCCAGCCGGTGGGTCATCTACATATCAGCCTGTAGATGGGCGCGATAATCGCGCCATTTCCCTGGGGTACCAGGGCAGTTCCTCGTTCTTCCATAATAGTATCCTAAGGTGTGACACGGACATTACCCGCTCACACAAGCGACCAGAATATGCGGCCAAAGTATTCTTCGGGTTTCCATAGAGATGGACGTGTCAAGCCAGAGAATACTACCCAAACATAAGTCCATGGTCCTAGTTTCATGATTCGATTTCCATTTCCATTTGAGGGAAAGTCCACTATATTCCATTTGCCATAACTCCCGCCATTTGGGAGGTTCCATCATTCATATATCACATTGTGGACTTCCCTCCATTTTGCTCGTTTGGTTCACATTTCACTTTGGATCTTAAGCTTTTTTAGCGATTCAACGATACATATAATTACCAAGGTTCATGAGAGATCAGAGTTGCTTACCATTGATGAGCCATTATCACATCGGGGTCCTCCGGAGCCCGTTTCAGTACAATCGATGCACAAATTTATAATTTCAAGCTTGCATTCAAATATAATCAGTTAGATATGCTTCTTATACCAATTAAATAGGATAGAGACATGTAAATTTTCAATTACTTAGGTGAATAGTAACGTGATTGTATAACACTTTCGGACGCCGCGAACTGGTCGATTCTTGTGAAATCGGACGCCTAGTCGATATGTATGCATATTAGGGACGTGGTAATTAATATTTTGAGATCAATTTCATGATACATGGACGGGAAACGGGAAATCCCCAAATTTTCATCGGTTAGGGTTTCGGTGAAACCAAACCGGCAAATCGGACATGATTCGGACAAACAACCACATATTCTTGGACCTCTGGGCATGGGTTTCAAGATCCTAACATTCACGGTGGGTATTGACACAAAATACCCAACGAAATCACATAAAACATCGAAAGAGAATGAGAAGTGGGTATGAGAACACTTGCCTTGACGCGTGCTTTCACCTTTATACCTGGCTCTCGGACGGATTTGGACATTGCGGCCTCGATCTCCCTTCTTCTCTCTCTAAAAATGGCGCCCTCTCTCTCTAAAACCCTAAGGACCGTGTGAAAATGAACGAGAAAGAAGCACGACGTGTATTTATACTACGCCTGCTGCTCGAGCGCGGCTCGAGCGGCCAGCGGGCAGGGGAACTACTGGAAAATGCGCTCGAGCCACGGCTTGAGGGCCCAGCAGGCGCAAGCCTGCTCGCCGTGCTTTTGCAGCACGAACCCGAACTCTTTCTCAATTTTTCTTCCGATACTAAACCTTATTTGTTCCATAGGATTAGTATTAATCATTAACATACTAATCACCTCATTAATAGCAAGTTCTTAAACCTGGAACATCACACCCGTCAACTTATGGGTGGCATAAAGAACCATGTCTCCAACAGGACACTTAATTACCGCAAACACCTTCTTTAGTCGTTGGATCCAAGTGTCTACCTTCAACAGATCAGGTTCCCCCGAGAATTCAAGAACTCGCTCTTTGGTAAAACGATTATAGACCGACCTCTCTCGATGAACCGAAATCGGGGTGGTCACTGGAGTTGGTAGAGTTGGTGGAGCCAAACCTTCTATGACTTTAGCCATCCGGTCTAACAGGTTCAAGTATCTTGCCTCCCTATCCGGAGTGTTGTTAGTCCGTCCGGTTCGCCTTCCTCTATTAGACATGACTTCAGTGATGACCTTGATTTCTGAAAGAACGTTTTCGTCAGTCAACTAGCCAAGGGTGGCTATCACAATTTACTCCGTTCAGAGGATAAGTAAAACCAACCCCCCTTTTTTGGTAACTAATCCTGTCCTAAGTTTCCGTGTTGATTCAAATTGACCTAAAGCATCTTAGTTTTCTCTCTGATACCAACTGTGACAGACCTGCCTTAATTCCACGCATAAAGCCGCCGTCAAGTCTTAAAAGAGATAATAAATAAATATTAATGGACATAAAAATTTTCTTTTCTTTCTTACACAGGATTGATTGAGGCCGAACTACATGAGCTAGCCTGCCGATTTAAAATTTCACACCAGGCCAGCCAACATTAAGGTTAGCTGGACCTGAAAGTCTGAGATGCTTACTAAACTTTTTAATATCATTAACCCAAAAAGAAATCACAGAAACATACTAACAACATCCATGGAGTCATAAACAACGGAATCATATTACAAGTATTCCCAAAACATCAAAAGTGAAAATGTAAATAAAGCTCTTCCTATCTCAGCTCCAGCCAGCTAAGCCATTTTGCCACACCATAAGGTTCTACTCAACTTCGTCCTCCATAAGCCTTTCGTCATCTGAAAAGTGACAAGAATGAGCTACAAAGCCCAGCAAGATACTCACATGCAGAAAACAAAAAAACATACATATAATTGAATCAAAATAGAGTTTCACAACATAATTTAGCATACGAAAATCATCATGTCCTTTCTTCTTGATTTCTGATTCTGATTATCTTGTCTTTGAAGAATCCATAAAAATCATTCATAATTCTTATCATCTTTAGGGACCGGACGAGAGGGGACAACATCGAGGACGGGTTGTGTGTAACCCCACAACCTAAAGCCGTATCTTCTCATTATGCTCCCCGAGGCAAGAACTAATGCCTTTAACCCAGCATACGGGGCCGTAGTCCAAAAGTCTTATGCCACCAAAAGTTCCCCCCGTGGCCCAGGAGGCAATCCTCGAGTGTCACTCCAATATCCTTCATCCATCTTTAACAGCAAGTTTAATAGAAACTCGATTCATAGTTCATATCTTTTAATGGCCATCGATCATAGTTCAAAAGTCGGAAGTCATAGAGTTCCACTTGCTGTCTGGATTACATACATTAGCCTTGTTCTTTACTCCATCAGTTGAAGTCTGTATAATCTTAAAGCCGAAGTTCTTTTCTTTGAAAGACGGAGTTCTTTTTCTCAAAATGCCGGAGTTCTTTTCAAAAGCTGGAGCTCTCGGAGTTCTTTTCTCAAAAGGACGGAGTGCTTTTCAAAAAGGCAGAATTCTTCTTTCAAAAAGGGGCGGAGCTCTTTTTCTTAAACAGACGGAGTACTTTTCTTTAAAAGGGCGGAGCACTCTTTCTTAAAAGGACAATATACTTTTCTTTAAAAGGGCGGAGCTCTTTTTTTTTTTAAAAGGACGGAGTTCTTCTTCAAAGGTGGAGTTCTTTTTCAAAAGGCAGAGTACTTTAAAAATCTGGAGTCGTCTTTCATCACAGGAAATCCGAAGTTGTTTTTCATCAAATGAAATCCGAAGCCATTTTTCATCAAAGACAAGCCGGTTTGGATTTTGTTCAAGGTGGAGGCCGGACCTCTTTTCACATGAAGGGAAGGCCGATCTTGTTTTAGGCTAATGAAACCAGTTTTGTTGTTGTCATGCAAAAAGGCCGACTTCGATTTTAACGTTCAAAAGCTGATTTCAATTGTAACGTGCGAAAGGCCGACTTTGATTTCAACATGCAAAAGCCGATTTTGATTTTAACTTGCGAAAGGGCGACTTCAATTTTAACATGCAAAAGCCGATTTGATTTTAACGTGGGAAAAGCCGACTTCGATTTCAACATGGAAAGGCCGATTTCGAATTCAACGTGCAAAAGGCCGAGCCGATTTTGAAATCAACGTGCAAAAGGCCGATTTTGATTTTAATGTGGCAAAACCGAAGCATCAAAGGCCGGAGTTCTTTTTACAGAAAAACCTGAGTCCTGAAAGCCGGAGTCCTTTTTCTTAAAAGTTAGAAGTCTTTTCTTTAAACCTGCAATTATCAGAGTTCATATAATTCGACGAATAATCATACTTCAAGCAGAATAAAATCTAACATTATAAATATCAGGGTTTCTTTTAAACATGCAATTAAGAACGATTCTTCAAAGGAACAGAACAAAACATCATACATGCTGAAACATAGGTTCATATACATATCAGATATACTAGCGTTGTAAACATGCATAAACATGAACTTTAGAACAGGGTGAGTATTCTTGCCTAGGTTTCTTCTACTTGCCTGGATCTTTTGGCATTCCTTTACAAACAACTCTATTGCATGCCTTTTTCTTACTCCTCTAGTTTTTATTTATAGGCCTTAGGTTTGACCACTATTATTAATGATTGGCAACACAAGGGGAATGTTTCTTATTTATGGCTCTACATTTTTTAAAAAGTTCCCCTATTAATTTGATCATTTATGGTTTTACATTTCCAAGGAGTTCATTATTCTGATTATCTTATCTTCGAAAAATCCATAAAACCATTCAAAATTCTTATCATCTTTAGGGACCGGACTGGAGCGGACAACATCAAGAAAGGGTTGTGTGCTACCCCAGAACCTAAGGTCGTATCCTCTCATTATGCTCCCCGAGGCAGGAGGTAATGCCTTTAACTTGGCATACGGGGCCGTAGTCCAAAAGTCTTATGCCACCAAAAGTCTCCCCCCATGGCCCAGGAGGTAGTCTCGAGTGTCACTCCAATATCCTTCATCCATCTTGAACAGCAAGTTTAATGGAAACTCGGTTCTTAGTTCATATCTTTTAATGGCCGTCCATCATAGTTTGAAAATCGAAAGTCGTAGAGTTTCAATTGCTATCCGGATTTCATACATTTTTCTTATTCTTATAGCCTTCATCTTAGAAGCCGGAGTCCATTTTCCTTAAAACCGGAGTTCTTTTCAACAAAATCGGAGTTCAAAAGCTAGAGTTCTTTTTCAAAAGGCGGAGTTCTTTTCTTAAAAAGGCCGGAGTTCTTTTTCAACGAAAGCCGTAGTTCAGAAGCCAGAGTTCTAATTTCATTAAAAACCGAAGCTCAAATAGCCGGAGTTCTTTAAAATTCGGAGTTCTAAAAACCGGAGTTTATTTCCATTTAAAGTCCGAAGCTCTAAAAGCCGGAGTTCTTAATCATTCAAAATCCGAAGCTCTTTTTCTTAAAAGTTAGAAGTCTTTTCTTTAAACATACAATTATCAGAGTTCATATAGGTCGACAATTATTCATATACTTCAAGTAGAATAAAATCTAACACCATGAATATTAGAGTTTCTTTTAAACATGCAATTAAGAACGATAAATCACAAGAACAGAACAAACATCATACATACATAATTTCATAAGAATATCATATATACTCGCATAGCAAACATGCATAATCATGAACTTTAAAAACACGGGTGAGTACTCTTACCTGGATTTCTTTTACTTTTTCTTGAACTTTTGGTCTCCCTTTACTAGTAAACTCTATTGCGTGCCTCTTTCTTACACACTCTAGTTCTTATTTATAGCCCTTGGGTCTGGTGGCCGTCATTAATGATTGGCAGTACAGGGGGAATGTTTCTTATTTATGGCTCTACATTTCCCAAAAAGTTCCCTTATTAATTTTCAGTAACTAGATCATTTATGGTTTTACATTCCCGAAAAGTTTCCTCATTAAATTATTTAAGGGGGATGTTTCTCATTTAAATACATTCCGGTCAACTAACTAGCGTTGACTGGATTTCTTTCCGCCTTCCTGTCCTTCCTTCCATTCACGTTTTCCGGTCAACATTTTACGTTGATCGGATCACGCCTTCCGATCAACACTCGTTGACCGGATCACGCCTTCCGGTCAACACTCGTTGACCGGATTACTATCCTTAGGTAATTTTTAACTCGACATCGGGGATTTTCTATATTCTAGGATCTAGCCATTACAATCTCTCCCACTTACTAGAATTTCGTCCTCGAATTTTTAAATAAAGTTACTAACCTCTAGAAAATAGAGAGGGATACTTGTTTCGAAACTCTTCCTCTCGTTTCCAAGTTGCTTCTTCAAGTGAGTGATTTCTCCAGAGTACTTTTATTAAAGAGATTGTTTTGCTGCATAGCCTTTGTTCCTTTCGATCCAAAATCTATATCGGTTCCTCCACGTAGGATAAATTTTTGTCAATTCTAAAGGCTCAAACTCAATTACATGAGTAGGATCATGAACATATTTCCTAAGCATTGACACATGAAACACGTCATGTACTTCTGCCAAGCTTGGTGGAAGTGCAAGTCTGTAGGCCACTTCTCTGATCCTTTCTAAAATCTCAAAAGGGCCAATAAATCATGGTTTCAACTTTCCTTTCACCCCGAATCTGTACGTCCCCTTAAATGGCGACACATTTAAAAATACAAAATCGCCTTCTTCAAATTCTAATGCAGTCCTCCTCCGGTCTGCATAGCTCTTTTATCTACTCCGGGCTACTCTAAGATTCTCATATACTAACTTTATCTTTTCTACCATCTCTTTAACAATTTCTGGACCCAAAATCCTTTTATCCTCGGGCTCCTACTAGTGAATCGATGATCTACATCTCCTTC
The DNA here is from genome assembly GCA_033239525.1 of Nepenthes gracilis. NCBI lineage: Eukaryota > Viridiplantae > Streptophyta > Magnoliopsida > Caryophyllales > Nepenthaceae > Nepenthes > Nepenthes gracilis. Next base: position 11,970,455 of record BSYO01000002.1, read on the forward strand.
CATACAAGGCTTCAAAAGGAGCCATGCCTATACCGGCCTGATAACTGTTATTATATGCAAATTCATCCAAAGCTAAGAAATTGCCCCAAGTCCCTTTCATCTCTAATACTGAGGCCCTTAACATATCCTCGAGGATTTGAATCGTCCGTTCTGACTGGCCGTCAGTTTGCGGATGATCAGCCATACTAAATTTTAATTCTATTCCCAATTCCTGATGCAGACTCTTCCAGAACCTTGAAACAAAGCGAGGGTCTCTATCTGATACAATTGAAGTAGGCACACCATGAAGCCTGACAACTTCATTTAAATATAGTTGGGCTAGTTTATCATGGGAGTATGTCGTCCAGATTGCCAGAAAATGGGCTGACTTTGTTAGCCGGTCAACAATAACCCAAACAACATCATTTTTCCTTGGTATCCTTGGCAGGCCGGTCACAAAGTCCATGGCAATATCATCCCATTTTCAGCCTGGAAGCGGCATTGGTTGCAGTAACCCAGATGGCTGCTTTCTTTCGGCCTTTACTTGTTGGCATACAAGACACTTTTTTACGTAAGCTGAAATATCCCTCTTCATATTTTTCCACCAGAATGCTTTCTTTAGGTCTTGGTACATCTTATTGATTCCCGGGTGGATTGTATACCGAGATCTATGGGCTTCCTTCAAAATTTTCTCTTTCAATTCCTTGTTCTCCGGTACACATAATCGATCCCTAAACCTTAGTACTCCGTCCGGCTTAACATGAAAATTACTTCGGGAATCTTTATCCAGATCACTCATGATATTCATAAGGAAAGAATCATTTGCCTGACCTCCCTTAATCTCATCTATCACCTCTGGATGGGCATGAAGGTACGCCAAAATCATCCACTTTCCTTGCACTTATCGCTGAATATAATAGTACATGAAACAGTCCGGCATCTCCATTTGCTTGACTTGCATTCTAGCCAAAATATCAGGTTGCCGACTTAGTGCATCGGTGACTACGTTGGCCTTACTTGGTTCGTACCAGATTTTATAGTCATAATCCTTCAGGAATTCAATCCACCTTCTCTGCCTCATATTCAGTTTCTTTTGAGAGAACAAGTACTTTAAACTCTTATGATTGAAATAGACCAAGAATCTCTCACCATACAGGTAATGCCTCCAAATGTTCAATGCAAACACTATTACGGTCAATTCCAGATCGTGAGTTGGGTAATTCCTTTCATGATCCTTCAACTGTCGCGACCCATAGGCAATTACCCTTCCGTGTTGCATTAAAACGCAGCCCAATCCAAACTTTGAGGCATCGCAATATATAATCAGTCTTCCTGATCCATTTGGAATGGTCATGATCGAAGCAGAAGTTAACCGGTCTTTAAGTGCCTGAAAACTCCCTTCACAATCATTGGTCCACTCAAACTTAGCATTCTTCCTTGTTAGTTGCGTGAGTGGTAGGGTGATTTGGGAGAAGTTTTCCACAAACCGTCTGTAGTATCCGGCCAAGCCTAAGAAGCTCCGTACTTCAGTCACAGAGGTTGGCCGATTCCACTTTACCACTGCTTCTACTTTCTTAGGATCGACAAAAATCCCTTCTTTGGAGATGACGTGACCAAGAAATCCCACTTCCTCTAACCAAAATTCGCATTTCTTTAATTTGGCGAACAGCTAATGTTCCCTGAGTATCAGAAGTGTGGTCCGTAAATGCTCCTTATGTTCCTCATAGCTCTTTGAGTAAACAAGGATGTCATCAATAAAGATATCACAAATTTGTCCAAGTAGGGTTGAAAAATTCGGTTCATCAAGTCTATAAATAAGGCTGGAGCGTTAGTTAACCCAAAAGGCATCACTACAAACTCATAGTGCCCATATCTAGTCCAGAACGCAGTCTTTGCTATATCATCCTTTCTGATCCGAAGCTGATGATATCCGGATCTAAGGTCGATCTTTGAGAATACACAAGCTCCTTGTAACTGATCAAGAAGGTCATCAATCCTTGGCAAAGGACATTTGTTCTTGGTGGTAATTTTGTTCAGTTCTCAATAATCCACGCATAAACTCAAGGTCCCGTCCTTCTTTCTTACAAACAGGACGGGGCACCCCATGGTGACACACTTGGACGAAAGAAACCCTTATCTAACAACTCCTGCAGTTGTTGCTTCAACTCCTTCAGTTCTGCCAGCGCCATTCTATTTGGTGCTTTGGATATTGGTACTGATCCTGACACCAATTCTATTCCAAATTCCAGCTCCCACTTGGGCGGCAACCCAGGTAACTCATCAAAAATAGATCTTCAAACTCCCATACTACAGGAATCTCTTTGGTCAGAGTCTCTTGACCTTCAGTAGTCACGCTAGAGAAGTCTAGATAAGTTTGGCACCCATCACCAATCAAGTGCCGGGCATGGAGGGCCAAAATGAAGCAAGATGCTTCTTTACGCCGGACTCCCTGAATATAGAAAGGCTTGTTTCCAGGGATGGCGAAATCTACTCTTTTTTGGAAACAATCAATGTTAGCATGATACCTTGCTAACCAATCCATTCCTAGGATTGCATCGAAGCCCTTCATTTCCAGCAAAACTAGATTAACAGGCATCACGCATTCATTTAATTCTATCGGACACTCTGGATATACTACATTTAAAATTTCAGACGACTCTGTGGGTGAGGCGACCATCAATGGGCAACCAAGAACTTGAGGGAGGGTCGTAAGATATTTCGCAAATTCATGGGAGACAAATGAGTGGGTGGATCTGGAGTCAAAGAGCACATGACTAGAAGTGCCACAGATAGAAAGTGTACCTTCCACTACCTCCATAGATGCTTCGGCCTCCTTTGCAGAAACAGTAAACACCTTTGCTGGAATGGGAGACTTAGATCCGGGGGCTTGTTTGGCGAGTGGACAATTCTTGATCATGTGTCCAACCTGGCCACAGTTATAACAGACCCCCAGCTTCTTATAGCACGGCTTTCCTTCATGTGCTTTTCCGCAATGATCACATGCTTTACTAGTTGGAGTCTGGGAAATCTGTACAGATTAGCTCTGCTCCCCACTGCACCTCGATGGTCTCACTTTCTTAAAAGGGCCTCTACTAGCACTGGCCCTTGAAGTCTGACTAAAAGTCCTTTGCCTGAGAAATGCTCCTCTCTCCAGCTCCTTCTCATAGATGATAGCCCTTTCTAACACATCTCCGTACGTGGCCAATTTTAGAGTTGAGAGGTGACTCCTAATATCATCTCTTAAACCTTGAAAGAACCTCCTAGCCTTCCTTTCCTGGTCCTCCACCACATAAGGAGTATAACGAGATAGCTCTACAAACTTTGCATCGTACTCAACCACAGAGCGAGCACCTTGCCTTAAGCGAAGAAATTCATCCTCCTTCTGTCCGTGAAGGTTAGTAGGGAAGTATTTCTCCAAGAATGCTGCTTCAAACATTTCACAAGTAATATCCTGGTCTGGCACATCGAAAACTCTCTTCTGCATTTCCCACTAGTGGTGGGCCTCACCCGCCAGCTTATGGGTGGCAAATAGAACCATATCTCCAACAGGGCATTTAATCACTGCGAACACCTTCTTCAGTCGTTGGATCCAGGTGTCAGCCTTCAACGGGTCGGGTTCCCATGAGAATTCAGGAACTCGCTCGTTGGTAAAGCGATCATAGACCGACCTCTCCTGATGAATCGGAATTAGGGTGGTCACTGGAGTTGGTGGAGCCAAGGCTTCTATGACTTCAGCCATCCTATCTAGCAGGTTCAAGTATCTTGCCTCCCTATCCAGAGTGTTGTTAATCCGTCTGGTTCGCCTTTCTCTATTAGACATGACTTCAGTGATGACCTTGATTTCTGAAAGAACATTTTTGTTAGTCAACTAGCCAAGGGTGGCTATTACAATTTACTCCGTCCAAAGCATAAGTAAAACTAACCCCCCCTTTTCTGTAACTAATCATGTCCTAAGTTTTCGTGTTGATTCAAATTGACCTAAAGCATCTCAGTTTTCTCTCTGATACCAACTGTGACGGTCCGGCTTTACTCCACCGCATAAAGCCACCGTCAAACCTGAATCCTTGCCTTAAAATAAAATTAATAGATAATAATTAGGTGGACAAAAAATTTTTTTCTTTTCTTTTACACAGGATTACTTGAGGCCGAACTACATGAGCTGGCCTTCTAATTTAACTTCAAACCAGGCCGACCAACACTAAGGTTAGACGGACTTAAAAGCCTGAGATGCTTACTAGACTTTTCAATTTCAATATCCAAAAAGTAATCACGGAAACATGCTAACATCCATAGATTCTTAAACAACGGAATCATTTTACAAGTCTTTTCAAAACATAAAAAGGAAAGTAAATTAAGCTCTTCATTGATCAGCTCCGGCCAGCTATGCCATCTAGCTACATTATATGGTTCTACTCAACTTCGTCCTCCAAAAGCCTCTCATCATCTGAAAAGTAGCAAGAATGAGTTACAAAGCCCAGCAAGATACTTACATGCAGAAAACTAAAACATACATAAAATCGGATCAAAACAAAGTTCCATAACATAACTTAGCATACAAAAATCATCGTATCGTTTCTTCTTTATTTCTTATTCTGATTATCTTATCTTTGGAAAATCCATAAAACCATTCAAAATTCTTATCATCTTTAGGGACCGGACAGGAGCGGACAACATCGAGGAAGGGTTGTGTGCTACCCCATAACCTAAGGCTGTATCCTCTCATTATGCTCCCCGAGGTAGGAGGTAATGCCTTTAACTCAGCATATGGGGCCGTAGTCCAAAAGTCTTATGCCACCAAAAGTCTCCCCCCATGGCCCAAGAGGCAGTCCTCGAGTGTCACTCCAATATCCTTCATCCATCTTTAACAGCAAGTTTAATGGAAACTCGGTTCTTAGTTCATATCTTTTAATGGCCGTCCATCATAGTTCGAAAATCGAAAGTCGTAGAGTTCCACTTTTTGTCCGGATTACATGCATTTTTCTTATTCTTATAGCCTTGATCTTAGAAGCCGGAGTCTATTTTTCTTAAAATCGGAGGTCTTTTCAACAAAATCGGAGTTCAAAAGCCGGAGTTCTTTTTCAAAAGGCGAAGTTCTTTTATTAAAAAGGCCAGAGTTCTTTTTCAACGAAAGCCGTAGTTCAGAAGCCGGAATTCTAATTTCATTAAAAACCGAAGCTCAAATAGCCGGAGTTCTTTAAAATCTGGAGTTCTAAAAATCGGAGTTTATTTCCATTTAAAGTCCGAAGCTCTAAAAGCCGGAGTTCTTAATCATTCAAAATCCGAAGCTCTTTTTCTTAAAAGTTAGAAGTCTTTTCTTTGAACATGCAATTATCAGAGTTCGTATAGGTCGACAATTAATCATATACTTCAAGCAGAATAAAATCTAACACCATGAATATCGGGATTTCTTTTAAACATGCGATTAAGAACGATAAATCACAAGAATAGAACAAACATCATACATACATAATTTCATAAGAATATCATATATACTCGCGTAGCAAACATGAATAATCATGAACTTTAAAAACAGGGGTGAGTACTCTTGCCTGGATTTCTTTTACTTCTTCTTGATCTTTTGGTCTCCCTTTACTAGTAAACTCTCTTGCGTGCCTCTTTCTTACGCCCTCTAATTCTTATTTATAGGCATTGGGTCTGGCAGCCATCATTAATGATTGGCAGTACAGGGGGAATATTTCTTATTTATAGCTGTACATTTTCCAAAAAGTATCCTTATTAATTTCCAGTTAATTAGATCATTTATGGTTTTACATTCCCGAAAAGTTTCCTCATTAAATTATTTAAGGGGAATGTTTCTCATTTATATACATTCCGGTCAACTGACTAGCGTTGACTGGATTTCTTTACTCCTTCTCATCCTTCCTTCCATTCACGTTTTCCGGTCAACATTTTACGTTGACCGGATCACGCCTTCAGGTCAACACTCATTGACCGGATTATTCATTCATGCCTTCTGGTCAACACTCGTTGACCGGATTACTATCCTTAGGTAATGTTTAACTCAACATCGGGGATTTTCTATATTCTAGGATCTGGCCATTACATAGAAGCTGTGACCATCATAGAGGATGATATCCGAGATATCATTGGCAAGGGATATCAGAAGTGGTTTGAGTATACTATGGGTACCATGGACACCAGATAACCTCCTAGTACTTACCCAGCCGCTGAATGCGTAAATATGTGACTTTTGGTTCACTATGGTAGCTTAAGGTCCATGGATATCTTCTGTCATTTCGTTCAGTGGTGACCTCGTATTGATCTAACGATTGGATTCTACGGAATCCATGTTGCTTCTTGATATCCAGTTGTTTATATGGCTTTTGGGTCGTCAAAACATGTTATTGAGTATTGGACATTAGTTGGTACATCAGCTGCTATTATTAATTTTATACCTTTCTTTTTATCATCCATGATGCATACTTGTACTCATCTATTATTAATTATTTTTACTTACTGGGCATTCGACTCACCCTTGTACTTCATTGGCTTCAGAGTAGACAGGTTGATATCTAGATAAAAGAGAACGTGTGTTATCGTGTGGGCACCAGACAAATGTGATCTTAGAGATTGTGGCATCCATAATAGAGACCTAAGATTTTTGTTGGTTCATTTACTGTTTGACATTTATTAGATTTTCATTATGATGATTAACATTTTGGGACATTGATGTTATTTTATTGAAGTAATTTATTATCAATATTATGGATGTTTATTTAATGATGCATTTATGATAATCACTGATGGTGTTTTAGATGGTAGTGTTATGATGATATTGAGTTCATTTAAATTGTTTGGTGTTATTTTCTATAATGTGTAATTGATGATTCGGATGATTTGAGACTTTCACTTTGACGATTTGGGTCAAGTTTGGGGACTCAAACTCGGGTTGTTACAATATACACCCACCCACATACACATGCACACATGGCAGCAACGCTACTAGCAGCTCACACACACACATGCACAATAGCAACATGACAGCAATTCACACACACACAGTAGCAACACGACAGCAATTCACACACACACACTTACATATGCATACATATATACCTCACGTATATCATATGCATACATATATACCTCACGTATATCATATAAATACACATACGCATTCATACCCACTTTGTCGCCGTCCTCGCCCACTGTACAGTTTTCAGTCGACCTAAATAGGGCGAAGTGTCTGTTCTTCACCTTCTATTCCAATTTTAACCATAAATGGAGAAAATCCTAACTTTCATCTTACAAAATGTAAAATAATGATTCTTTTATAGCACAATATACTAATTCTTATGCCCAATCCATGGTGAAGTTTTTGAAACCCCACCGTTAGAGCCATGTGCTCTATTTTGTCTCATTTTGGCTCACAACAAAATACGGCCAATTTCCTCAAAAATCAAGACATACAACTAGAGATTCAACATCAACAATGAGAAAGGAGGATTTACTTGTAACATTTAGAAGATTACTTGCCTCAATTCTTTGCTTTTCATTCAGCAACGACGACAACGACACAAATCGACGACGATGATGACACCAACCAATGGCAGTGACTTTGACTTCAAAAGCGGCGGCTTCGACCCAGATTGACGATGGCGATTAGCAGCAACAACATCAAGGAACAGCGGCAATGGCATCAGCTGCACGGTTAGGGTTTCACTATGACGACTTCCCCTCGACTTCCTTCATCTCTCTCTCTCTTTAAATAATGAAAGAGTTAACCCGTCTAGGGTTTCACTGGTTTCTATTTAGGTCTCAATTTCCTTCCTCCTCGCCGCAATCCTTGTTCACCGTTTCCCCCTTTCTCTCCTCTTATTCTTCTCTTTTTCCTTACTCCTTTCCTTTCCTTTCCTTTCTTTCTCCCGTTATCTATTTCTCTATTATTATTATTATTATTATTATTATTATTATTTAATTAAAATATTAAATAATTATTTATCTAATTATCCTTATAATAACACTTAAAAATTTTTATATTAATTTCTAATATTTTGATATCTCTTTAAATATAATTTTCATAATTATATTTTAAATCAATAAATTCTAATATACTAAAATTCCTATAATTTAAATATATGGCGGTTTACTTAATTAATTAAATCTATAATTAAGCTAACTCAATTAAGCATATTAATTGTTCAAACTAAATTCATTGGTCAAAACACCCAAACTCAAACTATTAATTCAAATTAATAGCTCAAATATCTAAATCCAATTCAATAATTCAAATACTCTAGGCCCATATTATAAACCCAATCATAAGATTTTAGACTCCAAACAATTAGTTAAGGGGGCTCAAGAGGTGCGAACTTAAGCTCCAAACAATTACTAAAATAGTCGGGTGCGCCGCGAGGGGCGGCAGTGCGCCGCGAAGTGGCAAAGATGAAGTGCGTTATCAAAATTAATTAGATAATTTTTTTAATAAAATGATAAACTCAAAAATATTTGAGATATTATAAAAAGCGTGAAGAAAAGCCCTTAATTTATAATGGAAATAGAATTGACCTATAAGGAAAAATAGTGTAAAAGCCTCAGGAGGTCGTGGGCCTCCATGCCTCCTGCGTGCAAGGAGATCATCTAGGAGCCAAGAGCTCCGTGCCTCAAGGAAAAGGGACAATAGGAGGGCCTATTGGACAAGATTTGTTGCCTACTTAAAAAAATCCCAACAAAGGCCTACATAGTTGACTTAGCAAGCACGCCAATTGGCATTTCTATTTCGACATCTTTGAAACTTGAATTCAACTTTCAACATCATGGGGAAATAGAATTGAATCATTGACCAATGCGCTCAAACCAGGAGCAAATGAGTCAAAAAATCAGTAACCAAAGTGCTCGAATTAGAGAACGGACAATCAAAATGTTGGGGAAACAAGTTGGACGAAGAGTGAGGAGAACAACTCGAAGATGGAAATTGAGAACTAATTCGACCTACCCGTTAACAACAATAAGTATGCAAAAAATTAAGGCAATCAATGGTCCGACAATGTTTGGAAAAGTTGAACAATGCAAAAATTAAGTATGTGTTAATGGTGAAAAAATAAGAAAAGCCAGCAGAATTGTTAGAGAAGGAATGTTTTGAATACACGCGTTAGAAAAATGAGGTGACCAACCTAGATGGTTAGCCGCCTAAAAGTCCTTAGGATGGGAGGTTGTGTGAAATACAAAAACTTGGGCTGCTTTTCATTAACCAAAATCATTATTGCTGCTCCCGAAAAGGTCGTCGCGTGTGCCATACTTGCCCCCTATAGTAAATATCGGGTCATAGGATAGCTCATCTTGGAAAAATAGAATGATCGGGGTTTAAGAGTTCATGGGTCACCAAACAAATAACAAAAAGGTTTGTCCAGCCTGGATGACGAGGGGTTTAAATATTTGGGAGGGTCAAACATATGTAATAAGGCAGTCACAATATATATCATGGAAAAAAGAAGGAGAAAAAAACCGGTGATACAAAATAACATGTGCAAAGTGTTCCTACATGCATGCAATGGTTGACTTATTCAACATAATACAATACATGTACATCATGGGATTTGGTCCTTTGTCATGGAATAGCATACATTACCACTTTGGTACATCAATATTGTATAGATGAATCTTTCACTAGCTATCCACAATTAATCATAAATGTCATAGGAGAAGATTTTACAAAAGACTCCACAACCATCAAATACAAAGATCTAGCAAGAGCTGTACATCATCGGATAGAGAATACATAAAGAAAATAGGCCTAGGAAGCCAAAATACTCCTCTGTTCATCGGAGAGCTCCTCCAGAGAAAATACAAACGGAGTCTTTGCGAAATATAGTCTGATCGAAAACAAAGCTTAAGTTTTGAGGAAGATTTGCGTGATCTTGTCCCCTTTGGCACGGCTCTTTGGAACCGGATCGATCACTTCTTTGTAGCCAAATCCTCAACAATTACTAAGTCGTATCTGATCCTCAAAAGGATGCTTTTGCGTTACATCATATGATGGGAAAACGGTCGAAGAAGAGGTGTCACAATAAGGAAAGCACTACCTAAAAACCGCCATGGAAGGTGATAAACTAAGTTTTATTTCTCGCTAGCCAATGATCTAGATCCACTTGATCAAGTGTAGGGTCGGATTTAAGAAGGTGGATAGGCCTCATTAATTCACGCACACCACTAACAAAGTGAATATAATTAAAGATAATCGATATCTTAATATATTCAAGATGGAATAGGGAGGAGGGATGTATTTGGAGGCATGATAGGTGCGAATTGGAGGTGCGTTGAAAGGGACGGCTTATAGGTGCGCCCCGCATATTAATTTGGGGTAACATAGTAAATTAAAGATGCGCCCAAATACATTTCAAGGTGAATGGGAATATAAATAACTTGCGAAGGGGGCCATATGGTTCAAAAACATTGCGCCCGCATGAGGGCGGAATGCGCCCGTAACAAATTTTTCTTAATCTTTGGATGTGGAATCTGAGGTGCGCCGCAGAGGGGGGCTTAGAGGTGGCCAAATTTCCGCAGAGGAAATGGGAAATTGAAGATGCGGCTAAAGCCCTTTTACGGAGGGCGACTTTAAGAAAAATGAATAAATGGTACTAGTGAGTAAACATTCCAAAACATAGATAAATTCAAGTTAACAAATAACTTGATGGCCTGTAATTTAGTTTAGGATAGAGGGCCTCGGGTTGAGGAGGGTCGTGGGCCTCCATGCCTTAAAATAATTAGGAGGAAGCTCCGTGCCTCCTGGATGGAAAATTAAAAGGAGGGCCGAGGCCTCGTGGCGGCGGAGGGTCGAGAGCCTCCGGACTTAGCCCTTTAGGGTGTAGAAGAGTCCGGGGCCTCCTTGAGCCTTATGGAACTTTATGGAGTTTCCCCACTTCTCTTCCTTCCCCCTTCAATGCTGGAGAAGGCTTGCTTTTATAGTGGGATTGGGAGCTGTATTGCTTCTCAAAAAGCAATGTGGGACTTTGAAAGAAAAATGCTTGATTGTGGGCCTTCTGCGGGCCTGGCCCATTGGCCCATGGTTATTGGACCCATCAAAGCTAACTCAATTAAGCATATTAATTGTTCAAACTAAATTCATTGGTCAAAACACCCAAACTCAAACTATTAATTCAAATTAATAGCTCAAATATCTAAGTCCAATTCAATAATTCAAATACTCTAGGCCCATATTATAAACCCAATCATAAGATTTTAGACTCCAAACAATTACTAAAATAGTCAACCGGTTATCAAAATTAATTAGATAATTTTTTTAATAAAATGATAAACTCAAAAATATTTGAGATATTATAAAAAGCGTGAAGAAAAGCCCTTAATTTATAATGGAAATAGAATTGACCTATAAGGAAAAATAGTGCCTGTAAAAGCAAGGAATCTCAGTCAAAAAATCAAATCCTATTGGACAAGATTTGTTGCCTACAAAAAAATCCCAACAAAGGCCTACATAGTTGACTTAGCAAGCACGCCAATTGGCTTTCTATTTCGACATCTTTGAAACTTGAATTCAACTTTCAAGTATGGGGAAATAGAATTGGATACGACTTAAATACAATCTGCCCAACCCAATTAGAACACAATTCACAAGTTAACAACTCGAAGATGGAAATTGAGAACTAATCTGACCTACCGAACAACAATAAGTATGAAAAATTAAGGCAATCAATGGTCCGACAATGTGACAGACCGACTTTTCTAACCAAAATCCAGCAGAGTTTTGATAGAAAAATGACAGCCAAACAAATACAAAAACCAGTAAATATCCTTTCAACATATATAATATAGTCACAACATCATAAAATAGGATCCAAAAGCAACAATTAATAACATGTGGCACCGATGTCATAGCTACTGGTATGACGTCGACTCAAACAAGATGTCACTAGCTATCCACAATTAATCATAAAAACCTACAAAAGCACTCACAACCATCAAATACAACGGGAGCTACAATACATGTACATCATCAGATATACAAACACATCAATATATAAATCTTTCACAAAATACACAAAAGTATCTTCATGCTTTTGTACACAATAAGGGTACAAAAACCACGAAACTAAGTCTTCAAGCTATCCTCCAAGATCTTCAAGCCTAGTCAACTTCTAATCCTCTACCCTGTCCTACCAGGCATAAGCTAGTGATCATCTGGAGCCAAGAAAAATAGTAAGGGTGAGCCAAATGCTCAACAAGTATAATATAATTAAAGATAATATATAATATATTCAAAATGGAATAGGGGAGGAGATGGGAGCATGATATATGGTACATAACATAAAATATGAACAAATACATTTCTAGAATATAAATAACTTTCCATATTTTTTTTTCTCTTAGGGTTCCAAAAACGTGCATAAATTTCTTAATCTTTGTGGATCAGGGCCAGTAGACCTGTGAAGTCTGAGTTTCCAAAACATAGTAAATTCAAGTAATTAACTTGATGTAATTTAGTTTAGGATAGGTGAAATTAAAAAAAATTAAAAAATTAGCCTTAGTGTAGCAAACAGCAGAGTTGGGCTCGCTGCAGGCTTGAGCCCAGCAGAGGGCACTTGTAAGATCCTGATTTCAAAACATGATAATTTTGAAATAATTATATGGATGAAAATCATGTTTGGGTTTTAGTATAGTAAAAAATTAATTCTGAAACAAAATGAGGCGAAATAGGCAACAGGTGGCACGGCGCCTAATGGCCGCTCAAGTGGCCACTCGATCGAAAAAATATGAATGCACCACTAGAGGGTCGCCCAAGGTGTGACAAGAGTGGGAATGCTACGAGATTGGCGCTCAACCAGCGCTCGAGCGCTAACCCAAGCGTAAAAATGCGAAAGCAGCACCTGATGACTGCTCGACTGGCGCTCAAGTGGAAGTCGTGTGACCCCCACGTGGCTTCTTTTCCCTTCGTGTTTTAAAGGGATTTTCCTTGGCCAGAACGAGCAGAGCAGAATGAAGGGGAGAAGAGAGGAAGGAGAGGGGAAGAAGAAAAAGTGGAGAAATCTTCCGTCCAGCTCCGATTAGAGTAAGCATAACTATAAGTCGAGCTCATGCAAGTGTACTTCGAACGTTATTTACTATTTTTACAACTTTTTAATACCTTAATATTGTATTTTTGCTCAAAATCCATGTTTTCTCATGTTTATTATAAATAATGCCCGTTTCTCCTGATTAATCAGACAGATTTTATGTTTATCTACATGTATGACCATATATAGCCCTGATTTCATGTGTAAATCTGTATTTGGTGTTCATTTATCATCCAAAATGTTTGGCAAAACTCTAAGTACAAAAATGATGGGATTTAATGGTTTTAATCCATAATTTCTGATATATAAAAATTGATTTGTGACAAGATAATGTCCATGTGGTGATTTATGTCTGAAAAATTTACACGGAATTATACTGATAAATTACTAAGAATTTCTAAAGCACACTAAGGAGTTAATTGTGTAATTCTGATTGATTTTCCTAAAGTACACTGAGTATAAGGTATGAAATTTTAAGAAAAATATTTCTGATCCTATTAATTAGGACTCGAGATTGATATACAGTCAGGTTAAATTCTCTGACATGCCTTAAAACATTATGGTAGTAATCGAGGATAATTCTATCCATAGAGCTATACGTGGTCCGCCCTTCATCAAGGTGCTAACCTATAGGGTAGCTACTGTTACTTGCCGGCATTATTATACTGAATCCCACAAGAAGGGATGTCCCACGAGAAGGGATAACTATTACTGGCCTTAGATTGTATGGAGTAAATATAATCTATCATCGATTATTTGCCTCCTCTACTAGTAGGGTCAACTAGTTGATCCTTTTCTGATAGAAAAAGGAGATTTCTAGAATTTCATAGATTTCATATCAATTTCTAACTTTTGATTTATGTTTATCGATTTATGATTTCTAAAGCCTAATTTTTATCAAATTATGTTTCTCTATTTTCATACACTGTTCTGCCCCCGAGTATTTTCATAATTTTGTATATCTGCATAACTATTCTGCATAATAGAATTTATTGCATATTTTTATTGTACCTTACTGCGTTTCGGCTCACCATTTCACTATTTTTTCCCTCAGATGAGATAATCGAGTTAGTGCCAGACGAGAAGGAATAGTAAAGCTTAGCCTGAAGACTTTTGGAGACTTCAAGTTATTCTTGAGATCTTGAAAAGAGATAGCTAAATGTGAAAATTTGGTTTTGTATAAGGATCTTGTGTATATGGATTCTGTACATGAAATGCATGTCATGTATGTGATGAAATAGGGATTTATGCTTCCATAGGTATATAGTTCAACTTCCACTATATATTTTCTGGATTTTTACAGGTCCTAGTTGGCATCTCTATTCTGAATTGTCGGTTCAGTGGATAGAAAATGTGGAATGTGCTTCCGTAGGGAATTATACGGCGTCTATGGATCCTTTGTTAGTGATGGAATTTATATGTTGAGGGATATTATGATATTATTTGATATATTTGCAGGTTTTATATTTCTGTTTAGCGCAGTTTTAGGGGAATCTCTATCCGTTTTTCCTTAGAACTATAGGTTGATAATTAAGGCTTCAGTTTCTGTTTCTGTAATGACAGAATTATCTGAGGAAAAAAAACCATTCCATCACAATTAGTATCAGAGAAATGAGATACCTTAGGGTTGATTAATCGAAAAGCGGAAGTATAGGCTTAAATTTCTGTAGGGATAGGTTGGGGTAGCTAAGGCAACTAGGATGCATAGGAAGTTGATCCTTAGACTAGGTTTGAATTTCATTAAACTACTTATAACCCCTTCCCTCAACTTGAGTTCTTGAGATTTATAATGCTGTGCTTACTTTCAATTATAGGACCTAAGATGGCTAGTAGGAGAAATCGAATAAATAATCATGGTGGTGCTTGTACTCCTCACAATAGGGAGGCTGCTTATGTGGAACTATTGGAGAGAATGACAAATGTGGTGGAATCTGTGGAGCGAAGACATATGGCTCTGGTCCTTGTACTTGTGCCAGCTTCGGCAAATCCTGTTCTGACGATGTTTGTTAGATTTACAGCGGAGCGAGCACTGGAATTTTTAGGAAAGCCTGATCCGGTAGAAATAGATGTTTGGCTTAAAAGGATGAAGAAGATCTTTGCTGTGATTCAGTGTACCAATTAGAAGAAAGTTACCTTCGTGGTGTACAAGCTAGAGGGCGAGGCTGATAGTTGGTCGAGTATGAAGAAGAGAGCATTTGGAGTGCCCAACGATGCAATTACATGGAAGATGTTTGAAGATACTTTCATCAAAAATATTTCTCGTCCAGTCTCCAAAATCAAAAGGAGCAAGAGTTCATGCGGTTGAGACAGGGGAGTATGACGGTGACTGAATACGACGTAAAATTCACAGAGTTGTCCTGATTTTTACCCTATTTCGTGGAGGACGAGTTGAGGAAAGCAAATAAATTCTAACAAGGGCTGTGGGATGATATTAGGAAGCAATTATCAACCCATAAGCTCCAAACCTATGCCGATATTTCGGATAGGGCGGTAATTTATGAGAAAGAGGTGGAGACACAAAGGTTTTTTGCAAAGAGGGCCGCTGGTGAGTGGGTATCAATGCTTGATCAAGTGTAGGGCCTTTAGGATCGTCCAAGAAGGTGAGGACAACTGATAAAGGAAATAGCATCATTCCAACTAAGTCAGTGACTGGCTCTTGAGTATCAGCAGCTGATTGTACTTTCTGTGGGAGAAAGCATCCGGGACAAGCATGTTGCAAGGTATCGGGAGCATACTTTAGATGTGGACAATCGGGCCATTTGGTGAAAGACTATCCATTACCTCCGATGCTAGAAGGAAAATAGCCTACTGTCATAGCTAAGGCTTTTACTATGACTGTTTAGGACATGGAGGCATCCCCGAATATTGTAGAAGGTACCCTTTCTATTTGTTGAATTCTTGCCTCCATATTATTTGATTTGGGGTCTACTCACTCTTTTACTTCTCTACGATTTGCATGCTATATTGTTTTTGTCCCACGTGTTTTAGATTATTCCTTGTCTATGTTAACTCCCTCTTGATCTCCTGTGATTAATGATGTTGTGTATCCTGAATGTGTGGTTGAGGTGAATGGGGAATGTTTGATTGTAGATTTGGTGTTGTTAAACATGGGTGATTTTGATGTAATTCTAGGAATAGACTTGCTAGCTAAATATCATGCCAGCATTGATTGTTTTCTAAAAAGGGTTTGTTTTGGTATTTCTCGGATGGAACCCTTTTTCTTTCAAGGCATTAGGAAGAAGGAGGTGCTTGTATTAATTTCTGCTCTGCATGCCAAGCATTTGATGAAAAGTGGGTGTAAAGCTTACCTAGTATATGCCTACACCACGGGGAGTCATAGTGTGCCGGCTAAAGATATCCTAGTTGTATGTGATTTTGAGGATGTCTTCCGAAGGAGTTGCCTGGATTACCTCCACAATGGGAAATTGAATTTGAAATTACCATTGTACCTAGTGTTAGTCCGATTTCTAAAGCCCTTTATCGTATGGCCCCAACTAAATTGAAAGAGTTGAAGTTGCAGTTATAGGAGTTATTAGATAAGGGCTTCATCAAACCAAGTGTATTTCCTTGTGTTGTACCGGTGTTATTTGTGAGAAAGAAAGATGGGTCTTGTGGCTATGTGTTGATTTTCATGAATTGAACAAAATTACGATTAAAAACAAATACCCATTGCCGCGTATCGATGATTTATTTGATCAATTGTAAGGATCTCGGGTGTTCTTGAAGATTAATTTAAGGTCCGGTTATTATCAGTTGAAGATCAAGCTAGAAGATGTGGCTAAGACTTCCTTTAGGACAAGATACGGCCACTATGAGTGTGAGATTTTGATTCCAAACTATGATAACTATAAAATAATTATGTAAATAAAAATCATGTTAAGGCTTATGTATAGTGAAAATTTTGATACCGAAGCAAAAATGAGCCGAAATAGGCTAAGAAGCACAGAACGCTCGACTACTGCTCGAGAGCACCTCAAGCAGAAAACTGCGAATGCATTTCTCGAGGGCATGCTTGAGGCGAGACGGGAGCGGGAATAGCTACAAGGTGGCACTTGACTAGCGCTCAAGCGCCAACCTAGTTGCAAAAATTCAAAGGTAGCGCCTGATGACTGCTCGACCGGTGCTTGAGCGCCAGTCGTGTGTTGCGCACATGACCCCCTTTTTCTTTCATTCTAAAGGGATTTGGGGTTTTGTTTTCAGCAGAACTGATGACAGAACGAGAGAAGAAGAGAAGAGGAAGGAGAGGGAAGAGAAGAAAAGAGGAAAAGTCTTTCATCCAACTCTGATCAAAGTAAAGGTAACTATAAATCGAGCTTAGGCAAGTATACTTCGGACATTATTTATTGTTTTTACAGCTATTCAGTATCCCAAATATTGTATTTATGCTTTAAATCCATGATTCTGTATGTTTACTGTAAATAATGCCTGTTTTTCAAGATTAATCGGATTGATTTCATGTTTACTGATATGTACTGCTATGTATACCTCTGATTTCATGTAAATATATGCATTTGGTGTTCGTTTATCATCCAGACTATTCGCAAAACCCTAAGCATGAAAATGAAGGGATTTAATGATTTTAATCCGAAATTTTTGATATGTAAAAGTTAATCTGTAACGAGATATTATCCACAATGTGATTTATATCTTAAAAGTCACACAAAATTATACTGAGAAATTACTATGAATTTTTGAAGTATACTGAAGGGTTACCGTGAAATTTTGACTGGCTTCTGAAGTTTAATAACGAGCTTTTAGTTAAGAAATAGGAAGAAAATGTTTTTGATCCTATTAATTAGGACCCGCGACTGATATACAGTCAGGTTAGGTTCTCTGACATGCCTTAAAACGTTATGGTGGTAATCGAGAACAACTCTATCCATAGAGTTACATGTGGTTTGCCCATCCTTAGGGCGCTAACCTAGAGGGTAATTACTATTACAGGCTGGCGTTACTATACTGAATCCCACGAAAAGGGATGTCCCACGAGAAGGGACAACTGTTACTCGCCTTGGATTGTGGGAGTGAAAACAATCTATCCGCGATTATTCGCCCCCTCTACTAATAGAGTCTACCGGTTGGGTCCTTTATTGATTAAAAAAAGAAATTTTCAATAATTCATAGATTTTGTATCAATTTTTGACTTCTGATTTATGGTTACTGATTTATGATTTTCGAAACCTGATTATTATCAAATTGTGCTTTTCTTGTGATTTATGTATATGTTTCTATTCCCTGACATTTCTGTGATTTTTTGCATTTTGTTCTGCTATTATTTTCATAATCATTGTTTTATCGTATTTATGTTTTATATACAAGTGTATCTATTTTGCTGCACTACGTTTTGCATGAAAGATTTACTGTATGTTTGCATGTACCTTACTCTGTTTTGGCTCACTATTTTACTGTTTTTCCTCTAGATGAGACAGTAGAGCTAGTAATAGACGAGAAAGAGTGAGTTAAAACTTAGCCTGAAGACATTTGGAAGACTTGAAGTATTTTGGAGAATCTTGGAAAGAACAAGTTGAATTATAAATACCTGATTATGTATATAGATCTTGTGTGTATATGGATTCTATAAATGAAATGTATGTGATGCATGTGATGAAATAGAGAATTATGCTTCCGCGGGTATATAGTTTAGCTTCCGCTATATGTTTTTTGTATTCAGTACAGGTCATAACTGGGATCTCTAATCCGAACTGTTAGTGTAGTGGATAGGAAATATGAAATGTAAGCCATAGGAAATTATACGGTATCTGTGATCCTGTGTCTACGATGAGAGTACCTATTGATGGATATTATGATGTTACTCTGTATATTTGCAGACTATAAGCAAGAATTGTATTTTAATTTTGCCCAATTTTAGAAAAAACTCTGTCCGTTATCCCTTAGAGCTTTAAGTTATTAATTGGGTCTTGGTTTCTGTTTTCTGTAATGACGAAAAATCTTGATGACAAAAAAAATCCGTTCCATCACAATGAGTTTCTTGTTATGCCTTTTGACCTCACGAATGCCTCTATTGCATTTATGGATTTGATGAATAGGATATTCAAGCCGTGTTTGGATAAATTTGTGGTGATTTTTATTGATGACATCCTAATATATTCAAAGGATTATGAGGATCATGAAACTCACTTGAGGACAAGTACTCAAGTATTCCGCCCGAAAAAGTTGTACGCTAAGTTGAATAAATGTAAGTTCTGACTAGAGAAGGTGATGTTTTTGGGGCATGTAATTTCCAATGGTGGTATTTCTGTGAATCTCAAGAAGGTGGAGGCTATTACAAACTAGAATAGGCCAACATTTGTGACTGAGGTTCGAAGCTCTCTAGGCATGGCAAACTATTACAGGCATTTAGTAGAGAACTTTCCGCAAATTGCTATGCCCCTAACTTAGGCTGCGAAAAAGGAGGCTAAGTTTGAATGGACTAAGGGATATGATCAGAGTTTCAGGAGTTAAAAGATCGTTTGACTACTGCTCTGGTACTAATTATTGCAGAAGGTTCAAGAGGTTTTGAGGTATACTATGATGCCTTTAAGGCAAGTTTGGATTGTGTATTGATGCAACATGGTAAAGTAGTGGCTTACGAGTCCAGGCAACTGAAGGTGCACGAAAGAAACTACCCTACTCATGATCTAGAATTAGCTGCTATTGTGTTTGCCTTAAAAATTTGGAGACATTACTTATATGGTGAAAACTTCCTTGCGTATTCTGATCATAAAAGCTTGAAATATCTGTTTTCACAAAAGAAACTTAATATGAGCCAAAGGAGGTGGCTTGATTTCTTGAAAGACTATGACTGTGAAATACAGTATAAGCTTGGAAAGGCTAATGTAGTTGCGGATACATTGAACCATCAATCGGGGTATATGGCTAAGTTGCAAATCAAGCAAATGGAGATGTTGGATTATCTGAAGCAATATGATATCCAATGATATGTTCAGGGTAATAGGATGATTTTATCTTATCTTCAAATCTAACCAAAGGTAATTAATGAAGTTAAGGAGAACCAAGTAAATGACCCATTCCTTGTGGAATTGTAAGTGATCTGAATAAGGAGTCTCGAGTTGATTTCAACATCCAAACTGATGGAGTATTGGGGTGGTTCAGAGATCGATTATGTGTACCGGATGATAGGGAGTTAAAGGAGAAGATTTTAAAGGAGGCTCACTGGTCTTGGTATACAATCTACCTTGGGATGAACAAAATGTATTAGGATTTGAAGAAAACTTTCTAGTGGAGAAATATGAAGAGGAATATCATGGCCTATGTGAAGAAATGCCTTGTATGTTAGCAATTAAAAGATGAAAGGAGAAAGCATTCTAGATTGTTACTGCCAATACCGATCCTGAGTTGGAAATGGGAAGATGTTACTATGGATTTAGTATCAGGTTTACTGAGGACTCCTAGGAATCATGACGCCATTTGGGTTATAGTTGATCGGCTGACAAAGTTAGCCCAATTCATGGCAATCAAGATGACTTATTCCTGTGATAAACTGGCCCAATTATATGTAAATGAGATTGTGAGGCTTCATGGAGTGCCTACTTTGATTGTGTCTGATAGGGATCCACGTTTTATCTCGAGGTTTTGAGAAAGCATACATAAGGAGTTGGGGATAGAATTGAAGTTCAGTACTGCATATCACCCCCAAACTGATGGCCAGTCAGAGTGTACTATTCAGATCATTGATTATATGTTGAGGGCCTCAGTATTAGAGATGAAGGGGACTTGGGACAATTATCTGGCCTTGGCTGAATTTACGTATAATAATAGTTATCAGGCTAGCGTCCGAATAGCACCTTTTGAGGCATTATATGGGAGGAAGTGTAGATCATCGATTCACTGGGAAGAGACTAGAGATAAGAGAATTTTGGGTCTTGAAATTATTAAGAAAATAGCAAAAAAAAATTAGACTGATCCATGAGAACCTGAAAGTTGCTCAAAGAAGCAAGAAAAGCTATGTAAACCAGAGGATGACAGAATTGAGCTTTGAGGTAGGAGATTATGTTTTTCTGAAAGTTTCACCGTCCAAGGGAACATTTATGTTCGAAGTGAAAGGAAAACTGAAGCCGTGGTTCATAGGTCCTTTTGAGATTTTGGAAAGGATTAGAGAGGTGGCCTATAGGTTAGCATTACCACCCAGTCTGGCGGACATACACGATGTATTCCATGTATTTATACTTTTAAAGTATGTCCACGATCATACGCACGTGATTGAGTGCGAGCCATTAACTATTAACAAGGATTTATCCTATGTCGAGGAGCCGATATGAATTCCGAATCGAAGGGACTAGAAATTGTGCACGAAAACCATCCCCTTGGTGAAAGTGCTGTAGATGAATCATTCACCGGAGGAGGCCACCGGGGATCGCAAAGAGGAGATCCGAAACAAGTATCTCCACTTGTTTTCTTGAGTTATGTAGCTCCGTTTAATTTTGAGGATGAAATTTCCTTAAGTGGGGGAGAGTATAAGATCCTGATCCCGGAACATGATAATTATGAAATAATTATGTAAATGAAAATCATATTTGGGCATAAATATAGTGAAAATTTTGATACCAAAGTAAAATCAGATGAAATAGGCAAGAGGTGGCACGGCGCCTGATGGCCACTCGAGCGGCCACTCAAGTGGAAAAATATGAATGCACGGCTCAAGGGTCACCCGAGGTGGGATGGGAATGGGAATGCTACGAGGTTGGTGCTCGACAAGTGCTCGAGCGCCAACCCAGGCACAAAAATGTGAAAATAGCGCCTGATGACCGCTCGACTGGTGCTCGAGCGCTAGTCGTGTGACCCTCATGTGACTTCTTTTCCCTTTGTGTTTTAAAGGGATTTGGGGCATTTTCCTTGGCCAGAACAAGCAGAGCAGAATGAAGGGGAGAAGAGAGGACGGAGAGGAAAAGAAGAAAAAGGGGAGAAGTCTTCCGTCCAACTCTGATAAGAGTAAGGATAACTGTAAATCGAGCTTAGGAAAGTGTACTTCAAACATTATTTACTATTTTTATAGCTTTTCAGTACCTCAAATATTATATATTTGCTCTAAATCTATGTTTCCTGATGTTTATTTTAAATAATGCCTATTTTTCTTGATTAATCGAACAGATTTCATGTTTATCTTGATATATGACAATATATAGCCCTGATTTTACGTGTAAATCTGTATTCGGTGTTCATTTATTGTCTGGAAGGTTTGGAGAAACCCTAAGAAGGAAAGTAAGGGATTTAACGGTTTTAATCCATAATTTCTAATATATAAAAGTTGATTTGTGACGAGAAAATGTCCATGTGGTGTCTATGTCTAAAAAATTTACACTGAATTATACTGATATTACTGAGAATTTTTGAAGCACACTGACAAGTTAATCGTGTAATTCTAACTGATTTTCCTAAAGTACACTGAGTTATAAGGAATGAAATTTAAAGAAAAATATTTCATATCCTATTAATTATGACTCGGGACAGATATACAGTTAGGTTAAATCTTCCGGCATGCTTTAGAACGTTATGGTGGTAACCGAGAATAACTCTATTTATGGAGTTGTGACGGACCAGGTTATTTTCCTTTAAATAACCCTCCGTCAATAAAACATCGTTAGTGTCCAGAGTTTTCTTTATAACTGGACAAAAGACCGATATACAACCTGTTTAAATAGGCTCTGCATAAGCATACTTTTCACAGGACCTCAAAATTTGCCATCTCATTCATGGCTTCAATACAGTATTCTGACTTTACTGTATTAGATCTAGAGAGATGCCATCTAATAACCTAAAACTTGAAACATCAAAAGAAAACGCAGAAGCACACTACAATATCACAAATTGCGGAAGCATAACAAACCGAAAAATAACAACCACGATCCATACCCGACCTTGAGTGGCTATTCATATTCGATCAAACTCTATGCCCAAATCTTTACTGCACTTGTCGTCTGTCTAGTCTGCCAAGCAAGCCTCTCCTTGTTCTAACTATCCAGCAACAGCTAAATGCTTTCATCTGAGAGGAAAAACAACAGATAGCAAGACTGAGCTTATCGCTCAGCAAGTATAATCATACGTCACTATCAAACTGTGAACATGATAAGGGGCAACATGCATTTGAGACATGTGAGGGAAGAAACATTTAGAAGTACCCATTTGTCGTTGACCATGTTTTGTAACGTTTAATTGCCGTTTGAATCATGTTTTCTCATTTACTTTAATCTTTGCGAACCAGGGCTAGTAGGTCGTACTAGCAAACGATGCGAGAGAACGAGGAAAGGATCATGATACTCCACATGATCTAAGGCCATGAGGGATTATCTTTAATGACCCTCCGGGGTCGTGCACATCGTGCCATATCAGTCGCCCCATTCCCCGGGTACCTTTGGCTGTCCTCGTTCTTCCACAATAGTATCCTAAGGCGTGACACGGACATCACCTCATTACACAAGCAGCTAGAATACGTGGCCCAAGTATTCTTCGGGTTTATACCGTGATGGACGTGTCAAACCAGAGAATACTACCCGTCTATGAGTCCATGGTCCTTGTTTCATGATTCTATTTTCCATAATTCCTTTGAAGGAAAGTCCACCATATCTCATATATCATATCTCCCGCCATACGGGAGGTTTCATCAATCACATATCCATTGTGGACTTCCTTCCGTTCCATTTTCCATTCGTTCTCATCTTCACTTGGAGACTTTAGTATTTTTCATGATTCAACTTATAAGCATGATTAATAGAATTCAAGCGGAATTGGAATTCCTTATCGTCGATGAGCCAATCACATTGGGGTCCTCCGGAGCCCGTTTCTAAATCTAACAATTTCAAATATTCATTAGTCATAGTTTACATAACAAGGGGATGCATATTTTCCATTTACTTCATGTGAACTGTAATAGCATTTAGTTAAGGGATCCGGTCATTGTGTACGGATAGAATTTCATGAGATCGATCGTCCGGCTATTATGTATGCATGGTCGGGATGTGGTGATTCATTTCTTAGGATTAATTTAGGATAATACAAGAGTAAAAGCATGCCAATTTAGTTGTTCACCTCGGGTGAACAGTAACAGGGGGTATTTTAGAGGTCCCGGGCGCCGCAAACGGGTCGATTCTTGTGATTTCGGACGCCCGGTCGATATGTATACATATTTGGGACGTGGTGATGCATATTTTGGGGTGAAATTAACATAATTTGAGGGGAAAAACAGTGAACCTGAATATAGCGTGGGGTTAGGGTTTGGTGATACCGAAACAAGTGAATCGAGCAATAAATCGAACAAATAACTACATATTCTTTCATCATTAATCATGGGCTATATGATTTTCATAATTTGGGTGGGTATCAGAATGATAATACCCGATGAAAAATAATTAAGAATCACAGTACAACAAATAGTGAGTATGAGAACACTTGCCTCGATGTGCTCCATATTTTCTCCAACTAGCTTGAGCTCGGAATCGGACTCGAAAGCCTCCATTTCCTTCCTTCTTCTTCGCGTGGCTCCTCCTCTCTCTTTCCCTCTCTCTTTCTCTCTCTTCCTCTCACTCTTACTCTCCCCGCGCTGCTCTCGCAAATGCTGGCCGCCTATTTATAGTCGTCCGGCCGCTCGAGCGCCCAGGCGAGCGAGAAGCGAGCGGCCGGTTCTAGTTCTTTCCGGAAGCGAGCGACCAGCGAGCGCGAGAGCTTTCCGGAAGGTTTTGGAAGGTTCGCTCGAGCGGGCTTCGAGCGCGCATCAGGCGGTGGGGCTCCTGGATTTTGGGCTCGAGCGGATTCGAGCGTGCGGCGAGCGGTGGAGCTTTGGGTGGCATTTTCATCATTAAAAGTCCACAGATTTTTACCAAGTTCTTCTATTTAATTATTCGATATTCTAATATTATGTAGAGAGATATTCCTAGCCTCATGTTAATTCTATTTTTGTTTTGGGAACCTCATAGGAGTTATACATGGTCTGCCCTTTCTCAGGATGCTAACCTAGAGGGTAGCTACTGTTATTGGCCGGTGTCACTGTATTGAATCCCACGAGAAGGGATAACTGTTATTGGCCTTAGATTGTGTGGAGTGAATACAATCTATCCTCGATTATTCGTCCCCTCTGCTAGGAGGGTCTACTACTTGGGTCCTTTTCCGATAGAAAAAAGAGATTTCTAGAATTTCATAGATTTGATACAATTTCTGACTTCTATTTTTTGTTTACCGATTTATGATTTTTGAAGCTTGATTATTAACGAATTATGCTTTCTCTATTTTCACGCACTATTCTGCCCCTGAGTATTTCCATGGTTTTATATATCTGTATAACTGTTCTGTATAATGAAATTTACTGTATACTCTTACTATACATTATTGGGTTTCGAATTACTGTTTTACTATTTTTTCTCCTTCTAGATGAGACAATCGAGTTAGTGCCAAACGAGAAGGAATAGTAAAGCTTAGCCTGAAGACTTTTGGAGACTCGAAGTTATTCTAGAGATCTTGAAAATAGATAGCTAAATGTAAATATCTGATTTTGTATAATGATCTTGCGTATATGGATTCTGTATATGAAATGCATATCATGTATGTGATGAAACAGGGATTTATGCTTCCGCAGGTATATAGTTCAACTTTCGCAATATGTTTTATGGATTTGTACAAGTCCTAGTTGGCATTTCTATTTTGAATTGTTGGTTTAATGGATAGGAAATGTGGAATGTAAGCCGTAGGGAATTATACGGCACCTATGGATCCTATATTAGTGATGGAATTTATATGTTGAGGGATATTATGATGTCATTTGATATATTTACAGGTTTTATACATGTTTTATATTTCAGTTTAGTCTATTTTAGGGGAATCTCTTTCCATTTTTCTTTGGAACTATAGGTTGATAATTGAGGCTTCAGTTTCTGTTTCTTTAATGATGGAATTATTTGAGGAAAAAAAAAACCATTCCATCACAGAGCCAAAAGCAAATTGCTCCAGAAGAGCCCGTGCATGCTGCTGGCTCGAGCGCCCAAGGAGGCGCCAATTCTAGAATATATTACACTCGTTTCTCGCTCTAGCGCAAAAGGAGGTGCTGAAAACAGATTGGTCCAGGCTCGCTGCTTGCTCGAGCCACCTGGAGGGCACCGTTTCGTGATGACTTGTGGTCGCCATGCGCTTGAGCGCAAACGCGATTTTTCCCACCGACCCTCAGTTTCATTTATAAAAAGGGGGAAGGGGGAAGGGTTTGGAGGGGCTCAACGACTAGCATGAAGGAGAAAGAGAGGAAAAGATAAGGAGGAGAGATTTTTTGCCACATCCGGTCCGATCAGAGTAAAAAAAAGGCTAAATCGGGTTAAGGCAAGTGTACCCCAAGCTTTAGTTACCTTTTTAATCGCTTTTTTGTATTCCCACTTTGGTATTTATGCTCTAAAAACTCTCTCTCGTATTGGCCATGAATAATGCTTGTTCTTCATGATTTTGTGGTTAGATTTTAAGTTTATGTCAAAGTATGATGATGTATGGCTTCATTTCATTGTTTGGCTTACGTTTTGTGTTCGATCTGTGTCCAGAAGTTTCTCTCGAAACTCTAGCTCAAAAATGGAGATATAAATTTGGAGTTTTGAGGTAAATTATTATTTAGTGATTTTTGTACAAGTTATACGGCCAAACAATATATTAAGGAATTTGAAAAAAAAAAATCCAGCCCTCCCGATGTAAAAGAAAAGGGAATTGTATTTTAAACATTCAGCCCTCACAATATAAAAAAGGAGGGAATTGTATTTTAAACATCCAACCCTCATGATGTAAAAGAGGAGAGAATTGTATTTTAAACATTCAGCCCTTACCATATAAAAGAGGAGGGATTTATATTTTGAAATGAGAATTTTGAGAAAAGAAATTATCATTGAATTATTTTTAGATAAGGACCCATAACTAAAAATAAGTGAAGAATTTGTGTTTTTGTTCCAAGTTTAAGAACAAAGAAATTTTTGTATGGCTGTGCATCGATTCCATATCTATGCCTCACCTGTATACATATTTGATTTTTTAATATCTTATATGTTTATTTGTCATTTTATATGTGCATGTTTGCGTAATATTTATGTATATTTTTGCGATTTTGGATACATTTATTGAGCTTCTAGCTCACTCATTGCTTTCTATTCCCCTCCAGGTAAACTAAAGCCTGATAAGGATTAAAGATAAGATTAGCAAAAAGGAAGAAAGCTTGTTGGGCCTGAAGACCTTTAAAGATTTTGAATCTTTGAGGATTTGTGAATGTATATAGCCAGTATTTGGAATGAATGTTGTACATTTTTACTATATAGAATGTTTTTGTTGTGAGGTTCCCAAATCAAAAATAGAATTAACATGAGGTTAGGAATATTTCTCTACATAATAATAGAATATTGAATAAATAAATAAAGGAACTTGGTAAAAATCTGGGGACTTTAATGAAGAAAACGCCACCCGAAGCTTTCCCGCTCAATACACGCTCGTGTCCGCTCAAAACAGCCCGCCGCTTGATGCATGCTCGAGCCACCGCTCGAGCCGAAACACCACAAGCCTAGCCGCCTGATGCATGCTCAAGCCCGGCTCGAGCGAAGCTTCCAGAATCCTCTAGAAACCTCTAGCGCTCGCCTGGCGCTCGAGCCGCGCTCGAGCGGATATTCTAGAACCTTCCGGAAAACTCCCGCCCGCCAGCCGCTCGAGCGAACCTTCCAGAAGCTTCCAGAAAGCTCTGGCGCTCGCTGTCCGCTTGAGCGGAGCTCGAGCAGAAGGATCTAGAACCGGGCCGCTCGATGCTCGCTCACCGGGCGCTCAAGCGGCCCGATGCCTATATGTAGGCAGCGAGCAGGCGAGCGAGGGAGCGGGGAGAGAAGAAGAGAAGAGGAACAGAGAGGAGGAGCCACGTGAAGAAAAGGAGGGAAATGGAGGCTTTCGAGTCCGATTCCGAGATCAAGCTAGTTGGAGAAAATATGGAGCACATCGAGGCAAGTATTCTCATACTTACTATTTATTGTACTGTGATCATTAATAGAATTATCGTTCCAATATCCATCCAAACGATGAAAATCACATAGCCCATAATTAATGATGAAAGAATATCCTAAATAAAAGTCTAAGAAATAGATCACCACATCCCGACCATGCATACGTAATAGCCAATCAATCGATCTCATGAAGTTCTATCCGTTCACAATGATCGGGCCCCTTAACAAAATGCTATTACTGTTCACATGGAGTAAATGAAAAGTAAATGGAAAATATGCATCCCCTTGATGTGAAAACTATGACTAACGGGCATTTTGAAATTGTAAGATTCAGAAATGGGCTCTGGAGGACCCCAATGAGATTGACTCATCGACGATAAGGAATTCCAAATCCACTGAAATACTGTTAATCATGCTTAGAAACTATGAAAAATGCTAAAGTCTTCAAGAAAAGATAAGAACGAATGGGAAAATGAAACGGAAGGAAGTCCACAATGGATATGTGATGATGAAACCTCCCGTGAGGTGGGAGATATGATGAAACCTCCCGTGTAGCGGGAGATATAATATATGAGATACGGTGGACTTTCCTTCAAAGGAATAATGAAAAGAAGAATCATGAAACTAAGACCATGGACTCTCAGACCGGTAGTATTCTCTGGTTTGACACGTCCATCACGGTATAAACCCGAAGAATACTTGGGCCACGTATTCTAGCTGATTGTGTGTAAGCGGGTGGTGTCCGTGTCACGCTTTAGGATACTATTGTGGAAGAACGAGGACTGCCCTGGTACCCCGGGGGAATGGGGCGATACGATATGGCACGATGTGATGTGCACGACCCCCCGGAGGGTCGTTAAAGATAATCCCTCACGGCCTTAGATCATGAGGAGTATCATGATCCTTTCCTCGTTCTCTCGCATCGTTTGCTAGTACGACCTACTAGCCCTGGTCCGCAAAGATTGAAAAAAATAAGAAAGCATGACTCAAATGGCAATTAATCAACGCAGAACATGGTAAACGGCAACACGATACTTCTAAATGTTCCTTCCCTTACATATCTCAAATGCATGTTGACCCTTGCCATTATCATGTTCACAGTTTGACAGTGACGTATGATTATACTTGCTGAGCGTCAGGCTCACTCTTGCTATCTGATGTTTTTCTTCCAGATGAAAGTATTTAGATAGATCAAGGAAAGGCTTGCTTAACGGGACTAGATAGATAAGTGCAGCAGGAACTGTAACATTGAAATGGACAGCCACTCGGGATATTGGTATGGTTTGTGGTTGTTTTTATGGTTTTATGCTTCCGCAGTTTATGGTATTATAGTATGCTTCCGCACTTTGTTTTGATGTTTCACGGTTGAGGTTATTAGATGGCATCTCTCTAGGTCTCTGATGCGATCGAATCATTGTATTGAAGCCATGAATGAGATGGCAAATTGTGAGATCCTGTGAAAAGCATGCTTAGCCTATTTAACCAGTCTGTATACCGGTCTTTGTCCAGTTATAGAGAAAACTCTGGACACTAATAAAGTTTTATTGACGAAGGGTTATTTAAAGAAAATAACCTGGTTTGTCACATTTGTACTTTAATGAATATATTATTTTTGCATTTGCAGGTTGATTTATGGTTATAATTGCTTCTGCAATGTTTTTGATATTTAGATTTGGTTTGGTCCTATATGGCATCTCTTTTAGATTTAATATAGTAGTTAAGAGTACTGTGTTGAAGCCATAAAATATTTGACATTTGTTGATCCTGTGAATGTGTTATGGATGTTTAGTGGATTTAATTTTGTGGATTGTCTATGTATATGTCTTACGCAAGTTGTATTTATTCAGGTTATTTGTATGGTTTTGGCCCATTTTTAGAGAGAATTCTACACGATTTTCTACAGAATTAAATGTGTTTAAATTTGAAGTATTAGTTTTATATGTTTATTAATGGAGGTCTTTAGATGATAAGGACCCGTTCCGTTATAGTTGGTATCAAAGAAAATATATGCCTTAGGTTTGATTTGAACCGTATGTAGAAGCTTAGGATCAGTTAAGATTGATCGAATAAGTTGATGAAGGTATAGGATGATTAAATTAGATTGGAAAGCTCAAGATATCTTAGTTTGTATCCCTTAAACTAGAACTAAGATGGGACTTGGTGTTTAAGCTGAATGTCATTGATTTTCGATCTAGGATAATCGACCTTGGTTTAATGTTCAGGTTGTATCTATTCTAAATTGAGGTTTTCGAGTTAGTAAATCATTAGAAAGGTGTACTTGGCTTAACCTAGCAAGTATGGCAGATAAAGTGAAATTGACAACTTAAGGTTAGTACAACTTGGATTCAATTTTTGGTATAATAAAACTGAGAATGTCGAGTTATGATCGATTTAGTAGCAATCGGGTACTTGAAATTTTGGATGATACAAGTCATAAAGACTTCAAATGGGTAAGGGTAGTTCGGATTAAATGGAATGTTTAGGTGCTAGCCCCTAGGTTTAATTCTGAGATGCACTGATTGATTATAACCCCTCCCTCTAACCTAATTTCTTGAGGTCCATTAATGTTGTAATATTTTTTGTTATATGATATAGCATGGCTAGTGGAAGAAGTAGAAGAAATAACCATGGAGGTGCTAATACTCCTTAAGACCAAGAAGCCAAATACATAAATTTATTCGGGAGAATGACAAACATTATTGAATCAATGGAGCAACGTTATATGGATCCAGTTTCTACACCCGAACCAGTTCCATTAAATCCCACCCCGACAGTGTATGATAAGTTCACAGCAAAGACAGCACCTGAATTCTTGGGTGAACCTGATCTGGCAAAGGTGGATATTTGGATTTGGAGAATGAAGAAGATTTTTGTTGTAATCCAATTCATTGATCGAGAAAAAGTCACTTTTGCAGTGTACAAGTTGGAAGGTGAGGCTGATAGTTGGTAGACCATGAAAAACAGAATGTTAGGTGTGCTGGACAATGAGATTACTTGGGGATATTTGAAGAAGCTTTTGTGAAAAAATACTTTCCCTCTGGCCTTCAGGATCAAAAGGAGCAAGAATTTGTGTGACATAGGCAGAGAAATTAGACCAGAGCAGAATATGATGCAAAGTTTATTAAATTGTCCCAATATGCAACATACTTTGTGGAGGACAAAGTGAGGAAAGCTAAAAAATTCCAACAAGGGTTAAGAGATGAAATTAAAAGGCAATTGGTGACACAGAAGCTCCAGACTTATGTTGACATCCTGGATAGGGCTCTGATATTTAAAAAGGAGCTTGAAAATCAAAGGTTCTTTGCTAAGAGGGTGGCCAGTCGAACAGGTTTCAATGCAGGATCAGGTTTAGGACCCTTAGAGCCTTCTAAGAGGACTAAGTTGGCAGACAAGGGGGAGAGTATCACTGAGGTTCAACAAATGACGAGTTCCTAGGGGTTAGTAACTGATTGTGCCTTGTGTGGGAAGAAGCATGTTGGGAAGTCCTGTTACAAAGCGATAGGAGCCTATTTTAATTATGGACAGTAGGGTCACCAAATCAAAGATTGGCTGCTACCGAAGAGGCTAGAAGCAAATAAGCCTACTGTTCCAGCAAAAGCTTTTGCAGTAACTATTCAGTACACTGCGGCACCCTCAAATGTGGATGAAGGTATTCTTTTATCTATGGAAATTTGATTTTTGCTTTATTTAATTTGGGATTTATGTATTCTCTTATTTCCTCGTGATTTGAATGTTATATCGTTGTCCCATGGTTGTAACTTTGTATTCTTTTATGGAATATTGTGAATTGTAAAAGGCGGCTAGTCAAGTGTTCATTGGAGGAAGGGAACACGAGTTTTGTTGAGGAAATACTCTATGGGACATTTGGTATCTTTGGTAGCATAATTTTGAATCTGTGGGACTAAAGTAGTGGCTAATTGGGAAAACTAAATTATGATTGTATAGATGTATGGTCTTTTTGGGTCTAATTGAGTCTAATAAGTGATCCGACGATCCAATAAATATTCCTTAGGGATTGTAGAGCCATGAGGTGTTTGGCTTAAAAGGGATTGGTATTTATAGAAATGGAACAGTAAAGATAGCTTTTGCGGAATTAATGGTAAATTGTTGACCATATCGTTTGGGTTGACCCCTGATGGGTCTTATTAGTTGCGGAAGAATGTGCTATTTATTTTAAGGAAGGATAGAATTATTTTAATCTCATCTTGCAATAGATGACTACCCTTGACCTATGTGAGGTTCCGGGTCTAAAAATGTAAGAAATATGAGGTAATCAATGTGATAATAATTAACTAGACCTATTGAATGAATGAGTATGTGTATCGGAGGAAAAATCGGGCTGTGGACTGCTGAAGTGCTGCCAGTAGATTGCGCCTACTGTGCGCTCAAGCGCAGGCTCAAGCGCAAAATGCAATGGCGCAGGCAGCTGGCCGCACCTGTTGCGCACTCGAGCTGAGCTCAAGTGCCAAAAACTAGTAGCTCCCCTGCCTGCTGAGCGCCAATGCATGCTCAAGGTAGGCCGGCAATGACGCTGCGCTCGCCGCTCGCTCACCTGGCGCACGAGCGCCTGACGATTATAAACGCCTGACCTGCTTCGTGTTTTCACATTTCCCATGAATCAAACCCTTTTAGATAGAAAGAGAGTGCCAATTTTAGAGAGAGAATGGAGGAGATCGAGCCCGTGGAGTCCAAATCCGTCCGAGAACTAGTTATAAAAGTGATAGTACGCGCCGAGGCAAGTGTTCTTATACTCACTAACTTTCCTCTTTCAATATTTTTCGGTTATCATCAGGTATTCTCATCTCGATACTCACTCAAACCATAGAAAATGCAATACCCGTGACTTGAGACCAAGGATTGTGTAATTTATTGTCCGATTTACTCACCGATCCAGCCGGTAGAGTACTGCCAAGCCCTAACCCACGAGAATTGAGAGTTTTCTGTTTCCACACCTTATTTCATTAAATTGACCCCAAAATGTGAATCCCCATGTCCCAAATGTGTATATATGTCGGCCGCGTGATCGATCTCACACGTTTCGACCCGTTCGCAGTGTCCGGGACCTCTAAAAGGGCACTGTTACTATTCACCCGAGACAAAAATGGGAATTTGCATGTTCCTACCTTCATAATATATTGAAGTGTCTTCAAAATATGAATCCCCGCTTCCCAATTTTATGTATGTATCGACCGAATGTCCGATTCCGCAAGAATTGACCTGTTCGCCGCATTCGGGAGCTCTAAAAGTCCCCTGTTACTGTTCCTCCAAGTTGAATGGTGAAAATTGCATGATTCCACCCGTTTAATGCTTAAGAAATTTGTATCTAATTGATCATATTAAATTGTAAGCCCTGAAAATGTGCATGTGTGCATCGGAAGCATGGGAATGCATCCTGGAGGATTCTAGGGGTGGTATTTGATCACCGGAGGTAAGTAAATCCAAACTCTCTTGTGAGCTTGAATTGAATGGCTAAAAAGGTTTATGCTCCAAAGAAAGGAAGGAACCGAGCAAGTAAATGGAAGGAGAATCCACCAAACTACGATATGATGCATTTGATCTTCTAGATGGAGATATATGTGGATTTGGTCTCCCGGATGGAGATAAGGATGGAAATGTGATTTCCCGATTGAAAAATGAGATGTACTTGTGGTGGATCTTCCCTCAAGGAAGGATTAATCCTGAAATTAGGACCATGGTTCATGGGGGCAATATTCTCTAGTTTGCCATGACTATCACGATGTGAACCCAAGGAATACTTGGCCACGTGAAAGAGGTGATGTTCGTAGTATGCTTTAGGATACTATTGTGGAAGAACGAGGATTGCCCTGATTCCCAGGGGATATGGGGTGAGTTGAGATGGCCGGGTGCTGCAGGCCTAAAATGTAGCCAATGGTCGAGTGCTGCAGACCTAAAATGTAGCCGATGGTTGTGTAACGGCCCAGATTTTATAACGTAGAAAGTCCAATTCATTAAGTCAATATAATCAAGGAGTAAAGGGAAATTAATCTGGTCAATGTCAGTTGACCAGGAGTGATGATGGAGCCATGCCAAGTTGTGAAGGAAGATTTATCCGGTCAACGCTAGTTTACCAGCAAAGATGAAGGAATGAAGGGAAAATGTAAGGAGAAATTAATCCAGTTAACGCCAATTGACCAGAAATGTGAAGGGAAAGACGTCGACCGGAAGAGATGAAGGCGGAAAGTTGGGGAATTTCAGGAGACCATGATCTCTGGAAGAAGAAGAAGAAGAAGAAATAATGATTTTCGGAGACCTTGATCTCCAAAAGATAAGAGGAAACAATGATTTTCGGAGACCTTGATCTCCGGAAGGCAAGAAGAAATAGTGATTTTCAGATACCTTTGGCAGGTCTCCAGAGACCACTTTTCCGGAGACTTTTGGATGATCTCCAGAGGCCACTTTTTCGGAGATCTTTGATGGGCTTTTGAAGGAGATTTCCGGAGGCCATATGTGAAGTTTCCAGAGACCTTGTTCTCCGAAGACGTTGAGGTCTGGAGACTAAAGTTTCCGGACACCTTGATCTCCGGAGACATTAAAGTTTGGAGGCTGAAGTTCCGGAGACCTTGATCTCCGGAGACGGTTAGGGGAGAGACTTCTGGAGACAATTGAGGAATTCTCTGAAGATGAAGTCCAGAGAAGATTGACAAGTTTTCCGAAGATGATTTTCGGAGGCAATGGAGGAGTCTCAGGAGACGGCTTCCGGAGAAGATTGATGAGTTCTCCGGAGACGATTTCCAGGGAAAACTGAGGAGTATTCTGGAGACCAGTTCCGGAGGCCATTAAAGAGTTTTCCGGAGACCATTTCCGTAGGCCATTAAGGAGGCTTCCGGAGACGATTTCAGAAACAATGAACGCAATTTCCGAAGACGATTATGTGAATTTGAGAAATGAATTTGGGACAATTCTTCCAGAGACATTACTCGGGCAGGATTGAATGAGAATTTGAGACGTTCTTCCGGAGACCAGAATTTCAGAGGCCTTGTTTCTAGAGACCATTCGGGAGATGATTAAACAGTTTTTCGGAGACCATTCTGGAGACAATTAAGGAGTTTTTCCGGAGACCATTTTCGGAGGCCATTGAGGAGGCTTCCGGAGACGATGCTGGAGACGATGAATGCAAATTCTAGAGACATTCCTAGGAGACAATTCCGAAGGAGATCTATGATAGAAAAAGGGAAGTTAATCCGGTCAACACCAGTTGACCGATAAATGTGAAAAGAAGCCAAGGAAGAGTCGACCGCCTGATTGATTGGTGATGACTAATTAAGGTCTCGATGACCATGCTTAATTAGGTGACAACTTTCAACAACCCTGAGTGGTTGACCTACCCTACCAACTACCGTCAGACCAGAGGTCTATAAATACAGAACTAGAGAATTTAAGGAAATATTGAGAAAAAGCTCTCAGCTAAGCTTTTTGGTAGAAGAACCAAGAAAGAATTCCATGTCGGCTCTAAGTTAGGAGATTCAGGCAAGCGTACTCCATATTTTTAAGTTCATGGTTTAATGAAAGTGTACTCACACTTTTAAGTTCCTATTTTAATGCAAGTATATCATGTCTATTTGCCTAGCTAATGATGTTTAGTTATTTCATGATGTTCGAACGTATGAAGTTTGATTATTGCATGATTTAGATGATGACCGGTTATTTGTTTGTGAAAAAGTACCAGTTATTTCATGATGTTTGAACGTTTTACTTAAATGCATGAAATCTGGCCATGTTTTAAGATGTTTGGTTTTTGCATGTGTAAAATGATCTCCAGCTTTTGATAAAATGACCTCCAACTTTTGTTAAAGGACCTCCGGCAGTTTGATGAAAATGAATCCCTGTTTTAAGACATTAAAAGAAAGACCATATGGTGCCTAGTTAATTGCATATTTGACTTTGATTTTCGAAAAAGCATGATTTGCAGAACTAAGTGTTTGATGACCGAGTAGCTGCAGGCCTTAAATGTAGCCGTTATTAAGATATGGTAGCCGAGTAGCTGCAGGCCTTAAATGTAGCTGATGGTCGAGTAGTTACAGACCTTAAATGTAGCCATTTGATTTGGTCGTGACTACGGACCTTCAATGTAGCGTTATATGATTCAGATGGTTGAGTAGCTGCAAACCTTAAATGTAGCCTTTTGATTTGGTCATGACTACGGACCTTAAATGTAGCGTTATATGATTCAGACGGCGAGTAGCAGCAGGCCTTAAATGTAGCCGTATGATGGTCGAGAGCTGCAGACCTTAAATGTAGTCGATTTTTTAAGAAAATGAATTTGGAAACAGAAGCATGTTTTTGGAAATCAAATTGCATAAAAATGACTTTGGAATCTGTTGCATTGACTCCGGCCATGTTTTATGAAATTGCATGCATATACACCTCTATTGTATTCTGTCTGTTCACCTCACTATTCATGACTATGCATGATTTATGCATGCGTACCTTGTTGGGCTCTCTAACTCACCCCTTCTATTTTTTAGATGATGATGATGATGACGAGTTTATGCCAGACAAAAACAAATGAGGTCCGATGGACTAGATAGGTAGGATAGCTGGCCGAAATTTAAGCAGCGAAGGAGCAAAATTGATGTTTTCACTTTTGATATTTTGGGAAAGATTTGTAAAATACTTCAATTGCTAAAAGTTAATGAATATTAGTATGCTTTCGTATGCTGTTATGGTTTGAGTGATTTATGATTTCTAGTAGCATCTCAGTTTGTTTTCGGGACTTTCATATCCGACCGACCTCGTCTTAGCTGGTCAAGAGAGAACCCATGACCCCCTGGCTGCCAACTCACAAAGTTGGGCCTTACGCGATCCTGTGTACGCGATGTAAAGTATATATATAAAAGAAAAGAAAAATTTTAAGTCTACCTTTTTAGCCAGAGTATATGATCAGTTTCGATCGATGGGCAGCTGCATGCGGTGGAATGTGGCCGGTCCGCCATAGGTCGAGTGCTGCAGACCTAAAATGTAGCCAATGGTCGAGTATTGCAGACCTAAAATGTAGTCAGCTTTAGAATGTGTGGCAGACACATTCCTTTCCTCGTTCTCTCACATCGTTGGTTAGTACGACCTACTAGCTCGGGTCCGCAAAGATTAATGAAAATAATAAAAATGAATGGACATAACCAGAACGAACATGAGAACCAAATGATCCCAGATGTCCCCTCTTCTTGCATGCTTCCTTTTATTCAAATTATATGTTTCCCCTGCCCAGTTACTATTTTCCCTATTATTTGTTGTAGTTAGTGATGTATGATTATATTTGCTAAGCTATACGATCACTCTTACTATTTCTCCTTCCAGATGAGAATATTAAGCCGGCGTCCAATTATTTAAAGCAAGGAGAGAGCTTGCTTGAGGAGATTAGCTGGATGTCGAAGGGCATAGGTTTATGTAACCATTGATGGAGGTTATTTAAGAAAAATAATCCAATCCGTCACAGTTTGTATCAGAGAAAAAGAGATGCCTTAGGTTTGATCTGAATCGTATGTGGAAGCTCAGGTTAGATTAAGATTGATCGAATAAGTAGATGAAGGCGTATAATGATTAAGCTAGTCTGCATAGTTTTGGTTACTCCAATCCCAATAACTTAGGCTAGCACTAAGTTAGGAATGATGAATTAGTTCGATTGGTTGGCTTATGCGTCCCAGCTAATATTCTAGGAGTGGCCTAATCCGAATTGATACTATCTCGAGGAAGTGTTGGCTGTGGCTCCTAGGTGGGGACTACTAATATTTGTGGCTAACTACAGGGTCAAGAGGAAGATGGAGTATAGAGACACCTTAATATTGGAATTTGATTGGTATCAATTGGGTTCTTGAATTGGTCAGTGTTAATTCGAGGCCTAGATTAATTAATTAATCTCGGTTTGAGGTTTAGGTTTGATCGGCTCTGAATTGAAGTCCTTAGGCTAGTAGTTTGCTAAGAAGGGTTGCTTGATCAACCTAGCAAGCATGATGAATAGGGTGGAGTCAACATCTCAAGGTTAGTATAACTAGAGTTAATTTCGGGCATACCATGTCCCAGGATGACAATTCATAATTGATTTGGAGGTGCTTAAGTGCCTGGACCTTTAGGTAGCTCTATCCTATTGAGGTTGAGTTGTGGATTCCGAGACTTAAGATGATGTTGCGATGATCCCATGTCCGATAGAAGATAAGGTTTGTTGCCCCATGTTAGACAGGAGGTGAAGTTGACCTCGGTTAGTTGACGTGGAAAAGATCATGGCCTTAAGGATTAAGAGATATTGTCCTATATGTTTATGGAAGCTTTATGGATGAATGCTTTGTTTCGGTGGGACTCTCGGGAGCATGTTTCAATAGTGGGAAGTTTGATCGCAAGATCAAGGAATGTCCTTATCTAGGGACGGACAGTGAAAAGGTCCAGTGTCTAAGTCGGGATTCTAAGGTATTAACTCAGGGTGTTAAGTGTCACTTGTTGTGATAAGAGGTAAGGGTTTTGGGTCTAATATTATAGCCTGGTGTCGTTTTGGGGATTTCGAGCCCATGTTGCATTGTGTATTCAAGTTATGTGTAATTGGGGGACCTAGGCATTGAAACAGCGACAAAGGTGACCCAGTATTCGGGAGGACAGAAAATATATTAAGGTGGATGTACATGGAAGAATCTTGGATAAATGTCTTCCCGAAGAGATTTTGGGACTATGATCTAAGTCATAGATAACTTGGTCATTGGACAAGGATAGTTCGTATCCTCTGGCCTAGTAGTAAAGAAATCCAGTGCCTTGGATCGGAGTATTGGTAGTGATAGCACATAAGGAAAATGTGTTGATCGCCGTGATGAAAGACAAGATTTCTCAATTTTGGTGTCACAAGACCTATATCCTTTGGGATCCCGAATATATAATTCTGTGATTCCTAAGTTTATTTATTTATTTAAGGATCTAAGCTTGATAAAAGCGATATCGAGGGTTACGACATTTTCTTGGGTTCGTAGATGTAATTGGTTGGGTTAATCTGAACCATTTTATGGTGCCAATGTTGATGTGATATTATGGATGATTTGATCAGTAAGTCGTTGAGTCGATCTGAATTGGATTGGTAAGCATATTATGTCTTGCAATTGAATTGTGTGATTTTGGGCATGAGCTTGAGCTAGATAAGGTATCAAGTTTTAATCTGATCCTAGTAGTAGTTCGGTGTGCGAACCACTGTGCTAGCCTGGGTTGGACTGGTTAAGAGATAACATCCTGTAATAGGGTTGTAGGATTTGAAACATAAGTCTGAACTGATCGAGGTATTAGGAGATTAATGTCGTCTTTCCTGCAAATCATTTGATGAGGATTTGCACTAAATCCAATTTGTATAGGCGACCACGCCCAAAGGTCATTTTGTGGTCATTGAGGGGTTTTGCTTATGTGAATATTTGAGGATGCTATCAGAAGGAAGAGTAAGCTTATCTATCTTTGGTCGGTAATTCGAAGTTGTGTTGAAATCGACGCCGATCGTTGAGGATTCCATGTAAAGCCGAGGAGGTATCTGTGACGGACCGAATTATTTTTCCAACAAATAACCCCCATCAATGGTAACAAAACTAAAGCCCATAATTAACCTATGGACTCTACAGAAATTTCGACAGAGTTTCCTCTACAACTGGACAAAATTCAAAAATAAAACCTGCTCAAATACATCCTGTATAAGCACATATCTAACAAAAATAATTAACACAAAGCTTATAACACAACACACAGGATCACAATATCTGCTATATCATCCATGGCTCCAATACAGTACTCCTATCTACCGTATTAAATCCAGAGAGATGCCATCTAAAATAAAACAAAACTCAAAACATCAACATAGATGCGGAAGTGTAACTAAATCATCAAAACCTTGGAAGCATAACAAATCCATAATATATAATAACAAGCCACCTTCATCCATGAGTGGTTGTTACATCCATTACAACAATATGACCAAATCTTCAATGCACTTGATGTCCAGCTAACCCCTTCAAGCAAGTCTCTCTCCTTGCTCTAATTAATCTGGAGCCGCCTAAGTGTTCTCATCTGGAAAGATAAACAGCAAGAGTGAGTGTACAGCTCAGCAAATGTAATCATAAGTCACATCTCATATTGGAAAGCAATAGAAGCAATAACTAAAAAGGGGGGGAACACGTGTAATCTCAACAGTCATGAATCTTGAGAGGGAAACAGGGGAGATATGGGATCATTAGATTCTCACGGTTACATCGATTATGCATTATTTATTTTCATCATTATATCATCTTTGCGGACCCGGGCTAGTAGGCTGTACTAACCAACGATGCGAGAGAACGAGGAAAGGAATGTGTTCGCTACACATTCTAAAGCCACGGCTACGTTTTAGGTCTGCAGTACTCGACCATCGGTTGTATCTCCACAATGAAACATTTAACCAAACAGCTACATTTTAGGCTTGCAGCACTCGGCCATCTCAACACGCCCCATATGCCCTGGGGACCAGGGCAATCCTCGTTCTTTCACAGTAGTTTCCTAAAACGTACCACGAATATCACCCGCTCCCACAGCGGCCAGAATACGTTGCCAGGTATTCCTCGGGTTCACACCGCAATGGACATGGTAAGCTAAAGAATACTACCCCTATGAATCATGGTCCTAGTTTCAAGATTAGTTTCCACATTTAGAGAGGGAAATCCACATTTGTCATACACATTCGCAACTTGGAAAAATCTCATTCCCATCACATACATCTCCAACCAGGAGATCATTGCATCACATACATCTCCATCAGGGAGATCATTCCATCACAGTACACAATGTGGATTCTCTTCCATTTACTTGCTCGGTTCACAACTTTCTGTGGGACTCAATTCCCTTATTCTTAACAAATCATTCCAAGTTCATAAGGGGGATTAGGATTTCTTACCTCTGATGATCACATATCATTTAGAAGCCTCCGGGACTCATTCCCTTGCTTCCGGCACATGGATACACATTGCGGAGCTTACATTACATTGAAACAATTAGACATCACCTTCATAACAGTTAAATGAGGGCAAAACATGTACATTTCTCATTTCATTTCGGGTGAACAGTGTGTCGTTTCTTTTTGAACATCCGGACACCGTGAACGGTTCGATACTTGTGAGATCGGGCATCCGGTTGATACATACGCACAATTTGGACACGGTGATTCATCTTTTGAGCTCGATTCAACATAATACGAAGATAGAAACTTGCAATTTTCCATTCATTTTCGGATGAACAGTAGCAGGGGACTTTTAAAGCTCCGGGATGCCGCGAACGGGTCGAATCTTACTGAATCGGACATCTGGTCATTATATACATGCAATTGGAATGCAGGGATTCATATTCTAGAGTCATTTCAACATTTTATGAATGTAAAAGTAGGCAATTTCCCCCTTGGGTCTCGGGTGAACAGTGTCAGCACCCGTTTAGAGGTCTCAGACGCCGCAAACGGGTCGAGACATGCGAAATCGAACCCACGGCCGACATATGTACATCATTGGGACGTGGGGATTCATATTTTGGGGTCGATGTCATGATACATGGAAGAAAAACGGAAAATCCCCTATTTCGTGGGTTAGGGTTTCGGTGAAACCAAACCGAGTGGATCGGACACTATTCGGACAAATAACTACATATTCCTTAGTCATTAATCTTGGGTTTCATGATTCTAACATTTATAGTGGGTATCGACACAAGAATACCCAATAAAATCAAGCAAAACATCGAAAGGGAATGAGTAGTGAGTATGAAAACACTTGCTTCGATGCGTGCTTTCACCTTTATAACTAGCTCTTGGACGGATTTGGACTCCACAGCCTCGATCTCTGCCCCTCTCTCACTAGAATCGGCGCTCTCTCTCTCTCTAGAAGCTTTTGGGATTGTGGGAAAATGAGGAGAAAGAAGCACGACACGGCTTAAAAAGGTGCCACCACTCGAGCGCGCCTCGAGTGAGCATCAGGTGGGCGCAATTCTGGAAATCGCGCTTGAGCCACGGCTCGAGCGCACAGCAGGCGCAAGCTTGCTGGCAGCGCTTCAGTAGCACGAACCCGAATTCTTCTCGATTTTTCTTCTGATACCCATACTTATTCGTTCCATAGGCCTAGTATTGATCATTAGCATACTAATCACCTCATCATTATCAAGTTTTCAGACCCGAAACCTCACAATTCTCCCCCACTTATGAAAATTTCATCCTTAAAATTTAACGAATCACAAATTCCCATAATCATCGGTAATCTTTCTCGCATCCAGAAATCATCCCCTCAGACAACGATTATTTTAGGAACCTCAAGCATTGAATCATTCTAAACCTCATCACAAAACAAATCCTTAGCCTCTCAGAACGGGTCAACCCAGACACTTACCGATTCTCTCAACCATCGATACAAGGAAGACCTTATAACAATCCCTAGATATTCCAAAAGTGACTTACAATCATGCCGAACATTCTTCCAATTCAATCCGATACTTCAAACGGACCAATGAACTTTCACTTCAATTCATTCCATGCCTCGAAAGAATTTGATCAAAGGGACCTCAACCTTATTTAGAAATCTCTGGGCCATGGGCCCACAACGCTTACGCTGCGCTATTCTAATTAAAATAGTTCTAGGATAGTCATATTATGAAGACAATTTCACAATCCTCAGACTACAGCCACATTCTGAGTTACAGTCATAACGATCACCCGAAAAGCCAACATAACTTTATATCATTACCCAGAATCTTCAGATCCCAATTACTTAGTAACCTCATGATCCCGTTGGCATACTAATAAGCCAACTGATTCCAACCGAACACGTCTTCTATGATTACGATAAGTGGGTCGCTCTAATCGTCTTGAAACAAATCTTAAGGACTTCATATTTCATGAACTCCTAGCTCCTAAACATTGAATACGGTTTTGTCTCCCAATTCATGAACATGGCATCCTATCGCCCAATCACTTGGACTTACTCGCAATTCATCTTTCACATCTCCTACGAAACTTCAAAGACATACAAGTCCAAAGACTCACAGCATCAATTGCCAACATTGATGCTTGCTTTCCCAACGAAAACACCAAGGTTTACTTTCTCAACCTTTAAATAGGTCTGTCCACATGCAATACCATATGATCATCCTTTTTAATGGTACAACTATTTTGGCTCTTAAAACTTTAGGTAATGACTATCTTGAAAGACAAAGCCATAAGTTCTCAAACCGGAGACTTTAATTGCTAATTCTAACTTACATATGGGGTAACACTAACCATGAACTTCTCCCCCACTTAATTCAAAGGTATCCACCTATCATGACATGGGAGTAACATAACCTTAACGTTTCTCAAGGGCATTACATTCCACGATAACTTATCAGACCCATTAGGGGTCAATCCAAATGACATGAACACCTCTTAATACCTTTTTATTCCCTGAAAATTACCTTTTATCTTTCGACCTAGCAATTACAAATCTCTCCCACGCTGATCGTCTTACCAACACAGAAATTCCCAAGGAATATTTGTTAGGTCACTTAATAGCTTCGGTTAGATCCAAAATGACCGTACACTTTCACTACACTAATTGGTCTCCGCAATTATCCATCACTTACAATCTTGTTGACCTCAAAATCATGCCACCAAAGAGCCACAAGCTTAACAAGGCAATTCCTTAACAAAACTCGCACTCCCATCCTAAAGGGGCAT
The DNA here is from genome assembly GCA_033239525.1 of Nepenthes gracilis. Taxonomy (NCBI): domain Eukaryota; kingdom Viridiplantae; phylum Streptophyta; class Magnoliopsida; order Caryophyllales; family Nepenthaceae; genus Nepenthes; species Nepenthes gracilis. The sequence continues at coordinate 12,014,101 of BSYO01000002.1, forward strand.
ACAGATTCTCAGCCGTCGGAACTTATGACATAATCCTCAAATAACTACGTACCCCCATTACTCCTTTGAATTCATCAATGAAGTCACCCCAGCATGGACCCGAATATGGTCAAAAGGTCAACCCATAAAATTTCATGAAACGCCAATGAACCTACAAAATCCAAACGGCGTTTTCTGGACTTCGTAATGGTCATAATTTCATCCTATATACTGCCGGGGCTATAACTTCCATTGATCCACAATTAACGCACTATGGACCCAAATCGATCTTAGAAGTCATCAAACCTCTACAACGGCCCACGAACTACGCTTATCCATTCACGAAGTCGGATTATCAAACCATCAATCTCCTAGGCGACCCCCTTCTAAAATTCACAAACAACCTGATCGGTCCAACTTATTTACCTCGAAGGATCTAGAGTATCTCACAACTATGCCAAAGCCGATCCTTCTACGGCTCTGCTTAAAATCCTCAACAATTAACATCGATTCGACATGACCTTGAATTACCAATCAAAAGATAACTCAGCCGAATCTTCCTTTTTGATAACATCCTCGAAAAAATGATCTACAAGAAGGACAATATCAATTTCCTGATACCTCGATCAATTCAAACTCATGCCTCAAATCCTACAACCTGGTTGCAAGATGCTATCCTTTACCAAGCCAACTATATTAGCACTGCAGTTCACCCATCGAACTACTATTAAGATCAGATTAAGACTTAATACTTTACTATCTCAAGTTCATATCCAAAATCGCACAATTCAACTACAAGGCACAATATGTTTACCAACATAATTCAAATCGACCCAATAACTTACTGACTAAATCATCCATAACGTCACGTCAAGATCGGCACCACAAGATAATTCAAGTTAACCCAACCAATCGTATCTACGAACTCCAAAAATATCACAACCTCAACACCACTTGTATCGAACTTAGATCCTTAATTAAATAAACCTAGGAATTACAAAACCATATATATAATCGGGATCCCAAAGATGCGAGTGTTGTGACATCAAGGTTGAGAAATTTCGTCTTCTATCTCGGCAATCCACATATTTCTCTCGTGCTTCATCACCACCGAAACTCTGATCCTAAGACACTGGATTTCCTTCACTTCAAGGTTAGAGGATACAAACTATCCTTAATCCAACGACCGTACTATCTATAACTTAGATCATAGTCTCCAAATCCCTTCGGAAAAATATTTATCAAAGATTCGTACATAAACATCCACTTTGATATATCTTGTCCTTCCAAGTACTAGGTCACATTTGCTGCTACTACAAAGCTTAGGTCTTTCAATTACACATAACTTAAAACACAGTGTAAACATGGGTTTGGAATCCCCAAAATGACACCAGATTACAATATTAAGCCCAAGGGCCTTACCTCTTAATCCTCAAGACCCATGATCTTTTTCACGTCAACTAACCGAGGTTGACTTCACTTCCTATCTAACATGAGGCAACATGCCATACCTTCTACCAGACATGGGGTATCGCAATGCCATCTTAAGTCTAAAAATGCACATCGTCAACCTCAATATAACCCGAGGCCACCTAAAAGTCCAAACACTTAAGCATTTTTCCAAAACAATCATGAATTGTCATCCTAAGACTTGATATACCCAAAATTTACTCCAATCATACCAATCTCGAGCCGATGGCTCCACCCTATTCATTACACTTGCTAGGTTGATCAGGCAACCCTTCTTAACGAATTACTAGCCTAAGGACTTCAATCCACAGCTGATCGAACTTAAACCTCAAATAAGATTAATCAACCTAGGCCTCAAATCAACACTGATCAATTCAAGAACCCAATTGATACCAATCAGATTCAAACACTAAGGTGTCTCTACACACCATCTTCCTCTCGACCCTACAATCAATCACTAATATTAGTAGTCCCCATCTAAGAGCCACTACTAATATTTCCTTGAGACCGAGACATTTCGTATTTAGTCACTCTTTGAACACTAGCTAGGATACATCAGCTAGCCAATAGAACTAAATCATCACTCTTAATTTAGGGCAAGCCTAAGTCATTGGGATTGGGGTAACCAAAACTACCCAGATTAGCTTAATCACCAAACACCTTTATTTACTTATTTGAACAATCTTAATCTAGCCTAAGCTTCCGCATACGATTCAGATCAAACCTAAGGCATCTCTTTTTCTCTGATACCAATTGTGACGGACCGGATTATTTTTCCAACAAATAACCCCAGTCAATGGTAATACAACTAAAGCCCATAATTATCCTATGGATTCTACAGAAATTTTGATAGAGTTTCCTCTGGCAACGCACGTAATCCAAAAATACAACCTGCTCAAATACATCCTGTACAAGCACACATTTAACTAAAATAATTAACACAAAGCCTACAACACAACACACAGGATCACAACATCTGCTATATCATCCATGGCTCCAATACAGTACTCCTATCTACCGTATTAAATCCAGAGAGATGCCATCTAAAATAAAACAAAGCTCAAAACATCAACATAGATGCGAAAGTGTAACTAAATCATCAAAACCTGCGGAAGTATAACAAAGGCATAATATATAATAACAAGCCACCTTCATCCATGAGTGGCTGTTACATCCCATTACAACAATATGACCAAATCTTCAATGCACTTGACGTCCAGCTAACCACTTCAAGCAAGTCTCTCTCCTTACTCTAACTAATCTCCGGCTAAGTGTTCTCATCTGTAAAGATAAAGAGCAAGAGTGATCATACAGCTCAGCAAATGTAATCATAAGTCACATCTCATAGTAGAAAGCAATAGAAAAAATAACTAAAAAGGGAGGGAACATGTATAATCTCAACAGTCATGAATCTTGAGAGGGAAACAGGGGAGATATGGGATCATTAGATTCTCACGGTTACATCGATTATGCATTATTTATTTTCATCATTATATCATCTTTGCGGACCCGGGCTAGTAGGCCGTACTAACCAATGATGCGAGAGAACGAGGAAAGGAATGTGTTCGCTACACATTCTAAAGCCACGGCTACATTTTAGGTCTACAGTACTCGACCATCGGTTGCATCTCCACAATGCAACATTTAACCAAACGGCTATATTTTAAGCCTACAGCACTCGGCCATCTCAACACACCCCATATCCCCCGGGGACTAGGGCAATCCTTATTCTTCCACAGTAGTTTCCTAAAGCGTATCACGAACATCACACGCTCCCACAAGCGGCCAGAATACGTGGCCAGGTATTCCTCGGGTTCACACCGCGATGGACATGGTAAGCTAAAGAATACTACCCCTATGAATCATGGTCCTAGTTTCAAGGTTAGTTTCCACACCTGAAGAGGAAAATTCACATTTTCCATACACAATCGCAATTCGGAAAAATCCCATTCCCATCACATACATCTCCAACCAGGAGATCATTGCATCACATACATCTCCATCAGGGAGATCATTCCATCACAGTACACAATGTGGATTCTCTTCCATTTACTTGCTCGGTTCATAACTTTCTGTGGGACTCAATTCCCTTATTCTTAATAAATCATTCCAAGTTCATAAGGGGGATTAGGATTTCTTACCTCTGATGATCACATATCATTTAGAAGCCTCCGGGACTCATTCCCTTGCTTCCGGCACATGGATACACATTGCGGAGCTTACATTACATTGAAACAATTAGACATCACCTTCATAACAGTTAAATGAGGGCAAAACATGTACATTTCTCATTTCATTTCGGGTGAACAGTGTCAGGTTTCTTTTTGAACATCCGGACGCCGTGAACGGTTTGATACTTGTGAGATCGGGCATCCGGTTGATACATACGCACAATTTGGACACGGTGATTCATCTTTTGAGCTCGATTCAACATAATACGAAGATAGAAGCTTGCAATTTCCCATTCATTTTCGGATGAACAGTAGCAGGGGACTTTTAAAGCTCCAGGATGCCGCGAACGGGTCGAATCTTACTGAATCGGACATCTGGTCAATATATACATGCAATTGGGATGCGAGGATTCATATTCTAGAGTCATTTCAACATTTTATGAATGCACAAGTAGGCAATTTCCCCCTTGGGTCTCGGGTGAACAGTGTCAGCACCCGTTTAGAGGTCTCGGACACCGCAAACGGGTCGAGACATGTGAAATCGAACCCACAGCCGACATATGTACATCATTGGGATGTGGGGATTCATATTTTGGGTTCAATTTCATGATACATGGAAGGAAAACTGAAAATGCCCAATTTTGTGGGTTAGAGCTTCGGTGAAACCAAACCGAGTGGATCGAACACGATTCGGACAAATAACTACATATACCTTGGTCATTAATCTTGGGTTTCATGATTCTAACATTTATAGTGGGTATCGACACAAGAATACCCAATATAATCAAGCGAAACATCGAAAGGAAACGAGAAGTGAGAATGAGAGCACTTGCCTCGACGCGTGCTTTCACCTTTATAACTAGCTCTCGGACGGATTTGGACTTCACGGTCTTAATCTCCTCCCTTCTCTCACTAAAATCAGCACTCTCTCTCTCTAGAAGCTTCTGGGATCGTGGAAAAATGAGGAGAAAGAAGCACGGTGCGGCTTAAAAAGGTTCCACCGCTCGAGCACGCCTTGAGCGAGCATCAAGCAGGCACAATTCTAGAAATCGCGCTCGAGCCAAGCCTGCTGGTAGCGCTTCAGCAGTACGAACCCGAATTCTTCTTGATTTTTCTTTGGATACCCAACCTTATTCGTTTCATAGGCCTAGTATTGATCATTAGCATACTAATCACCTCATCATTAACAAGTTTTCAGACCGGAAACCTCACAGTATCGATTTTGTAGCATAGTGGAATACTCCAGAACATTCAAGGTAAATAAGACGAGCCGACAATGTTGTTCATGAATTTTAAAAATGGGGTGGCCTAGGAGATTAATGATTTGATTAGTAGACCTTGTGAACGGATAGGTGAATTATGTGGGCTGTATAAAGGCTTGATGATTGCTAAGATCAATTTGGGTCCATAGCGTGTTAATTGTGGATTAGTGGGGGTTATAGACCTGACGGTATTCAGGATAAGAATATGGCTACTACGAAGTCCGAAAACACCGTTTGGGTTTTGTATGTTCGCAGATGTCTCAAGAAATTTTATGGGATGGGTCCTTCGGCCATATTCGGGCCCGTGCTGAGGTGACTTCATTGATAAATTCAAAAGGACATAGGGTGTATGTAATTTTTTTGAGGATTGTGTCATAAATTGTGAACGGTTGCTAATCCGTATGCTCCATTGAGAAGGGAATGCGAGTTTAGTTTGAGGAAATACCTTGTTAAGCATGAGGTTCTTGGTAGCATGATTTTGAAATCTATAAGACTTTAAGTGATGGCTAATTGGGAAGACCGATTAGTGCCGTGGAAGCATATGGACATTTTGGATCTAACCAAAGTTATTTAGTGACCTGACAAGTGTTCCTTGAGGATTACAGTGTTAGTGAGACGTTTGACTTAGAGGAGATTTGTAATTGTAAGAATGAAAGATGAAAAGGTAGTTTTCGGGGACTAAAAATAATTAATTGACGTCCATGTCATTTTGGTTGACTCCTGATGGGTCCAGCAAATTATCGTAGAATGTAATGCTTTTGAGAAAGGATAGGATTATGTTAATCTCGTATCATGATTGGTGGCTACCCTCGGATAAGTGGGGGTGAAGTTCATAATTGGAGCTACTCCACGTGTAGGTTGGAATTAGCAATTGAAGTCTCTGCTTTGAGAACTTATAGGTATTGTCTTGAAGATAGCCGTTAACTAAGATTTTAAGAGCTAGAATAGTTATATTACTAAGGGAGAGATGATTTATGAGATTACATGTGGATTTATTTGTTTAAAGATTGGGAAGGTGAACCTTCATGCCCCTTAAGAAAAGCGGACATTAATGCTGACAATTGATGCTGCGAGTCTTTAGACATAGTATGTCCTCGAAGTCTCGTAGGAGACGTGAAAGGTAAATCACGAGTAGGTCCAATACTTGGGTGATAGGATGTCATATTCTTAAATTAGGAGACAGAATTGTATCCGATGTACTGGAACTGTGAATTCATGAAATATGAAGTCCTTATGGTTTTATTTCAGGGCAATTAGAGTGACTCACATATCTTAATCATAGAAGGTGTGTTCAGATTTGATTAGTTGGCTCATTGGTATGCCAACGGATTTTGAGGTTGCCTCAGTAATCCGACTCTAATGTTACGGGGAGGATGATCAGAAGCTATGTCGAATCTTTGGGTGATCGTTATGATTGTAATTTTGAATGTGGTTGTAGTTGGATGATTGTGAGATTCATCTTCGTGGTATGACTATCCTAGGATTGTCTTAAACAAGGTTGCCGTATATTTCAGGTGTGTGATATGGGCTATGTATTTTGGGAAATACGTCGGTTTGTGGACTTACCAATGAAATAGCGAGAATATAAATTATTCAGATTTTAAATTTTGATTATGATTTAAGAATTGTATTGAAACCTTAGTAAAACTTGATTAGAGAATCTTTGGGACGTCAAACTGAATTTAATATGGTGGTGAAATCTCAATTGGATGATTCGTAGTAAGATAATTAATCAGGGTAGCGCAGCGAAAGCGTTGTGGGCCCATGGCCCAGAGATTTTAGAATGAGATTGCGGTTCCATATGATGGAATCCTTTTCAAGGCTTGGAATGAGCTAAAGTGGAAGCTCCCGGAGAATGACCAATATTACTTAAGGTCACTTTTGTAATTCTAGGATCGTTAGAAAGTCTTCCTTGTGTCGATGACTGAGGAAATCAGTAAGTGTTTAGGGTAGGCAGGAGACTAGGAATTCGTCTTGTGATAAAAGTCAAAATGATTCTAATGCTTGAAGTCTTCTAGAATAATCGTTGTTAGAGGAGATGAATGGAAATACTAGGAAGATCACCTCTGATTATGGAAATTCGAGGTTCGTTAAATTTCAAGGACGAAATTTCTATAAGTGGGGGAGAATTGTGAGGTTTTGGGTCTAAAAACATAAGAAATATGAGGTAATCAATGTGATAATAATTAATATTAGACCTATTAAACAAATGAGTATGTGTATCAGAAGAAAAATCGGGCTGTGGACTGCTGAAGCGCTGCTAGCAGATTGTGCCTGCTGTGCTCTCGAGCGCAAGCTCGAGCGCAAAATGCAGTGGCGCAAGCAACAGGCCGCGCCTGCTGCACGCTCGAGCTGAGCTTGAGCGCCAAAAACCAATAGCTCCCTTGCCCGCCGAGCGCCTGTGCGCGCTCGAGCGTAGCTCGGCAGCGACGCCGAGCTCACCGCTCGCTCGCCTGGCACTCAAGCGCCTGACGATTATAAACGCCAGACCCGCTTCGTGTTTTCTCATTTCCCACGAACCAAACCCTTCTAGAGAGAGATAGAGTGCCAATTCTAGAGTGAGGAAGGAGGAGTTCGAGCCTGTGGAGTCCAAATCCGTCCAAGAGCTAGTTATAAAAGTGACAGTACGCGCCGAGGCAAGTGTTCTCATGATCACTAGCTTTCCTCTTTCGATGTTTTTTGGTTATCATCCTGTATTTTCATCTCGATATCCACCCAACCATGGAAAATATAATACCCATTACTTAAGACCAAGTATTGTGTAATTTATTATCTGATTTACTGACTGATCCGGCCCGTGGAGTACTGCCAAGCCCTAACCAACGGGAATTGGGGGTTTTCCGTTTCCACACCTTATTTCATTAAATTGACCCAAAAATGTGAATCCCCACATCCCAAATGTGTATATAGGTCGGCCACGTGATCGATCTCGCACATCTCGACCTGTTCAGGGCGTCCGAGCCCTCTAAAAGGGCACTGCTACTGTTCACCCGAGACAAAAAGGGAAATTTGCATATTTCTACCTTCATAATATGTTGAAGTGAATTCAAAATATGAATCCCCACATCCCAATTGTATGTATGTATCAACCGGAAGTTCGATTTTGCAAGAATCGACCCGTTCGCGGCATCCAAGAGCTCTAAAAGTCCCCTGTTACTCTTCATCCAAGTTGAATAGTAAAAATTGCATGATTCCACCCGTTTAATGCTTAAGAAATTTGTATCTAATTGATCATGTTAAATTGTAAGCCCTGAAAATGTACATGTATGCACCGGAAGTAAGGGAATGCGTCCCAGAGGCTTCTAGGGGTGGTTTTGATCCCCGGAGGTAAGTAAATCCAAACTCTCTTGTGAGATTGAATTGAATGGCTAAAAAGGTTTATGTTCCAAAGAAAGGAAGGAACTGAGTAAGCAAATGGAAGGAGAATCCATCAAAGTACGATATGATGGATTTGATCTCCTAGATGGAGATATATGTGGATTTAGTCTCCCGGATGGAGATAAGGATGGGAATGTGATTTTTCGATTGAAAAATGAGATGTACTTGTGGTTGATCTTCCCTCAAGGAAGGATTAATCCTGAAACTAGGACCATGGTTCATAGGGGTAGTATTCTCTAGTTTGCCAAGTCCATCATGATGTGAACCCAAGGAATACTTGGTCACGTATTCTGGCCACTCGTGGAAGCAGGTGATATTCGTGGTATACTTTAGGATACTACTATGGAAGAACGAGGATTGCCCTTGTCCCCGGGGGATATGGGGCGAGTTGGGATGGCCAAGTACTGCAGGCTTAAAATGTAGCCGATGGTCAAATGCTGCTAACCTAAAATGTAGCCGGCTTTAGAATGTGTGGCAGATACATTCCTTTCATCGTTCTCTCACATCATTGGTTAATACAACCTACTAGTCGGGTCCGCAAAGATTAATGAAAGTAATGAAAATAAATGGGCATAACCAGAACGAACATGTAAACCAGATGATCCCAGATGTCCTCTCTTTTTGCATGCTTCCTTTTATTCAAGTTATATATTTCCCTTGCCCAATTACTTGTTTTCCCGTTATTTTCTATAGTTAGTGATGTATGATTACATTTGTTGAGTTGTATGTTCACTCTTGCTATTTCTCCTTCCAGATGAGAACATTAAGCCGGCGGCCGATTATTTAGAGTAAGGAGAGAGACTTGCTTGAAGAGATTAACTGGATGTCAAAGGCTTGAAATTTTGGATACGTTGTTGTAATAGAATGTAAATAGTCTTATTGGATTAATGTGATTATTGTTATTTTATTGTTATTTTATGGTTATTGTTATGCTTCCGCAGGTTTCTAGATTTAGCTATACTTCCGCATTTGTGTTGATGGTTTGGATTTCGTTTAGTCCTAGACGGCATCTCTTTAGACCCAACATGGTAAATAGGAGTACTGTGTTGGAGCCATGGATGGTATGGTGATTCTGATCCTGTGTATTGTGTTGTAGGCTAAAATATCGATTATTGGATAGTTGTGTACTTGTACAAGCTATTTTAAGTAGGTTGTATTTTTTATTTTTCATCCAGTTACAGAGAAAACTCTACTGAAATTTTTACAGAATCCATAATCATAAATTATGGGCATAGGTTTATGTAACCATTGACGGAGGTTATTTAAGGAAAATAACCCAATCCATCACAACCTAAGTGGGGGAGGAGTTCATTATTTGAAATTGTTTCGCCCATAGTTGCGATTAGCCGATGAGGTCCTTACCTTGAGGAATTATAGGTGTTGTTTATAGGAATAGTGATTGTCCTATATTTTTGAAGTTGAAGGAATTGTATCGTAAAGAAGAAATGAATATGTGGTAGTGCAGACGACGAGTTGAGAATAATAAAGGTGGATTGTAGTGTCTTTTGAGGAAAGTAAAGAGTGTGATCGATAATTGATGTCGGAAGGCTTTGAATTGAATGTGTCCTTGATGCTTCATAAGGGATGCTTACTTTGATTTTGGGCGAAGGAATTGTATCCGAAGTATTAAGGACATGAAATCATGGAATGATGAGTCCTCATGGTTTTGTTTTAGGACGATTAGGATGACTCACCCATCGTGATTATGAATAACATGTTCGGATGAAATCAGTTGGCTTATCAATATGCCAACGAGATCCTAAAATTGCTAAGTGTTTGAGTTTGAGGTTTTGGGTGATCACCTAAGGCTGTATAAATTTTCAGGTGATTCCTACGATTGAAATTTCTAATTTGGCTATAATTTGAATATTTGTGGGATTTATTTACATGATATGGATATTTTGGGATTTGTTTACTAAGTGTTCAACATGGGTTATGTATTTTAATGAAATGTCAGTTTGTCATCATACCAACGAATTAATGAGGATATAGAGTATTTTTGGTTTAAGATTTGATTGCAATTTAAGGTTTATGCCGAAATCTTAGTCAAACTTGATCAGAGAATTATGGGTGTCTAGTTAAATTGGGTTTGATGGTGAATTACAATCAAATGATTCGTAATTAGAAAAATTAATCAGAGTGGCGAAGTGAAAGTGCGATGAACCGACGTATATTTTTAAGGTTCAATTTGAGGTTTAGAAGGAATGATTGTTTTCGAGGCTTAACGTAAATTGGAGCTAGAATTATCAGCCGTTTGAGGTTTTGGGCTAAGTCAAAGAAGTAGTTAATGAATTAGGTTTGCCTTCGGACTTGGAGAATTTAGACTTTTGGCGGAGCACATCGGGTGATGAGGATCAGAGCAATTTGAATGCTTAAGGTACCTTGAGATAATCATTTGATTGAGGAAATGATTTGGGAACATTAGGAAGATTTCTTCCAATTAGGAAATTTTGAGGTTCGTTAAATTCCGATGACAAAATTTCTTTAAGTGGGGAGAATTGTGAGGTTCGAGTTTTCAAAACATAGTAAATTCTAGTAATTAATTTGATGTAATTAAGTTTGGGATAAGTGAAATTGGAAGACTTGAGAAATTAGTCTTAGTGCAACAAACAATAGAGTTGAGCTCGCTGTAGGCTCGGGCCTAGTAGAGGGGGCCAAAAGCAAATTGCTCCGGAAGAGCCCACGGATGCTGCCAGCTCAAGCTCCCAACAAGGTGCCAATTCAAGAATGTATTGCACTCGCTGCTCGCTCGAGCGCAAAAGGACGTGCTAAAAATAGATTGGTCTAAGCTCGCTATTCGTTTGAGACACCGGGAGGGCACCATTTCCTAATGACTTGAGCTTGCCGCGTGCTTCATAGGCACTCAAGGTTAAACGCTATTTTGCCCCATCGACTCTCAATTTCATTCATAAAAAGGGGGAAGGGGGAAGGATTTGTAGGGGCTCGACAACCAGCACAAAGGAGGAAGAGAGGAAAAGAGAAGGAGAAGGGATTTTTCGCCACATCCAGTCCGATCAAAGTAAAAAAATGGTAGATCAGGTTAAGGTCAGTGTACCTCAAGCTTTATTTACCCTTTTAATCGCTTTTTTCTATTCCCACTTTAGTATTTATGCTCTAAAAACTCTCTCTCGTATTTTTTTTGGTAAGTAAGTAAATTGTATTAAAAAGAAAAAGATTTATACAACCTATGCTTTATCTCCAAATGTTTTTTCGATTTGGGTTTAAATCATAGACTCGATAACATACACCAATCACCTAATAATATGACAAAAAAACAAAGTCCTGCTAAAGGACAACAATCGTCAAAAGAAGACTAGTACAAACTTTCTCTCTCGTATTTGCCATGAATAAAGCTTGTTCTTTATGATTTTGTTGTTAGATTTTAAGTTTATGCTAAAGTATGATAATGCATGGCTTCGATTTTATTATTTGTCTTACGTTTTGTGTTTGATTTGTGTTCGAAAATTTCGCCTGAAACCCTAGCTCAAAAATGGAGATATAAATTTGAAGTTTTGAGGTAAATTATTATTTAGTGAAATGTTTAAGCTTATTAAAGAATTTTTATCCAAACGATTTTTGTACAAGTTATGCGACCCAGCAATTTATTAAGGAATTTGAAAAAAAACATCCAGCGTTCATGATGTAAAAGAGGAGGGATTTGTATTTTGAATTGATAAACAGAACATCCAGCCCTCACGATGTAAAAGAGGAGAGATTTGTATTTCGAAATGAGAATTTTGAGAAAAGAAATTATCATTAAATTATTTTCAGATAAGGACCCAGAACTAAAAATAAGTGAAGAATTTGTGTTTTTAATGCAAGTTTAAGAACCAAGAAATTTTTATATGACTGTGCATTGTTTTCATGTCTATACCTCGCTCGTATACATATCTAATTTTTTTAATTTCTTACATGTTTATTTGTCATTTTATATGTGCATGTTTGCATGATATTTATGTATATTTTTATAATTTCGGGTACATTTGCAGAGCTGCTAACTCACCTCTTGCTTTTTGTTCCCCTCTAGATAAGTTGAAGCCTGATAAGGACTAAAGATAGGATTAGCTAGAAGGAAGAAAGCTTGTTGGGCTTGAAGACCTTTGAAGATTTTGGACTTTTGAAAACTTGTGAATGTATATAGCAGTAATTGGAATGAATGTTGGACATTATGTTGATATAAAATATTTTTGTACTTTGATAAATGTATTTTTTTGCTTCTGCAGGTTGATTTATGGTTATAGTTGCTTCTTCATTGTTTTTGATATTTTGATTTATTTTGGTCCTAGATGGCATCTTTCTTAAATCCAATACGGTAGTTAGGAGTACTGTGTTGGAGTCATGGATGATATGACATTTGTTGATTCTGTGAATATGTTGTGATGTGCAGTGGATTTAATTTTGAGAATTGTCTATGTATATGTCCTGTGCAGGTTGTGTTTATTCAGGTTGTTTGTATAGTTTTGGCCCATTTTTAGAGAAAACTCTACCCAATTTTCTACAGAATTAAATATATTTAAATTTGAAGTATTAGCTTTGTATGTTTATTGACAGAGGTCTTTAGATGATAAGGACCCGTTTCATCACAAGACCTTACTGACTAAAGAAGTGGGAAATCAAAATCTTGATTGTATTTGTTTCTACATAATCTAAAGCTATTTCTTCCTATTCAAGACTCAGAGGCAGGCCATCTACATATAATTCCTATAGACAGGGCCTTGGCCGCATGCGGCTCATACAGACAACGATGTTCCACTATAGCATCCTAAGGTATGCCAAGGAATATTACCCACTATAAAACACAGGTAAAATAATTCTTGAGTTTTTACTATAATATTAATGGCATACTAAGGAATACTTCCCTCTAAAATACAAATTTGTGGTCTATGTTTTACCATTTCTTATTTTTTAAGGGAAAGTCCACCAAACGTTTTTTGCAAAGTTCTCATTCCGGGAGAACGAATCGTACACATATCAAATTGTGGCATTCCCTTCGTATTCTTACATAATTTTCATATTTCTTATGGGTTTAAATCTTCTACACGACTAAAATTATATGTATGAACATTATATGGCATGAGAAAAATAGAAATTCATACCACCGTGAGCCAAACATGACTTTACAATTTCTGGACAACAAATTTCTTTTACAAATGCACGTAATGTAATATCCAGAGCATACACAATATAATATAATACAATGTACATATGAAATAACATCCCAATTCATATCCGACAATGTTCTAGAATACATAAAGTTAACATGTAAAAATACATGTACATAAATACCAAATATACGGAGTGCTTGCATCCATAAAACTAGGGTTACAAATTTCTAAAATCAAATCATGCATAAATTATAAATAATTCGGATAAAATCCAAAGGGGGCGAGGGTTAGGGTTCTGGCGAATGCAATTTCGCATAAAACTATCAAATTGGACACCCAATTGATAAATTAACATGTTTGAGGTACAGATAATGATATTCTAGAGCCAATTTATACAAAAGCTCCAAAAATTTGAGGGTGAAAGCATCCGGGAATGGGGTTAGGGTTTTGGTATGAAAACCAAACAAAATTAAGAAATCAGACATGAAATAATATATATGCACGTTCAAGTCATGGATAATATGAAAATAAAAGTATGAATGGGTATAGAGACAAAAAAACCAAAGTGAATTGAATGAACAGTGCAAAAAGAGAAAGAAAAGAATATAAGTGCACTTACGTCGATCAGATCTATCACTTTTCAAACTAACTCCAACCCGGATTCCATCCCGAGAGCTTTGATTCCTCCTCTTTCTCTCTTCTCCTTTGCGTTTCCTCTCTCCTCTCTCTCCCTTTCCCCACGTGAAAGGCATGGAAAAAGAGCCATTGGGCTTTCATAACGTGAGCCAGTGCTCGAGCATCGGCTAGCGCACTGCTTCGTTGCCTTCAGTGCCTGTGGCACCGCTTGAGGTACCCGGTGGGTGCCCCTTGCCAAGGGCTCCTATCGCTTCCAAAACCAAATTTTCCATATGGATTAAGCCTAATCTTGATTATATTAATTTAATTATCCATAATTATGATATTCAAAAATCGGTACGTTACAGCTCTCCCCCCACTTACAAAAATTTCATCCTCGAAATTTAACGAACCTCAAAATTTAATAAACGGGAAAATATTCTTTCAAATTCATACTTCACATCCTTGAAAAAAAGATCCTTCCTGAAAAACTTAGCCTAAAGAATCATCCTAATTCCCAATATTTAATATTTCCTATTTAAATCTATGTTAGAACATATCACAAGACAAATTCTTAATTTCCCAGAAAGGCTTAGTTCGATCACATATTTTTCCTCTACCATCAATACAATGGAGACTTTATGATAATCCACCAAATTAGTTGTAACTTCAATTTATTGACTATTTCCCTAACTTAATTAAAAACCTCCAACGAACTAATGGACTTCTACTTTAGTTCACCCTAGGCCTCGAAAAGATCGTTCACTTCAAACTTCAAACTATACCTTAAAATACATGGACCATCCAATCCACTGCGCAACTCTAATTGTCCATGCACTACTGCACTAAAAATCCTCTAGCAACTTGACTTCGATCGACCCATATCAAACACCTAGGTTAGTGATAGCAATAGGCCTGAGAAAAATCCTAAAGATATCAACACAGCTAAGGCAGGGTCTTTAATCCTCAAATTATGGTTAACTTAGGGTACACGATTGAGATGATCATCCAAAAATTCAGCACAACCTCAAATCACAACCTAAGCCTTGAAACCTAAATACTCAGCAAACTTATTATCTTGTTGGCATACCAACGAGCTACCCTATTTGACCCGCACGCATTACCCAAATTTGTAATAAATGGGCCGTCGTCCAAAGCTAATCCACAATTATTCAAACACCCAAAATCCTTGCCATTCTAACCACCCAGAAGCAAAATCATAAGGAGTTCTCAATCCTTAAGTAAATTTATTTGCTAGCACCGTCATATGATTATCTCTTCTTAAGATACAACTATTCAAACTCTTAAAATTATTAGACAATAATCATCTCCAAAAGCAACACCTATAAGTCCTCTGAGTAGAGACATCAATTGCTAGCTCCAACACATGGTTGGAGTGATTTTGATCATAGGTTTCTCCCCCACTTAATCAAAAGGGCAACCACCCACATACGATGTAGGAAGAGCACAATTCTAAATCTTCCTCAAAAGCATCACATTCTACTACATACACTTGATCCATCAAAGATCAACCCAAATGACATGGTCGACAATCTACCATTTAATCCTCGAAGGTTATTTCCACATATCTCATTCTGGTGGATACTGATCGCTTCTAAATCAAACACTCCATGAACATTACAAATCCTCGAGGGACAACTAACTGATACCTTATCGGATTCAACTATATCCAAGAAAACTGCGCACCCACGTGGCATCGATCAGTCTTTCCTAAATTAACCATTGCTCAAATCTCTATAGGACCACATTCATACTACCGAAGAATCTGTATGCCCAATACAACATCTTCCCTTTCTGAAATTCACACTCTAACTTCAATAGAACACACGGCTAACAGCCTTCCTAATCCATAACATAGTCCTCAAACAAAGTTCACATTTCCTATGATTCTTTAAATTTATTGATGAGGCCATCACAATACTGATCCAAATATAACCGAAAGATCTAACCCATAAAATTCATAGATATACCAATGAATCTACAAAACCAAATGGCATTACTAGAACTTATAACGACCGTGTCTTAATCCTAAATGCTGCCACAAGCACAACTCTCATTCATCTACAATGGATAATATACTAGATACAAATCAACCTTAGAAAACTCCAAACCTTAGCAAAAGGTCAAACGATCCATCTATTCGATCACTATGCCCGTTTATCAAACCATTCATCTCCCAAATAACCTAAATTTTAGTTATCCACAAGCAACCTCATCAGTTCATCTTAACAACCGAAATATTCTAAAGCATCCCATAGCGGCATCTAACCAATGCCGTCTCGATCCAATACGGAATCATTAAAATTGGTGTTGATTCCAACACAACCTCAAATTACTAATCAAAAGATTGGTCACCCTAATATTTTCCCTAGTGAACATCCTCAAATACTTATACGGCCATAACTTCTCAGTGACCATAAGATGACTCATAGATGTGGTCTCATTTACAAAATAAATTAGATGCATATCCTCATCAAATGATCTGTAGGCAAAATGATGATAATTTTCTGACACCTCGACCAATTCTACCATATACCCAAATTTTTACAACCCGATCAAAAAGTATAATATCCTTACCAACACAATCCATACCGATACGGTGACTCACCAACCAAATTATTACTAATATCATGCCAAGGATCGGTACCATAAAACAAATCAATTCTGCCCAACCAATCATACCTATGAACTCGAGAAAATGTCATAGACCTCGATACCGCTAGTATCAAGCCTAGATCCTTAAATAATTGAATAAACTTAGGAATCACAGATGAAGATATAGATTCAGAATCCTAAAATGATACATGTGCTACGATATCAAATTTATAAATCTTACCTTCCATCACGGCAAACAACACTTTACACCTCAGGCCATCGTCGAAAAATCCCAATCCAAGGCACTGGACTTCTTCATTGTCCGACCCATGGATAAGGACAATCCTTAATCATATGGCCGAACCATCCACAACTAGAATCATACACCCAAAACCTATCGGGAAGAATAATGATCTATAAAAGTATTCATGGATATATTCCACGATATCTCGTTATCCTCTCGACTTATGATTCTTTCCTCATCAATCGTCCTAGGTTGGCTTCTCCTTCTAACTTACATGAGGCAGACATTACCTTATCTCCTCCCAGATATTTGATCACTGCAACAACTACTTCAATTCTTAGGATCTAAATTTCAACTCATACAAGATTAGTGCCACCCAAAAATTCAATCACTAGATTATCTTTACTAAATCGATATTAAATTGATCTCCTTGGATTTACTAGCACCAAAAATTGACTCCAAGTCATCTGATCTCGAGCCATTGATTCCACCTTATCTGTCTCACTCGGTATGCTATTCAAGTATTTTTCTTAGCAAATTACTAGCCTGTGGACTTCAACCCAGAGCTGATCAACTTAAACTTTGAACTTAAATTAATTAACCTAGGCCTCGATTTGACATCAATTAACTCAAATACTAAATCAACATCAATCAAATTTAAACCTCACAGTGCCTCCTTATAACTTCTCTCGATCTCACAGTCGACCACCATCACGAGTAGACATTCAGGTAGACAGCACGATCGGCTACGGATATTCTTTTTGGAATGAGAATAATATGAGTTAGTTCATAACTTAGACACTAATTAGAATAGTGTAAGCTAGACAACCAAATTTACCCACTAATTCCTAACTTAGTTCTAGCCTAAGTCATACAAATTAGGACAACTAGAACCATTCGATCTATCTTAATCATCTTACATCTTTATCTACTTATTTAATCTATCTTACTCTAACCTAAATTTTCGTATAAGATTCAGATCAAGTTTAAGGCATCTCATTCTCTGATATCAACTGTGACGGATTGACTTTCCTGACTAAAATTCGACAAAGTTAAAAAATAACCGTCAAATAAATAAAAAATCATATAAAATATCCTTCCAACATACAAAATATAACCACAATATCATAACACAGGATCTAAAAGCCACAATTAACAACATGTGGTACCAATGTCCTAACTACTGGTATAACGTTTGTTCAAATAAGATGCCAGTAGGTATATACAATTAATCATAAAAATCTGTAGAAGCATTCACAACCATCAAATACAGCGGGAGCGACAATACATGTATATCATCAGACATATAACAATATCAATATACAAATCTTCCATAAAATACACAAAAGTACAATATAAGGGTACAAAAACCATAGAACTAAGTCTTCAAGCTATCCTCCAAGATCTTCATACCTAATCTACTTCTAATCTTTTACCCCACTTTACTGGGTATAAGCTCGTGATTATCTGGAGGCAAGAAAAACAATAATAATGAGTCAAATACTCAACAAATGTAATATAATAAAGGATAATGTACAATATATTTAAAATGAAATAGGAAAGGAGATGGGAGTATGATATATGATGCCTAACATGAAATATGAACAAATATATTTCTGAAATATAAATAACTTTTTATATATTTTATCTTTCTTCTCTTAGGGTTCCAAAAACATGTATAAATTTCTTAATCTTTGCGGACTAATACCAGTAAACCTTATTGACTAAAGGTGCGAGAGATCGAAATCTAAATTGTGTTTACTTTTACACAATCTAAAACTATTTCCTCCTATTCATGACCTAGAAGCAGGCCATCTACATATAAACCCTACAGACGGGGCCTTGGCCAGATGCGGCCCATACAGACAACGGTCTTTCACTATAACATCCTAAGGCATGTCAAATAATATCACCCACTATAAAATACGAGCAGGATAATTTTTGAGTTTTCATTGTAATATCAATGACATATCAGTGAATACTACCCTTTGAAATATAAATTCATGATCCAGGTTTTACCATTTCTTATTCTTTAAGGGAAAGTCCACCAAATTTCTTTCACAAAATTCTCACTCTGGGAAAATGAATCATACATATGTTAAATTGTTGTATTCCCTTCGTATTCTTACATAATTTTCATATTTCTTCTAGGTTTAAGTCTTTACATGACTTAAATTATATGTATGAACAACATATGGTATAAAAAAAATAAAAATTCTTACCACCGTGAACCAAACATGATTTTAAAACTTTTGGACAATAAATTTCCTTCACAAATGCATATAATGTAATATTTGGAGTATGCACAAGACAATATAATACAATGTACATGTAAAATAACATCCCAATTCATGTCTGATAATATTTCGGAATACATAAAATTGACATACATAAAAAATATGTGTATAAATACCAAACATACGGAGTGCCCGTGTCCATAAAGTTAGGGTTATAAATTTTTAAGGTCAAATCATGTACAAATTACAAATAATTCGGATAAAATCCAAAGGGAGCACGAGTTATGGTTTTAGCGAACGTAATTTCAGATAAAACTAGTAAACTAGACACCCAATTAATAAATTAACATGTTCATGGCATGGATAAAGATATTCTAGAGCCAATTTATGTAAAATTCTTAAAAATCAGATGGTGAAGGCATCTGAGTGTGGGGTTAGGGTTTTGGCATGAAAATTTAACAAAACTAAGAAATTGAACATGAAATCGTTATATATGCATGCTTAAATTATGGTTAACATGAAAATAAAAGTATGAATGGGTATCAGAACAAAAATACCTAAGGTGATAGAATGAACAGTGCAAAAGGGAAAGAAAAGGGTATGAGTACACTTGACTCGAATCGATCTATCACTTCTCAACTAACTCCAAGTCGGATTCCATCCCGAGAGCTTCGATTCCTCCTCCCTCTCTCTCTCTTATCCTTCGTGTTTTCTCTCTCTTCTCTCTCGCTTTCCCCGCGTGAATGAGGCGGAAAAAGAGCTGTTGGGTTTTTATGATGCGGGTCGGCGCCCAACTGGTGCTATCTCTCACAAATCAGCACCTTCCCCAAGCGCTCGAGCACCCGGCGGGCGCCCCTTACCGAGGGCTCCTACCCCTTCGAAAACCAAATTTTTCACATGGATTAATCTAATATTAATTATATTAATTTAATTATCCGTAATTACGATATTTAAAAATTAGTACATTACAGACAAAGTCGTTAATAAGGTATAAAACTCTGATGAACATTTACATGTAAACGATAGATAACTAATCGCATTTGAACAAGTAGTAATGACTTAATAAATGCTAAATATTTATGACTAGATAGTTACTAAACCCACATTAGTTACAGTTACATAATTATTATAAAAGTTGAAAATCAATGCAATGCAATGCCTCCAATAATAGGTGTCAGATTTGGACAAAAGCACCAACTAAGCCCTAAGTTATGAATATAGATCTCTGCCAGAATAGGGGCAAATATACTATAACATACAAACCCCTATTGTGAGTATAATGAAACAAATCACTATTCTCCTAGCCAACTCAATTTTACACTTACTTTCCTTTTTGTTTTTACATTTTTTTGATTTTTTATAGAAAGATTATTGACTTGAGTGTTACAAGTAAGTTATGTGTAGCTTTTGACTTTTGTTAGATTACTGTAGTATACATGATTAGGTTTTGCTTGTACAAAGACCAAACTCACTTCCTATCAAATCAATCGATAGATTTATCTAATTCTCTAATTCATACGACAATTTTTATTTTAGGTACATATTAATGGTAGAGTTTATCAAAAAAAACCAAAAAATGATACTCAAAATATCAATTTAAAATGAAATATGATATGTATAATAACAATAGTTGTTTGAATTTAACCAAAAAGTGTACTTCACTCACCTTTACAAATATACAATATTGACGGAAATTAAACAGCTTCACCATATAGCATCATTATCTGCAAATTACCCTTCACATTCTTCCTGCTTGAGCCCATTTCAGCTTTTAATACGCCCACATCTATCTCAATTAACAACAAAAATTCACAACACGCCGATAATATGGCAAGGATAATTTTGTAACGAGATGTGGCATAATGATGCCAGTTTTCGCTGTCAGGAGCAAGCAGATGGGTGGAGTCCGACACGATCGATGCCAGGCCCATCCCCCACAAGGCGTATGCACGACGAAGAGAATCGTTATCTGATTCTCTCGTGTTCAGGGCCATGTGGCCATGGCATTGAGCATTTCAACAACATCAGACATGGCCGGTCTTTCTTTAGGCTTTTCCCTGGTACACATATCAGCAATCCTCATAAATTCTTCCACCTCCGACTCCCTCAGTTTCTCCCTCGGAACAGAACCATCGACAATCTCCACCGCCTTATTCCCAGCAATCCTCTTCTTCGCCCATTCGACCAGCCACACCTCTCTCTCGTCCTCCCCCGTCGTCGGCCAATGCGGCCGCTTTGCGCTCGCAACCTCAAACATCAGGGTGCCAAAGCTATAGACATCAGCCTTCACCGTCGCCGCCGTGAACCCGATCTTGTACTCCGGTGGCATGTACCCCATGGTCCCCGCCATCTGCGTCGAGACGTGGGAGTGGGACCCCTCGATCCTCCGCGCCAGCCCAAAATCGGCAATGTGGGCCTCGAAGTCCGAGTCCAACAGAACGTTGCTTGCCTTGATGTCCCTGTGAACAATTGGGGTCTCCAGCCCGTGCATAAATGCCAGCCCATCGGCCACCCCTCTTATGATCTTAACCCTCGTCTCCCACGATAACGGCGACAGAATTAACGAATTGTCCTCCGATGACGACGTGTTGTAGAGCCATCTGTCGAGGCTTCCTTTTTCTACAAACTCGTAGATGAGGATCCTGTCGGTGCCGGAAACACAGTAGCCGAGGATCTTCACGATGTTCCGGTGTCGGAGCTTACCGAGCGTCTCCATCTCGGCGCGGAATTCGCGGTGGCCTTGGAAGGCGTTGGGGTCTAGCTTCTTAAGCGCGACTACAACGCCGCCGTTCGAGGACAGCTTGGCCTTGTAGACGAAGCCGAAGCTGCCGTCTCCGATGACGCCCTTGGGGTTGAAGTTGTCCGTTGCGACTATCAGCTCTGCCATGGAAACATGGCGAAGGGATGGATCGAATGAAGCGCTCTGGTCTGTGGAAATGACAGATCGATCAGCTTCCCGGCTTGAGTTGAAGACGGTGCGACCCTGGCTCTGAGAGATGGGTTTGATTTTGCAGATAAGGGAGAAGAGGAGGAACATCAATGTAACGCAGACAAAGCTGACGACTGCTCCGATGATCGCTAGGACTATAGAATCCATGGGTGTGCAGAGAGAGAGAGAGAGAGAGAGAGAGAGAGGAGGGGACACGGCGTTATTCTGAGGGTTACACTTGACGATGGAATTAAAGGAGTTAGGGGAAATTTGAATTTGGACGTTGACTGGTTTACAGAATAATAGGGGGGTAGCTTCCTGGAAGAAGAGAGAGGACCTTACACTTACGGCGACGAGTCAATGGGTTTTCAAGTCTTCTGTCTGCCTTGTTTTTCCCCCTTTTTTTTTTTTTTTTCTGTGCAAATTACGGTTTCCATGTTTGCCTACCAACTATAGAACTTCGTTTTGCAATCAATTAATTTCTATTTAGATGATGTATGAACTCTTTTAACAAGATAACATTGGAGCTATAATTATTCAGTTTTTTTTTAACATTCATAATAGTAAATAATTTTATAAACTAGGTGACATTTTTATGAAACTCATTTAGAATTTGATATTTACGATTAAACAAGAAAATAATATAACCTGATGTATCCCTGGATCCAAATTTTGAACAAATTTGGGCTAATCCGCTTGTCCTAGTCCCGACTCCGTTCACTGAGTTTGGATCTTACACACCACTAAAACGAACAGGAGGTCAGTATGTCGGTGAAAAGTTGTCCCACCGAAAACACTCTGACGCTCAAGTTAGTAAACAGCCTTCGAAATATGAGAAGGTTATTGAAACTGAGAGTTGAAAGAGAGAGAGAGCAAGAGTGTGTAGATCTTTAGATAAAAGAGAGGCAAAGCTATCTTCTTTAATCTGGATGGTGGGGAGGTAGAGAATTGTAAGTATATCCCTGTTGTCGTGGGCGTTAAAAGATTGCGTAAGTAACAGATAGCATGAGTAACAGATAGCGTGCCCTAAATGAGAATTTTAGGGCTTATTTATGGTTGACAGGGTGATCTCCCTCCATTGGAAGAAGTAATTGTAATATCCCGAAATCCTGAAACATTTTTATCGGACTAAATTGGAATTATTTATTATTTTCGGTAATTTTGGGTAATTCGGGCATGTGAAAAATTAATTTAACATTATGAAATTTTGGAAGAATATTCAGAATTGTTGGGTCGGTGCCAGAGTGTGCCCATTTGATCGTTTCAGTGTCGAATTTAAATCGGGATTAAAAGAAAACGTAATATATAATATTATATATATATATATATATATATATATATATATATATTTATATATATAATAAGTTAAAAGGGAAGGGAGGAGGCAGAATCGGGGAGAGGGAATTCAAGAGAGAGAGAGGGGCGAGGGTTAGGGTTTAGTGGCGAGAGGACGGCGCGGCGCCGGTGACGCACGGGTCGGCAGCGGCCGGCAACGACGGTCAGGTGGTGGCCTTGGGCGCCGCGGTCGAGCAACGGAGGTGGTGGGAGCCTGGTGAGAGGAGGAGCTCGCGAAGGAAAAAAAGAGGAAAATGGAGGCCTTCGGGTCCGATTCCGAGCTCGAGCTAGTTGGAGAAAATGTAGAGCACATCGAGGCAAGTGTTCTCATACCCACTTCTCGTTCTCTTTCGATGTTTTGTGTATTTTCGTTGGGTATTTTGTGTCGATACCCACGGGGAATGTTAGGATATTGAAAACCCATGCCTTGAGGTCCATGAAAATGTGGTTAGTTGTCCGATTCGTGTCCGATTCGCCCGGGTGGGTTTTACGGAAACCCTAACCTACGGGATTTTGGGGATTTCCCGTTTCCCGACCTCGTATCATGAAATTGACCTCAAAATTGGAATGCCCACGTCCCAATGATGTATATATGTCGGCCGCGGGTCCGATCTTGGACGTTTGGACCCGTTCGCGGCGTCCGAGCCCGTTAAAGGGGCGCTGTTACTGTTCACCCGAGCCGGAAGGTGATAATCGCGCGTTGTCACCTTCGTAAAATGATGATGTGATCCTAGAATATGAATGCCCGTACCCCAATTGTATGTATATATCGACCGGATGCCGAATCTCGTAAGATTAGACCCGTTCGTGGCATCCGGGAGCCTTGATAGTTTCCCGTTGTGGATAACCCGGAAATAAATGGGAAGTTGTGTACTTCCACCCTCGTGACAAGTAAATCGAACCCCAAATGTGTAATCATGTGTACAGGATGTACGTACGAATCCACCGGACGTCCGATTTCCAAGTATCGAACCGTGTACGGCGTCCGGGTGTTCAAAGAGTAATCCGATAATGTTCACCCAAAACGAAATGAGAAATGCAAAGTGATATGCGATCATAATTGTAATGAAAGTAACGTTTAAATGATTAAACGTAAATGTAAACCCCGAACGTGAATCTGTGTGATGGAGGCAAAGGAATGAGTCTCGGAGGTTCCAAAAGGACTTGTGATCACTTGGGGTATGAGATCTAATCTATACTGTGAACTTGGAGTGATTTGTTGTGGATTTAGGGAATTGAGTCCCACCGATTGTGATTAAGGGAATTGAGTCCCATTGGATATTGAGAATCGTGATGTGAATGGAAGGGAGTCCACATTGTGCTTATGATGATGTAATCTCCTGGATGGAGATGTGATTGATGATGTAATCTCCCGGTTGGGAGATGATTGTGATGGGAATGAGGTTTCCCGAGATGTGATCGTATATGGCAAATGTGGATTTCCCTCTCCAAGTGTCAAACCTAACCCTGAAACTAGGACCCTGAGTCATATGGGTAGTATTCTTTAGTGTACCATGTCCATCGTGGTGGGAACCCGAGGAATACTTGGCCACGTATTCCGGCCGCTCGTGTGAGCGGGTGATGTCTATGGTACGCTTTAGGAAACTACTGTGGAAGAACGAGGATTGCCCCGACCCCAGGGTGTGGGGTGTGTCGACGCTACATATTGAGATGTAGTCGTCGAGATGATTGTTGCATGGATGCAACCGAGGGTCGTGTGCTACCGACCAAAGTAGTAACCGTGGCTTTAGAATGTGTAGCTAACACATTCCTGTCCTCGTTCTCTCGCATCGTTGGTTAGTACGATCTACTAGCCGAGGGTCCGCAAAGATGATATAATAATGAAAATGAATAATGTCCAATCGATGAACCCGTGAATCAAGTGATTCTGATTAATGATCGACCAATGTAACCGCGAGAATCGTAGGAATCGAGTGATTCCTGTTGTTCCTGTTCCTTCCCTTATTTCTTGAATATGACTTGGAGAATTGTTTATGATTACATTTGTTGAGCTGTTAGCTCACTCTTGCAGTTGATGTTTTTCCTTTCAGATGAGAACACTTAGCCGACGCCGGATAGATAGAGCAAGGAGAGGCTTGCTTGATGTGATTGGCTGGACGGCGAGTGATAAGAAGATTTGGACTTAGAGTTGGATCGGACTGTGGACAGCCACTCGGGGTTGAGCGTGGCTCATTATTGTTATTTTATGGTTTTATTATGCTTCCGCAGATGTATGATGATTTAGTTATGCTTCCGCGTCTGTATATTTATGTTTGGAGTTTTGTTTAATTAGATGGCATCTCTCTAGATCCCGATCGTGTAGGTTGTGTCTCGTATTGGAGCCATGGATGATATGTGTTGTTGATCTGTGTGGCGTGTTGTAGGCTTTGAGTTAAGCCTTTGATAGATGTGTGCTTGTTTAAAATGATATTTAAGCGAGTTGTATTTTTGGTTTTCGTCAATTGCAGAGGAAACTCTGCCGGATTTTCTGTAGAAGTCCATAGTTTAATTATGGGCTTTAGGGTATGTGTAGTCATTGACGGAGGTTATTCAATGGAGAATAATCCGTTCGGTCACAGTAATCCCCTGTGTGATTCTTGGTTGGTCGGCCATTTAGAGCTGATGCCAGTTGTCAAATGGACCAACATAGTTTCCTTGCACGGCGGTCATTGGCTTTCCAAATTACTTACCTTCCTTCTGTATTTTTTACCGTTGGAGTTCCCAATTGGCAGGAGATTGGAAAAATCTGGCGCCTTCCTTACGAGAATGGCGCCGATTTTGTCAATGTCTATTTTGGGAGCCAGTTGAGATCATGGAAGATGTTGGGAGAGCCGTTGTTGGCCGTCTGATGGATCGTGGGCTCAAGTGGGCCAGGCCCGTAAAAAGCCTTTTATTTTTGGCCTTTTGCTACAGTGATTTTGGTCAATACTCGAGTTGACCGTTCGCACGCGAGTTAGCTGCCTGCGGGAGTCTAGACGGTCAATGCTGGCGTTGACCGTATTGGGCCTTTCAGGCTTGGGCCTTCGCGCCCTGTTGGGCCGTTTTTAAGTTGACTGTCTGGTATGCCGTTTTGGGCCTCCGTTGACCATGGGCCAGCCCAAATTTCGGTGTACCCATCACTAGCCCCCCATGCCTGTGGCAAGAATTTTAGGTTCCGGTATATTCATGATGGGATGCCCCTTACTATCCTTCGCCGTTTGAGGATCCTGGAGGACTCTATGAAAGGCAAAGAGGAAAGTTTGACCGAAATTATTGATTGTTTTGGTCTGTAATGGCCTAAATCCTAAAACGTAGAAAGTCCTCGACATCGAGTCAATATAATCAATGAGTCGACGGAAATTGAGGGGCTATCCGATCAACGTCAGTTGACCGAAAAATGTGATAAGAGTGAAAATCCGGTTAACAAGTGTTGACCGGAAAGTATGAAGAAAGACGTAATCCGGTTAACGTCTGTTGACCGGAAAACCCAAAGGAAGGCTTATCCGGTCAATGCTAGTTGACCGGAAGGAAGGGAAAGAGGAAAGTAATCCGGTCAACGTCAGTTGACCGAAAATGTTACAGGTAAATAAAATCCGGTCAACACAAGTTGGCCGAAAAGTGTAGGAAGGAACGACTAAATCCGGTCAAGGCCAGTTGACCAGAATTAATAAAAAAGCCTTACAAAAAGTAGAGTCAGAAATAACCATACCTGAGTGGGTAACCTACTCCCAACCACCTCGAATGGTTGACCTGCCCTATCTACTACCGTTAGACCCAAGGACCTATAAATAAGAACTAGAAAGCGTAAGGAAAGAGGTTAGGAAGAGGCTCTCGACGGAGTCTTCTAGTAAATGAAGACCAAAAATTTCAGGGCGAAGTAAAGGAATTCAGGCAAGTGTACTCACCCCTTTTTAAGTTCATGTTTGCAACGCAAGTATGTCTGATTTTTGATGAGCTTATGTTACGGCATGTATAATACTTGTTCTGGTCATTTGAATTAAGGAAGAATCTTTGTTAACCGCATGCTTGAAAGAAACCCTGTTATTCATAATGTCTGATTTCTTTATGCACGAAGTATGGTTATTTGTCGATCTGCATGAACTTCGATAATTGCATGTTTTAAGTAGTCCGTTTATTGCATGTTTAAAAAGACCTCCGGCTTTAAGAAAAAGAACTCCAACCTTTAAGAAAAAGAACTCCGGCTTTTAAGAAAAAGAACTACGACTTTTACGAAAAAGAACTCCGGCTTTTGAGAAAAAGACCTCCGACTTTGACATTTTGATAAAAGACCTTCGGCTTTAAGATGATAAAGGAAAGGTCATACGAACTTCAATTGATGAAGTTAAGAATAAGACTATAAGAATAAGGAAAAATGTATGTAATTCAGACAGCAAGTGGAACTCTATAACTTCCGACTTTTGAACTATGATGGATGGCCATTAAAAGATATGAACTAAGAACCGAGTTTTCGTTAAACTTGATGTTAAAAATGGATGAAGGATATTGGCGTGACACTCGAGGACTGCCCCTAGGCCACGGAGAAATTTTTGGTGGCATAACGCTTTCAGACTACGGCCCCGTATGCCGGGTTAAAGGCATTACCTCCAGCCTTGGGGAGTATAATGAGAGCATACGACCTTAGGTTGTGGGGTAGCACACAACCCTTCCTCGATATTGTCCGCTCCCGTCTGGTCCTTAAAGATGATAAGAATTTCTAATGGTTTTATGAATTTTCTGAAGACAAGATAATAAGAATAAAAACAAGAAAATTCTGAACTAAAGAAGAAACAATATGGTGATTTTTGTATGCTAAATTTATGTTATGAACCCTAACCTTGATCCGATTATATGTATATTTATGTTTTTTGCATGTGGGTACCTTGCTGGGCTTTGTAGCTCACTCTTACCACTTTTCAGATGACGAGAAGCTTATGGATGATGAAATTGAGTAGAGTCATATGAAGTAACTAGGCGGCATAGCTGGACGGAGCTGATCTGTGAATGAATTGATGTATTTCTTTTGATGTAAGGAAAAGGATTTGTAAAATAGTTTCGCTGTAAAAGAATTTATGAATGTAAGCATGTTTCTATAATTACATCTGGATGAATAAAGTTGATATTTCTAATAGCATCTCATGTCCTGTCAAGGTCTTTATGTCTGACCAACCTTAATGTTGGCCGGCCAAATGCGAGATTAAAACCCGAAGGCCAGCACAAGGAGTTTGGCCTTAAGCGATCCTGTGTACAAAATGAATGGTGTACCTATAAAAGAAAAGAAAAATTTTATGTCCACCTAGATAATATCTATTCTGTATTTGATGCAAGGAATAGGCTTGACGGCGGCCTTATGTGGTGGAATATGGCCGACCTGTCACATGGTCAGTTCCGGAGAAGAATATTGACCGTCTTTGGCCAATTTTGGAGAAGAGTATTGACCAGAACTGTTAACCGTCTTTGGTCAGTTTCGGAGAGGAATGTTGACCAGAACTGTTAACCGTTTTTGGTCAGTTCCGGAGAAGAATATTGACCGAAACTATTGACTGTCTTTGGTCACTTCCGGAGGAGAATATTGACTGAAACTGTTGACCGTCTTTGGTCAGTTTCGGAAGACTTTCTGCCAGCCTTGATTGACGCGTGGCCATCAGCCAGTTTGCAGGCCAGAAGAAGAAATGCATCTTCTTTTGGTTAGGCAGATATCCTGGCCATTAATGTATCAAAGATCTGCCTTTTGAAGAGCCAAGTAGGGAGGCGACATGTGGCAGGACTTACGGCATCCTTAATGAGGGGTTTTAAAGCATTCTTGTCGTTTAAGTTTCTCTCTACATTTTGAAAACCTTTTATGCCTCCTAGCCTTCATCTTCTTTGTCTCAAACTTTCATTCTCAGAAACCCTAGTCCCTCCTGCAAACTATGGCATCCGTCGCAGACATCGCCTCCGTTCTTAGAGAGAGTGACGTTAAAGCATTGTGCGTTAAGTTCAACGTCTTGAAGGAAATCGCATGTGGAGTCCCCGAAAGGAACGACTGAGCTTTTTCTCCCCCAGCGGGGCATATCATAGTTTATGAGGCCAACCTGAGGAGCGGCCTCTGTCTCCTATTGCCAAACAATTTGCTGTCCATTTTGTGAGCCCTACGAGTCCCGATAGCTCAGCTTCACGGTAACACCGTCCGATATCTGTGTACTCTGTGTATTTTTCTTTGAAAGCATTTTAAGAAGCTAAGAATGTTAATGGTGAGGTGCCTATTTAAAATAAACCAAGGAGGAGAGTGGATATCTCTAGTCCCCCGTTCTGGCCTGAAAATAAACACGGTTATATACGACTCGTTGAAGAACTGGAAGAATCGGCTCTTCTTCGTGAGTGTGGGGGCGACCTGGCCCCTTGTGAAGGATTGGGGCCAGGTTCCGAAGGCTTATACGGGGATGCCGTCTATGGCGGAGATGGTGGCCCTGGAATGGTTGACTGAGTTGATCAAGGAGAACCCTGACGAGTTTAAGCAGGATTTCCTGGTTTCTCGGGCGGAGACCAAGAAGGTGAACTGGGGACCGCAATCCCTAGTTTAAAAACCCACACCGCCAGTAACGACGATGAGGCCGAAGGACTCCAAGGGCGTGATCATCAGCATGCGGCACACTAACGAAAGGTTTATTGGCCCATTGCCCGGGAAGATACTGGAGACGCCTTCATCGTCGTCATCCTGCATCGACTATGTCCCTGCCGGAATCTGCAGCGGACCTGGTAGTACTGTGGGCCTGGAGGCAACCTACAAGAAATGGCTAGTGGAATCAGGAGAAGGAGTTATCCTGGCGCAGCCCGTGCCACAAGCGGCTCCTTATGCAGCGTTGACAGAATCCTTTATGGAGCCAGCTTGTGAGCCAGTGGTGGAGAAGCGGGACCCATCCATTAGCTCTCCAGTTGCACAAACTGCTACTGTGGAGCCAATTGTGGAGCTTGATCCTCCAATAGCTACTGCAGAGGCTGCCGTTGAGGAGCCCGCTGGGGCTGGAGAGTTGTTGGAGAGCATTTTGGAGGAGGCTGCCACTAGCTCGGCTCGAGAGGATGCTCCTCGTCCACCGCCACCTGGGGCAAGTCTGGAGGCCAGGCCCGAGAGGCCCACGAGGAGATTTTGTGAGGTATGATTCTTGGTGATGGCTTCCTCGTACTTTCTCCTTCCTCAGATTTGTGACTTGTTCTTTGTTTTTCTCTTGTGCAGTTGAGGAAGCTGATTTCTGCCATCTCCAAGGAGGCGGAGCAGCGTGACCAGGCGATCGCCGATAGGGAGGCGAAGATCGCCTGGTTGGATGCCAGGCTGACTGCTTTGGGGAGCGAGCACCGCGAGGAGGCTACAGCCCTCGAGGCTGTCTTGGCCAGAGTGGAAACGGAGAATGCTAAGTTGAAGGCTAATGTTGCTCGCTTAAAAGAGGAATATGAACGAGGCAAAGCGCGCTTCAAACGGCTTGCTGAGCGAGTTGCAACCTTAGAGAACGATCTGAGTCTTCGGATCCGTCCCCATGAGGTCGAGGACATGATGCATACGCGGCTGTTAGAGGGGATCAACGTCGATCGGCGCATTGCGCGGTTGATTGATCCTGATTTCCCAGTTGAGTTCATCAATCTGTCCAACAGAGCAGCGCTACACAAAGACGACCTCGTGGGGGAGCCCTGTGATATTCAGGGGCCTCCGCCGCCCCTGTAGCCTTTTGTACATTTTTGGGACCTCCTTTGTACTTATATAATTTGTAACACATTCAAAGCAATAAAATGAAAGTTCTTTTCACTTTTGTGTCCTTTTACTTTTATCGCATCTGGTGTTAGCATACTTTATTGCATTGGGCAGCAAACTGGGTTGGCCGGCTGCCGTTGTTGGGCTACCTAAGAAGCGAGGTTCTTAGGCTTGGCAGGCGGTTGTGTTAATCAGCCTGGTAGCACTGTCCAAGTGATGACTTGGACGGCCAACATTAGAGAAGGATGCTTCTCCCTTTGACCATTGCTGACTGATCACACTACCTCCTCGTAGAGGAGGTCGTTGCGTGTGCTGCGTAAGCCCCCTAAGGTTTTGACCGTTATCGGGCCACTTGGATGACCAATGTTTACTATGACCGTTATTGGGCCGCCTGGATGAGTAGGGTTTAGATACGACCGCTAATGGGCCGCTCGGATGATTGAGGTTCATATTAGACAGCTTGTGAGCCACCTGGATGACCAAGGTTTATAATAGACTGCTCATGGGCCACCTGGATGACCAGGGTTTAGATACAACCACTAATGGGCCGATTGGATGACCCAGGTTCAAGTTCGACCACTTATGGGCCGCCTGGATGACCAATGTTTAATGAGAGGGTGAAGGCCCTCTCGAGTTAGGGGCAGTCTAGGTTGGATAACCTGCAAAGAGAAAACAATACACATGCACAAAGGAAAGATGCTAAGTAAACACTTATTTTTCGTGAAATCAAAACAAGCAAGCGAGTGCAAACAATAATACAAATGCGTACCTACATCTGCTACTGGAAGTATCGTCTAAGGTGGATGGCATTCCATGTTCGCGAAACCAGTTTCCTGTCTTGGCTCTGGAGTTTGTAAGCTCCATTTCGCAGGATAGCGGAGACGAGGAAAGGCCCTTCCCAATTATGGGAGAGCTTATTGCGGCCGGCCAGCTTGCCTGTGGCCTCGATGCCTCGTAGGACCAAGTCTCCTACATCGAATCGTCATGCCTTAACTTTTTTGTTGTAGTATCGGGCAATCCGATGTTGGTAGGCCGCTGTCCGTACTCTGGTAGCGTCGCGGGCTTCCTCTAATAAGTTTAAGTGCTCCTTAATTTTTTGGGAGTTAGCCAGTGGGTCGAAAGACTCCACCCTGAGACTTGGAATCCCGATTTTGACCAAGATTACCGTCTCAGTCCGTAATAGAGGCTGAAGGGCGTCTCGCACGCGTTGGTTCCTCTGGGGTTGTTCGATAAGACCAGAGAACGGAAGGGAGCTCGTCTACCCTAGAGCCCCCTGCGTCCTCCAGTTTAGTTTTTAACCTGTGGAGCAGCATTCGATTTGTCGCCTCCACTTGTCCGTTTGCTTGGGGATATGCCACCGAAGTGTGGACCAACTTGATGCCAAGGCTGGCGCAATACTTGGTGAAGCGTTTTCCCAAGAATTTGGTCCCATTGTCGGTCACAACGACCTTAGGGACGCCGAACCTATAGACGATGCTCTGGCGGAGGAACTCCAGGGCGTTATGCTCTGTAATCTTAGCTAGTGGGACGGCTTTGACCCACTTGGTTAAGTAGTCAATGCCCACGATGATGAACTTTCTTTGCCCCGTGGCAATGGGAAACGGGCCGAGAAGATCAAGCCCCCATTGCGCGAAGGGCTAAGGGGCCTGAAGGGCCTTCAGATCTGAGGATGGCTGGCGGTGAAGGTTGCTGTGAAGCTGGCAGCTTTCACATTTCTTCACAAACTCTAACGCGTCTTTTTTTATCGAGGGCTAGTAATAGCCCTGACGCATGACCCTGAAGGCCAAGTTTTTTCCGCCAATATGTGACCCATAGATCTTGAGGTGGACCTCGCTTAAAGCATAGTCAGCCTCTTCGGGAGTTTGACAATGGAGGAATGGAGTTGAGTAGCCACGGCGGATAGCCGTCCGTCAACCATAGCATACCAGCCGGCTATCTTCCTGACCCGTTTGGCCTTCTCCACATCCTCTGGCAATGATCCGTCTGCCAGATAGTTTAGGAAAGGCATCATCCAGTTTTCCACTTCGAAAATCTACATTGCCTCTCACTTCTCAATACTGGGAGCGTTTAGGATCTCCTGTATGTCCCTTGAATACTGTTCTGGGTTTTTGGCTGCAGCGGCTTTGGCCAACTGGTCCGCCTTCCAGTTTTCAGTTCGGGGAACGTGAACCAGGGTTAGTTTGTCAAAACCCAGGGCGGACTCCCTCGCCTTTGCCAAGTACTTGGCCAAGAGAGGGTTGTTCGCCTCAAAGCCTCCGTTAACCTGGTTAACGATTAGCTTGGAGTCGCTGTAAACTGCCAGTCTCTTGGCGGAGCACTCCTTGGCTAATTGGTGACCGGCTAGTAGGGCTTCATATTTGGCAATGTTGTTAGTTGCCAAGAAGTTGAGCCTGAGGGAGTATTTCACCTCAAACCTGTCAGGGGTCGTAAGGAGCACTCCAGTGCCACTGCTCGTGTCCGTAGCTGATCCGTCAATGTGGAGTATCCATTCTGGAACTCCGACAAGCAGTTTCATGCTTTCTTCGGGCTGTTCTTCGAGAACTGGGGTTGTAGTCTCAACAATGAAGTCAGACAGCGCCTGTGCCTTTACAGCAGGCCTGGGCTGGAATTCGATGTCGAACTCACCTAACTCGATAGCCCATTTTACCAATCGTCTAGAAACGTCGGGTTTCTGAAGTATGTTTTTCAATGGTTGGTCCGTGAGGACCACTATCCGGTGGCCCTGAAAATAAGGCCTTAACTTTCGCGCGGAGAATATTAGCGCTAAGGCCAATTTTTCTGTGCGCGAGTAACGGGTCTCTGGGCCGGTCAATATTTTTCTCACGTATTAAACAGGCCGCTAAGCGTCAGAGTCCTGGCGTACGAGGATAGAACCGAGGGACGTCTCCGACACCGCCAAGTAAAGGTATAACTCTTCTCCGCCCTTAGGTGACACCAACAACAACGGGCTGGCCAAATACCATTTCGGTTCATCGAAAGCGGTTTGGCATTCCGCTGTCCATTGAAACCCATTGGATTTCGTTCCTCTAAGGGCTTTAAAGAAGGGTTGGTACTTGTCACCGAACTTTGCAAGGAAGCGGGACAATGCTGACAGCCGCCAAGTCAGTCGCTAGACGTCCTTTATGTTCCGTGGTGGAGCCATGTTGGTGAGCGCCTTCATCATTTCTGGGTTTGCCTCAATTCCCCGTTGGGAGACGATAAAACCCAGGAATTTGCCAGAGGCTACTCCGAAGATACACTTAGCTAGATTCAGCTTCATGTGATACTTACGGAGCACCTTGAATGACTCTTCCAGGTCACGGATGTGGTCACTGGTGACCTTGCTCTTGACGAGCATGTCGTCGAAGTAGATCTCTATGTTGCGACCAATTTGTTTTTTAAATATTTTGTTGACCAGCCGTCGGTAGGTCACTCCGGCGTTTTTAAGTCCGAAAGGCATTACTTTGTAGCAGTAAGTGCCCTGATCGGTCATAAACGAGGTGTGCTCTTCTCCTCTGGGCTCATTCGGATC
The DNA here is from genome assembly GCA_033239525.1 of Nepenthes gracilis. Classification (NCBI taxonomy): domain Eukaryota; kingdom Viridiplantae; phylum Streptophyta; class Magnoliopsida; order Caryophyllales; family Nepenthaceae; genus Nepenthes; species Nepenthes gracilis. Next base: position 12,048,652 of record BSYO01000002.1, read on the forward strand.
TGGTTGTAACCCGAATAGGCTTCCATGAAACTTAGCAGCTCATGTCCGGCTGTTGAGTCAACCAGCAGGTCGGTCCTGGGCAAGCAAAAGTTGTCCTTTGGGCAGGCCTTGTTAACGTCTGTGAAATTGACGCACATCTGACATTTCCCATTGCTTTTCTTTACTAAGACGACATTAGAAAGCCAGTCTGGGTAATGGACTTCTCTAATGAAGCCTGCGTCCAGCAGTTTTTTCACCTTCTCTTGGATGGCGATCAGCTTTTCAACGAAGTGGTTCCTCCACTTTTGCCAGACGGGTTTTCGGCTAAAGTCAAGCCCCAACTTATGGACCATCATCTCTGCTGGGATTCCAGGCATGTCTGCTAGAGTCCATGCAAATAGGTCAGCGTTCCTTCGCAGGAACGCAACCAATTCGTCGCGCAGTGGTTCGGTGAGTAAGCCGCCGATTTATACACACTTCTCTGGCTCCTCCGGATCCAATGGGATTAGATCCGTGGCTTCATCGGACTGCGCTTGCTGAAGGGTTGTCTCGTCCCGATGGTCGAATTCCCCAACTATTCTAGTGCTACCGCTTAGGGCAATCTTTGACATGTAACAGGTTCGTCCAGTAACCTGGTCGCCCAGCACCTCCCCGATATCGTAGGGTGTTGGAAACTTCATTTTGAGGTGTGGAATCAAGGTAACCACCCCGAACGCTGTCAAGCATGGTTTGCCCAGTATGCCGTTATACACTGAGGGTAGGTCGACCACCAGGAAGGTGAGCGTTCGACTTGCTGTTTTCGAATACGTACCCAAGGTGACCTCCAATTGGATAGTCCATTAAACGGGCACAGGCTCATTGTCAAGGCCGTATAACGGGCCTTCGGCAGGTTTTAGTTGATTCTTTTTTAAGTCTAGTTTGAAGAATACATCCAAGTAAAGAAAATCTCTAGAACTTCCATTATCAATGAACACTCGCTTCAGTTGGTAGTCAACACTACCGTCTAAATGAGTGCGGATACAACGAGGAGATCAGCATGGGGGGACATTACATGAGCTAAGTTATCATCACTAAAGTTGATAGTGTTGTCCGCCATGTGCTGCTTCTTCCTCCCAGTCTGCTATTCCTCACTGCCAGATGGGTTTTTAGCAAGTCGGGTGGTAACCATATTAACCACCCCTGCTACGACCCGGTTTTGGGGAGGAGACTGCTCCTGCCCCTCTCTGCCAACTGCTCCAAAGCTCTGTCCGGAACCCCTGAAAAACTTGGTAAGGTGTCCTTTACGAATCAACTCCTCGATCTCCCTTTGCAGTGTCTTGTAGTCCTCCGTTCTATGCCTAGCAGAGTGGTGGACGTCGCAGTACTTCGTCTGGTTCCCAGAGTCCTTTTTTAGCGGTTTTGGCCATTTTAAGAACTTCTCTCCGTGTATCTGCATGAGGACGTTAGAGCGTGTGTCCGTCAGAGGTGTGAAACTGGTGGGCCCATAGTCTCTGCGTTTTGGGGGCCCAGTCCGACGTTGCTTCTTGCGGGGGTGATCACTACCGCCGTACTTCCTTTTTCCCTCTCTAGGGAATGATAGAGGCTGATCTGCCCACTCTAGGCATTTTGCCTCGTTAGCCTCCTCTGCTGCGGCATATCCCACGTAATGGACTCCGCTTCCCGAAAGGTTTGGGGATTCTTGTGGCGGACCGGCCTTATTTCACAGCAAAAAGCCGCCGCCAAGACTAAAATCCATACCTTACAAATAAATTTAATGAATAACATGAGATGAACATAAAAATTTTCTTTTCTTTCACACACAGGATTTCATGTTGCTGAACTACAAGAGATGCTTTCTAGACATATCAATCCTAGTATCCAAAAAGTAATCATGGAAACATGCTAACATTAATAGGTTCATAACAGCGGAACAATTTTACAAGTTTCCTCAAAACATCAAAAGGAAAAAAATAAATAAAACTCTTCCTAGATCAGCTCCAGCCAGCTAAGCCATTTTGCTACACCATAAGGTTCTACTCAACTTCGTCCTCCATAAGCCTTTTACCTTCTGAAAAGTGGCAAGAATGAGCTACAAAGCCCAGCAAGATACTCACATGCAGAAAACATAAACATATATATAAGCGCATCAAAATTGAGTTTCACAACATAATTTTAGCATACGAAAATTCTCATGTTGTTTCTTCTTGATTTCTTATTCTTATTATCTTGTCTTTGAAGAATTCATAAAAACCATTCGTAATTCTTATCATCTTTAGGGATCGGACGGGAGCGGACAATATCGAGGACGGGTTGTGTGTAACCCCACAACCTAGGGCCGTATCCTCTCATTATGCTCCCCGAGGCAGGAGGTAATGCCTTTAACCCAACATACGGGGCCGTAGTCCAAAAGTCTTATGCCACCAAAAGTTCCCTCCCGTGGCCCAAGAGGCAATCCTCGAGTTTCACTCCAATATCCTTCATCCATCTTTAACAGTAAGTTTAATGGAAACTCAGTTCTTAGTTCATATTATTTAATGGCCATCCATCATAGTTCAAAAGTCGGAAGTTATAGAGTTCCAATTGCTGTCCGGATTACATACATTAGCCTTGTTCTTAATTTCATCAATTGAAATCCGTATAACTTTTCCTTTAATCATCTTAAAGCCGAAGTTCTTTTCTTTTAAAAATACGGAGTTCTTTTTCCCAAAATGCCGGAGTTCTTTTCTCAGAAAGACGGAGTTCTTTTTCTCAAAATGCCGGAGTTCTTTTCAAAAGCCGGAGCTCTTTTCTCAAGAAGACGGAGTTGTTTTCTCAAAAGGACGAAGTGCCTTTCAAAAAGGCAGAATTCTTCTTCTAAAAAGGCCGGAATTATTTTTTTCTAAAAAGGCTAGAGCTCTTTTGAAAAGGACGGAGTACCTTTTTTTTTCAAAAGGACGGAGTTCTTTTTTTTAAACGGACGGAGTGCTCTTTCTTAAAAGGACGGAGCTCTTTTTCATCAAAAGGGCAAAGTTCTTCTTCAAAGGTGGAGTTCTTTTCTCCAAAGGGCGGAGCTCTAATACCGGAGTGATCTTTCTTCAAAATCCGGAGCTCTAAAACCGGAGTGATCTTTCTTTAAAATCTGGAGCTCTAAAACCGGAGTGATCTTTCTTTAAATTCCGGAGCTCTAAATCCAAACACACACATGGCCGGTTTCAATTTCAAGTACTCATGACCGGTTTCAAATTTTTACATGAAGAAGGCCGATTTCGATTTTTAACATGAAGAAGGCCGATTCCGATTTTTAACATGAAGAAGGCCGATTTCGATTTTTAGCATGAAGAAGGCCGATTTCGATTTTTAACATAAAGAAGGCCGATTTCGATTTTTAGCATGAGGAAGGCCGATTTTGATTTTTAGCATGAAGAAGGCCGATTTCGATTTTTCATGAACAATTACCGAATACCTTTCTTTTAACCAAACCGGAAGTCTCTTCTTTAAACATGAAATTATCAAAGTTTATATAATCATACATCAAGTAGAATAAAATCGAACATCATGAATATTAGGATTTTTAAACATGCAATTTTAGAACAATTCTTCTAGAACAGATTTCATACATAGAACAAATTGCATACATACTAAAACATAATTTCATAAGAATATCAGATATACTCGTATTGCAAACATGCATAATCATGAACTTTAAAACAGGGTGAGTATTCTTGCCAGGGTTTCTTCTACTTGCCTTGATCTTTTGGCCTTCCTTTACAGACAACTCTATTGCATGCCTTTTTTTTACTCATCTAGTTCTTATTTATAGGCCTTAGGTCTGATGACATGATTAGCAATACAGGGGGAATGTTTCTTATTTATGGCTCTATATTTTCCAAAAAGTTTCCTTATTAATTAGATCATTTATGGTTTTACATTTCCAAGGAGTTCATTAATTCCTAGTTAACTGAACTTAACGGGACTTAGATTTATTAATTAATTCCTGGTTCATAGAACTTAACAGGATTTAGCTTTCTCATGTAAACACATTCAATTCCTTCTGCATGACTTTCGGTCAACACCCGTTGACCAGATTATCAACTTCGGCTTACCCATAAACTACTCCGGCCTCCAATGGAACAAAACCCAATTTCAAAACATGTTCAAGGCCGGTTTTGATTTTCTTTAAAGTGGCTAGTCTTGATAATAATGGAGCCGGACTTGTTTTACACTAAGGAATAACCGAATTTCTTTTATACTAAGGGACAAGCCGAACTTCTCTTTCTCAAGTAAAAGCCGGACTCGATTTTCATCAAAGAAACACCGGACTCGATTTTCATTAAGTAAAAGCCGGACTCGATTTTCATCAAGGGAATCCGAACTTCTTTTCATCATGAACGGGCCAAACTTGATGTTATCTTAAGGCCGATTTACTTTTTTTGATCAACTGGCGTTGACCAGATTATAAGGATTTGATGACTGGAATTTCCTATGTTCTAAAATCTAGGCCGTTACAATCTCCCCCTTTTATAGAAATTTCGTCCTCGAAATTTTAAATAAAGTTACAAACCTCGAGAAAATAAATAGGGGTATTTGTTCCGAATCTCTTCCTCTCGTTCCCAAGTTGCCTCTTCGGGTGAGTAATTCTTCCAGAGCACCTTTATTAGAGCGATTGATTTGGTGCGTAGTCTCTGTTCCCTTCGATCCAAGATTTTCACTGGTTCCTCTACATAAGACAAGTCATTGTCAATTGTCAAAGGTTCAAACTCAATTACATGAGTAGGATCATGGACATACTTCCGAAGCATTGATACATGAAACACATCATGTTTTCTGCCAAGTTCGGGGGTAGTGTAACTCTGTAAGCTATTTCCCCGATCCTTTCTAAAATTTCAAAAGGGCCAATAAATCGTGGCTTCAGCTTTCCTTTTACCCTGAATCTGTACTTCCTCTTAGATGGCAATACCTTTAGGAATACAAAATTGTCTTTTTCAAATTCTAATGCAGACCTCCTCCGGTCTGCATAGCTCTTTTGTCTGCTCCGGGCTACTCTGAGATTCTCATGTACTAACTTTATCTTTTCTGCCATCTCTTTAATAATATCTGGACCCAAAATTCTTTTATCTCCGTGCTCCTCCCAATGAATCGGCGATCTACATTTCCTTCCATACAAGGCCTCAAAAGGGGCCATACCTATGCTGGCCTGGTAACTGTTATTATAAGGAAATTCTGCTAGAGCTAAGAAATTATCCCAAGTCCCTTTCATCTCTAAGACCGAGGCCCTTAACATGACTTCAAGGATCTGGATAGTCTGTTCTGACTAGCCATCAGTTTGGGGATGAAAAGCGATACTGAATTTTAATTCTGTCCTCAATTATTTATGTAGACTTTTCCAGAACCTTGAAACAAAGCGAGGGTCTCTATCTGATATAATAGAAGCAGGCACACCATGAAGCCTGACAACCTCGTTTACATACAGTTGGGCCAGTTTATCACGAGAGTGAGTCGTCCGGATTGCCAGAAAATGGGCTGACTTTGTTAGCCGGTCAACAATAACCCAAATGGCGTCATATTTCCTTGGCGTCCTTGGCAATCCGGTCACAAAGTCCATGGCAATATCTTCCCATTTCTAGCCTGGAAACGACATTGGTTGCAATAACCCAGATGGTTGCTTTCTTTCGGCCTTTACTTGTTGGCATACAAGGTATTTTTCCACGTAGGCTGCAATGTCCCTCTTCATATTCCTCCACCAGAATGTTTTCTTTAAATCCTAGTACATCTTATTGGTTCCTAGGTGAATCGTAGAACGGGATCTATGGGATTCTTTAAAGATTCTCTCCTTTAGCTCCTTGTCGTCTGATACACACAATCGATCCTTAAATCTTAAAGCACCATCCGATTTAATGTGAAAACCACTTCGGAAATCCTTGTCTAATTCATTTATAATATTCACAAGGAAGGAATCATTCGCTTGTCCTTCCTTAACTTCATCTATCACCTCTGGCAGGACTTGGAGGTATACTAAAATCATACGCTTTCCTTGCAAATAACGTTGGATGTCATCGTGCATTAGACAGTCCAGCATTTCCATTTGTTTAACTTGCATCCTTGCAAAGATACCAGGTTGCCGACTTAGTGTATTGACAACTACATTGGCCTTCCCTGGTTCTTACCGGATTTCACAGTCATAGTCCTTCAAGAATTCAATCTACCTTCTCTGCCTCATGTTCAGTTCCTTTTAGGAGAATAAATACTTTAGACTCTTATGATCAAAGTAGACCAAAAATTTCTCACTATATAGGTAATGTCTCCAGATTTTTAGTGCAAACACTACTGCAGCCAATTCTAGATCATGTGTTGGGTAATTCCTTTCATGGTCTTTCAACTGTCGCGAACCATAGCAATTACCCTTCCGTTCTACATTAAAACACAGCCCAATCCAAACTTTGAGGCATCACAATAAACAATCAATCCTTCTGATCCATTTGGAATGGTCCAGACCGGACAGAAGCCTAACCGGTCTTTAAGTGCCTGAAAACTCATTTCACAAGCATCTGTCCACTCAAACTTAGCATCCTTATTTGTTAACTACATGAGTGGCAGGGCGATTTGGGAGAAGTTTTTAACAAACCGTCTATAATATCCGGCCAAGCCTAAGAAGCTCCGTACTTCGATCACAGAGGTTGGCCGGTTCCACTTTACCACTGCTTCCACTTTCTTAGGGTCAACGGAAATCCCTTCTTTGGAGATGACGTGACCAAGGAATCCCACTTCCTCTAACCAAAATTCACACTTTTTTAATTTGGTGAACAACTGGTGCTCCCTAAGGATCTGGAGTGTACTCTGTAAATGTTCCCCATGTTCCTCATAGCTTTTCGAATACACAAGGATGTCGTCAATAAAGACGATCACAAACTTGTCCAGGTATGGTTGAAAAATTTTGTTCATCAAGTCCATAAAGACGGCTGGAGCATTAGTCAACCCAAAAGGCATCACTATAAATTCATAGTGCCCACATTTAGTCCGAAACGCAGTCTTTGCTATATCCTCCATTTTGATCCGAAGCTGATGATATCTGGATCTAAAGTTGATTTTTGAAAATACGCAAGCTTCTTGTAATTGGTCAACGAGGTCATCAATCCTTGGCAGAGGATATTTATTCTTGGTGGTAATTTTGTTCAGTTCACGATAATCCACACATAATCTCTTGGCCCCGTCCTTCTTTCTTATAAAGAGAACTGGTGCTCCCCATGGTGACACACTCGGCCGAATGAAACCTTTATCTAATAATTCCTGCAGTTGCTGTTTCAATTCTTTAAGTTCGGCCGGTGCCATCTGATATGGTGCTTTGGATATTGGTGCTGATCCTGGCATCAATTCTATTCCAAATTCCAACTCTCACTGGGGTGGCAGTCTAGGTAATTCATCAGGGAATATGTCTTCGAATTCCTGCACCACAGGAATCTCTTTGGCTAGAGATTCTTGACCTTCAGTAGTCACATTAGCGAAGGCTAGATAAGCTTGACACCCATCACCAATCAAGTGCCTGGCATGAAGGGCCGAAATGAAGTAAGATGCTTCTTTACGCCGAACTCCAAGAATATAGAAAGGCTTGTTTCCAGGGATGGTGAATTCTACTCTTTTTCGGAAACAATCAATCTTGACATGATATCTAGCTAACCAATCCATTCCCAAGATTGCATCGAAGTCCTTCATTTCTAGCAAAACTAGATTAATAGGCATCACGCATCCATTTGATTCTATTGAACACTCCGAATACACTACATTTAAAATTACGAATGACCCCGTGGGTGAGGCGACCATTAATGGGCAGCCAAGAACTTGAGGGAGGGTCGTAAGATATTTTGCAAATTCATGGGAGACAAATGAGTGGGTGGATCCGAAGTCAAAAAGCACATGACTAGAAGTGCCACAGATATAAAGTGTACCTTCCACTAGCTCCGTAAAGGTTTCGGCCTCCTTTGCAAAAACAGCAAACACCTTAGCTAGGATAGGAGACTTAAATCCTAGGGCTTGTTTGGCGAGTGGGCAATCTCTGATCATGTGTCTAGCATGGCCACAGTTATAAAAACCCCCAGCTTCTTATAGCAAGGCTTCCCTTCATGTGATTTCCCACAATGATCACATGCATTATTAGCAGGAGTTTGAAAAATCTGTACGGATTGGTTTTGCTCCCCACTGGACCTCGATGGTCTTGCTTTCTTAGAAGGGCCTCCACCAGCACTAGCCCTTGAAGTCTAACTAAAAGTCCTTTGCCTGAGAAATGCTCCTCTTTCCAGCTCCTTCTCATAGATAACAGCCTTCTCGAGCACCTCTCCATACATGGCCAACGTCAGAGTTGAAAGGTGCCTCCTAATATCATCCCTTAATCCCTGGAAGAATCTCCTAGCCTTCCTCTCCTGGTCTTCCACCATATAAGAAGTATAGCGAGATAACTCTGTAAACTTTGCATCATACTCTGCCACAGAGCGAGTACCTTGTCTTAGGTGAAGGAAATTCATCATCCTTTTGTCTACGAAGATTAGCAGGGAAATATTTTTTCAAAAATACTGCTTCAAATATTTTCCAACTAATATCCCGATTGGCACATTGGAAACTCTCTTCTGCATTTCCCACCAGTGGTGAGCCTCACCCGTCAGCTTATGGGTGGCATAAAGAACCATGTCTCCAGCAGGATACTTAAGTACCGCAAACACCTTCTTCAGTCGTTGGATCCAAGTGTCTGCCTTCAACGGGTCGGGTTCCCCTGAGAATTCAGGAACTCGCTCATTGGTAAAACGATCATAGACCAACCTCTCCTGATGGACTGGAATTGGGGTGGTCATCAGAGTTGGTGGAGTCAAGGCTTCTATAACTTCAGCCATTCTGTCTAACAGGTTCAAGTAATTTGCCTCCCGATCCGTAGAGTTGTTAATCTGTACGTTTCACCTTCCTCTGTTAGACATGACTTCAGGGATGATTTTAATGTTTGAAAAGAACATTTTCGTTAGTCAATTAGTCTAAAGATAGCTATCATAATTGTCTCCGTCCAAAGCATAAATAAAGCTAACCCTCTCCTTACCTTAACTGATCTGTCCTAAGTTTCTGTGTTGATCCAAATTAACCTAAAGCATCTCAGTTCTCTCTCTAATACCAACTGTGACGGACCGGCCTTATTCCACAGCATAAAGTCGCCGCCAAGACTAAAATCCATACCTTACAAATAAATTTAATGAATAACACGAGATGAACATAAAAATTTTCTTTTCATTCACACACAAGATTTCATGTTGCCGAACTATAAGAGATGCTTTCTAGACATATCAATCCCAGTATCCAAAAAGTAATCATGGAAACATGCTAACATTAATAGGTTCATAACAGCAGAACAATTTTACAAGTTTCCTCCAAACATCAAAAGGAAAAAAATAAATAAAGCTCTTCTTAGATCAGCTCCAGCCAGCTAAGCCATTTTGCTACACCATAAGGTTCTACTCAACTTCGTCCTTCATAAACCTTTCGTCATCTGAAAAGTGGCAAGAATGAGCTACAAAGCCCAGCAAGATACTCACATGCAGAAAACATAAACATATATATAAGCGGATCAAAACAGAGTTTCACAACATAATTTTAGCATACGAAAATTCTCATGTTGTTTCTTCTTGATTTCTTATTCTTATTATCTTGTCTTTAAAGAATCCATAAAAATCATTCGTAATTCTTATCATCTTTAGGGATCGGACGGGAGCGGACAACATCGAGGACGGGTTGTGTGTAACCCCACAACCTAAGGCCGTATCCTCTCATTATGCTCCCCGAGGCGGGAGGTAATGCCTTTAACCCGGCATACGGGGCCGTAGTCCAAAAGTCTTATGCCACCAAAAGTTTCCTCCCATGGCCCAGGAGGCAATCCTCGAGTTTCACTCCAATATCCTTCATCCATCTTTAACAGTAAGTTTAATGGAAACTCAATTCTTAGTTCATATCTTTTAATGGCCATCCATCATAGTTCAAAAGTCGGAAGTTATAGAGTTCCAATTGCTGTCCGGATTACATACATTAGCCTTGTTCTTAATTTCATCAATTGAAGTCCGTATAACTTTTCCTTTAATCATCTTAAAGCTGAAGTTCTTTTCTTTTAAAAATGCGGAGTTCTTTTTCTCAAAATGTTGGAGTTCTTTTCTCAGAAAGATGGAGTTCTTTTTCTTAAAATGCCAGAGTTCTTTTCAAAAGCCATAACTCTTTTCTCAAGAAGACGGAGTTGTTTTCTTAAAAGGACGAAGTGCTTTTCAAAAAGGTAGAATTCTTCTTTCTAAAAGGCTGGAGTTCTTTTGAAAAGGACGGAGTACTTTTTTTCAAAAGGACGGAGCTCTTTTTCTTAAACGGACGGAGTGCTCTTTCTTAAAAGGACGAAGCTCTGTTTCATCAAAAGGGCGGAGTTCTTCTTCAAAGGCGGAGTTCTTTTCTCCTAAGGGCAGAGCTCTAATACTGGAGTGATCTTTCTTTAAAATCTGGAGCTCTAAAATCGGAGTGATCTTTCTTTAAAATCCGGAGCTCTAAAACCGGAGTGATCTTTCTTTAAAATCCGGAGCTCTAAAACCGGTGTGATCTTTCTTTAAAATCCGGAGCTCTAAAACCGGAGTGATTTTTCTTTAAAATTCGGAGCTCTAAATCCAGACACACACATGGCCGGTTTCAAATTCAAGTGCATCATGGCCGGTTTCGAATTCAAGTACTCATGGCCGGTTTCAATTTCAAGTACTCATGACCGGTTTCAAATTTTTACATGAAGAAGGCCGATTTTGATTTTTAACATGAAGAAGGCCGATTCCGATTTTTAACATGAAGAAGGCCGATTTTGATTTTTAGCATGAAGAAGGCCGATTTAGATTTTTAGCATGAAGAAGGCCGATTTCGATATTTAGCATGAAGAAGGCCGATTTCGATTTTTAGCATGAAGAAGGCCGATTTCGATTTTTAGCATGAAGAAGGCCGATTTCGATTTTTAGCATAAAGAAGGCCGATTTCGATTTTTAGCATGAAGAAGGCCGATTTAGATTTTTCATGAACAATTACCGAATACCTTTCTTTTAACCAAACCGGAAGTCTCTTCTTTGAACATGAAATTATCAAAGTTTATATAATCATACATCAAGCAGAATAAAATCGAATATCATGAATATTAGGATTTTTAAACATGCAATTTCAGAACAATTCTTCCAGAACAGATTTCATACATATCACAAATTTCATACATATTAAAACACAATTTCATAAGAATATCAAATATACTCGTATTGCAAACATGCATAATCATGAACTTTAAAACAGGGTGAGTATTCTTGCCTGGGTTTCTTTTACTTGCCTTGATCTTTTGGCCTTCCTTTACAGACAGCTCTATTGCTTGCCTTTTTCTTACTCATCTAGTTCTTATTTATAGGCCTTAGGTCTGATGACATAATTGACAATACAGGGGAAATGTTTCTTATTTATGGCTCTACATTTTCCAAAAAGTTTTCTTATTAATTAGATCATTTATGGTTTTACATTTCCAAGGAGTTCATTAATTCTTAGTTAACTGAATTTAATGGGATTTAGATTTCTTAATTAATTTCTGGTTCACAGAACTTAACAGGATTTAGCTTTCTCATGTAAACACATTCAATTCCTTCTGCACAACTTCCGGTCAAGACACGTTGACCGGATTATCAACTTCGGCATTCCCATAAACTACTCCGGCCTACAATGGAACAAAACCCGATTTCAAAACATGTTCAAGGCCGGTTTTGATTTTCTTTACAGTGGCTAGTCTTGATAATAATGAAGCCGGACTTGTTTTGCACTAAGGAATAACCAAACTTCTTTTATACTAAGGGACAAGCCGAACTTCTCTTTCTCAAGTAAAAGTCGGACTCGATTTTCATCAAAGAAACACTGGACTCGATTTTCATTAAGTAAAAGCCAGACTCGATTTTCATCGAGGAATTCTAGACTTCTTTTCATCATGAAACGGCCAAACTTGATGTTATCTTAAGGCCAATTTACTTTTCTTATTATATTTTCCGGTCAACTAGCGTTGACCGGATTATAAGGACTTGATGATTGGAATTTCCTATGTTCTAGAATCTTGGCCGTTACAATTATTGTGGGCTAGGTGCTTGAAGAAGTCCCCGTAGGTCAGTGCGGAGATGAAACTGTCCAACTTTATCTCCTCCATGATCCGGGAAATCCATCTGGCCTTCGCCACAAAATGATCTAGGAATTGTCGTGGGTTCTCTCCCGGTTTCTGGTTGATGTGGGAGAGATGCCACGGCTGCTTCTCTTCTCGCTGGCTCGAGGCGTACTGAGCCAGGAAGAGATCCGTGAGCTCACGGAAGCTGCTGATGGTGCCTAAAGGGAGGTGATGGAACTAGATTAGAGCATCTCCCTTCAGCGTGAGCGGGAAGTAGTGGCACATCGCTGAGTCTTCCAACCCTTGTAGACTCAGATGGGTGCGGAAGTGATGAAGGTGGTCAACCGGATCACTGCTCCCATCGTATGAGTCAAGGGATCGCATCTTGAACTTGGTAGGCAGTGGACGGCTCAGGATCTCCGCTATGAAAGGAGATCGGTCCAAGTCGACATCCAGCTTCGACATAACCCAATCTTCAAGCTTTGACATCCAGCTAACATCTTCAAAGAAGTCCCTCTCCTTGCTCTAACTAATCTGGTGCCGGCTAAGTGTTCTCATTTGGAAGGAAAACAGTAAGGGTGAGCGTACAGCTCAGCAAATGTAATTATAACTCACTAACAATCGTGATAACGATGAAAGCAACAACTGGGAGGGGGAAAAGCATAAGATGTCAATAATCAGGAATCATGAGAGGAAATAGGGAACATCTTGGAACATTAGAGTCTTACGGTTATATCGATTAGGCATTATTCATTTTCATCATTATATCATCTTTGTGGACCCAGGCTAGTAGGTCATACTAACCAACGATGCGAGAGAACAAAGAAAGAAATGTGTTCGCTACACATTCTAAAGCCACGGCTACGTTTTAGGTCTGCAGCACTCGACCATTGGTTGTATCTCCACTATACAACACTCAATGAACGACTACATCTCCACTATGTAACGTTTAACCAACGGCTACATTTTAGGCCTGCAGCACTCGGCCATCTTAACACTCCCATATCCCACGGGGACCAGGCAGTTCCTTGTTCTTCCACAGTAGTATTCTAAGGCGTACCACAAATATCACCCGCTCCCAAGAGCGGCCAAAATACATGGCCATGTATTCCTCGGGTTCATACCGCGATGGACATGGTAAGCTAAAGAATACTATCCCTATGAATCATTGTCCTAGTTTCAAGGTTAGTTTCAACACTTAGAGAGGAAAATCCACATTTGCCATACACATTCACAACTCGGGAAATCCCATTCCCATCACATACACCTCCATTAGGGAGATTATTCCATCACAATGCACAATGTGGATTTCCTTCCATTTACTTGCTCGGTTTGTAACTTTCTGTGGGACTCAATCCTATTATTACAATTCAATTCATGTTCACAAGAGAATTTCGAATTTCATACCTTTGATAATCACGTATCATTTTAGAAGCCTCCTGGACTCGTTTCCTTGCTTCCGGTGCCCAAATACACATTTTCTGGCTTACACTTTAACACAACATTTAACATAAGTTTCATCATAATTAAATAGAGGCAAATCATGTAAATTTCCCATTTATTTTCGGATGAACAGTGGCAGGGCTCATTCGGAACGTCCGGACGCCACGAATGGTTCGCTACTTGTGAGATTGGACATCTGGTTGATACATATGCACAATTGGGACACAGTGATTCATCTTTTAGGCTCGATTCAACGTAATACAAGGGTGGAAATATGCAATTTTCCATTTTATATTCGGATGAATAGTGTCAGCCGCAATTTAGAGGCCCCGGACGCCGCGAACGGGTCGAAACGTGCGCAAACGAACCCGCAACCGACATATATATGCATTTAGGATGTGGGGATTCATATTTTGCGGTCAAAATAACATAATTCGGAGGGGAAAATAGTGAACCCGAATTTGGGCGTGGGTTAGGGTTTTATGATACCAAATCGGTCAATTCGGACCACAATTTGGACAAGGAACTACATATTCATTGGACATAATTCATGGGCTACACATTTTTCAGATTTTGGGTGGATATCGGAATAATGATACCTGATGGAGAATGAGTAAAAATCACAAGATAACAAATAGTGAGTATGAGAACACTTTCCTCGACGTGCTCTACATTTTCCCCAACTAGCTCAAGCTCGGAATCGGACCCGAAGGCCTCCATTTTCCCTTTTCGCCTTCGCGAGCTCCTCCTCTCACCGGGCTCCCATGGGTGCTGCCGCTGCTCCACTACGACGCCCAGCTGGCCACCACCTCACACGGCCGTCGCTGGCCGCTGCCGACCCGTGCGCCACCGACGCCAGCGCTGTCCACTCCCTCTCCCGCCGATGAACCTTAACCCTCCCCCTTCTCTCTCTCTCTTTGAATTTCCCCTCCCCCCGATTCTGCTTCCCCCCCTTTATATCTTTTATTATTATTATTATTATTATTATTATTATTATTATTATTATTATTATTATTATTATTATATTACGTTTTCTTTTAATCCCAATTTAATTTGATACCCAAACGATCGAGTGGGTACTCCGGGCACTGGCCCAACAATTCCAAATATTCTCCCAAAATTTTATAATATTTATTTAATTTTTTTCACGCCCGAATTACCCAAAATTATCGAAAATAATAATAATTCCAATTTAATCCGATAAAAATATTTTAGAATTTCGGGATGTTATAAGGCCTAACCTACATTCAATACTGATTAAACTAATCATTAACTCCTAGTTTAAGTCAACTTTCATCTTAGACAAACTAGAATACCTAAGACTTTGTTCATCCTATGCCTATACTTATTTATTTGATCAATCAGGATCATTTTCTAAGCTTCCGTACACAATTTAGATCATTTCTAAGGTAACTCATTTCTTTGACGCTATTTGTGATGGAATAGATCCTACTTCTCATAGGACCCTCCGTTAGATAGATACAGAATAGAATCCATAAATCTATTACAATAAATTTTGTAAAAATTTCGATAGAGTTTTGTGAGATCCCGATCCTGAAATATAATAATTATGGAATAATTATAGTGAAGATAAACATTATTAGACTTAAGAATAAGAAAAAAATGGATACTAAAGTAAAAAGGAGCAAATTGGAAGAAAATGGGAGCGCCAACGAGATGCCAATTTACGAACACGACCACTTGATGGCCACTCGAGGCGAGACGAGAGCAATGCCTAGGTACAAGGAGAGCGCTTGATGGGCACTCGAGCACCCATCGAGCGTGATTTTACGAAATCTACCGCATGATGGGCGCTCAACTGGCGCTCGAGCGCATGTCATGTGACCCACACATGACTTCTTTTCCTCATGTTTTTAAGTGGAAATTTGGGGCTTGGGGCTTCATTCTCAGCAAGCCCTTGACAGAACCGAAGGAGAGAAGAGAGGAAGGAGAGGGAAGAGAAAAGAAAAGGGAAAATTTACCGTTTAGCTTTGATCAGAGTAAAGGTAACTGTAAATCAAGCTCAGAGAAGTGTACATCGGACATCATTTTCTATTTTTATAGCTTTTTGTATCCTCAAAAATGGTATTTATATTCTAAATCCATGATTCTTCATGTTTATTGTAAATAATGCCTCTTTTTCCTAATTAATCAGACGAATTTCATGCTTACTTGTATATAGTGTTATATATGCCTCTGATTTCATGAAAATACATGTGTTTGGTGTTCGTTTATCGTCCGAATTGTTTGGCAAAACCCTAAGCATGAAAATGAAGGGATTTAACTATTTCAATCCAAAATTTATGTTATATAAAAGTTAATCTATAACGAAACACTGTCCATAATGTGATTTATATCTGAAAAATTTACACAGATTATACTACTAAATTTTTGAGGATTTCTGAAGAGAAATTGAAGGGTTTCAAACTGTTACTGTATATTTTGAGATGAAACTGAAGGATTTTAAACTGTTCTGTATACTCTAAAGCAAAACTGAAGGTTTATAAACTGTTACTGTATATTCTGAAAAGAAATTAAAGGGTTTTAAACTGTTACTGTATATTCTAAAACTAATTGAAGAGTTATTGTGAAACTCTGATTGAATTTTAAAACTGAAAAAAGGTTTTCAGTTAAGAAATAAGAAGAAAAATATTTCTAATACTGTTAATTAGGACCCAGGACTGATATACAGTTAGGTTAGATTCTCCGACATGACTTGGAACGTTATGGTGATAATCGAGGATAACTTTATTCATGGAGTTGTATATGGTCCGCCCTTTCTCAAGGCTTAACCTAGAGGGTAGTTACTATTACTGGCCGGTATTACTGTACTAAATCCTATGAGAAAGGATGTCCCACGAGACAGGACAACTGTTTCTGGCCTTAGATTGTGTGGAGTGAACATAATCTATCCTCGATTATTCATCCCCTCTACTGTAGGGTCAATTGGTTAGGTCCTTTACTAATAGAAAAGGGATTTTCTATAAGATATAGAGTTGAGATCGATTTCTGCCTTTTGAAGCCTGTTTTACCGATTTATTATTAATGAAGTATGACTACACTGACTTCTAATTTCTGAAGCTTGATTGTTTCTATTTCTTGACAGTTTTGCAATCTTCTACATTATATTCTGCTATAATTTCCGTAAATCACCACTTTATAGCATTGACACTTTAACATATAATTGTATCTATTTTACTGCATTCTATTCCATATGAAAGTTTTTTTGTATGCCTGTATGTACCTTGCTAGTTTTCGGCTCACTATTTTACTATTTTTTTTCCTCCAGATAAGACAGTAGAGCTAGTACTAGAGGAGAAGGAGTGATCAATAGCTTAGCTTGAAGACTTTGGAGAGCTAAAGCATTTTAGAGATCTTAAAAAGAAACAGTTGCATTGTAAAGACCTGATTTTGATATATGGATTTTGTGTATGGATTTTCTGTATATGAAATTCAATATATGAAATGTATGTGATGTATGTGATGAAAAAATATTTCTTCCACAGGTTTATAGCTCTGCTTCTGCTATATGTTTTTTGAATTTTATACAGGTCCTAGATGGCACCTCTATTATGAATTGTTAATGTAGTGGATAGGGAATGTGAAATGCAAGTTGTAGGAAATGATACGGCATATGTGATCTTGTGTTTGAAAGGAGGATTTCTAATTGATAGATATGTAACGACCCAGATTTTTAAAATATAGAAACTTCCAGTCATTGAATCCGGTCAACGTCGCGTTGACCGGAAAATGTAATAAGAAAAGTAAATCGGCCCAAAGATGAAATCAAGTTCGGCCTAAAAGGAAGTCCAGATTTCCTTGATAAAAATCTAGTTCAGATTTTCTTGATAAAAATCTAATCCGGATTTCCCTTGAAGAAAAAACTACTCCGGATTTTCCTTTGAAAACGATCCGGATTTTCCTGTGAATTAAGAGCTCCGACTTCTGGATCCAAAACTACTCCGGATTTTCCTTTGTTGAAAACGATCCGGATTTCCTGTGAATAAAGAGCTCCGGCTTTTGATACTAAAACTTACTCCGGATTTTCCATTAAAAACAAGTCCAGCCTTGTGAGAAGAAAACCGGTCCCTTTATGATGAAATCCAGATCGGCTTAGAAGTGAATTTCCAAACCGGCTGTAAGGTATAAAATTGAAACCGGCCTTGGAGCAGGTTTCGAAATCAAAAGTTGTTCCAGAATGTGAAGGCCGAAGTGACCTTGAAGAACGGAGTACAGTGTGAAGAGAGGCCGGAGTAGATTTAGGGTTCAAGAAGAAGAAGGGCCGAAGTTGATATAGGAGCTGAAGAGATAAGGTTGGCCAAAGTAGGAATGCTGGATCCGGTCAACACTAGTTGACCGGAGTATGAACGAAGGTGTAATCTGGTCAACGTAAAATGTTGACCGGAAAACATGAATGGAAGGAAAAGAGGAGAGAAATCCGGTTAACACCGATAGTTGACCGGAATGTGTTTAAGTGAGAGAGTTAAATCCGGTCAAGGAAAATTAATGAGGAAACACCTTGGGAATACACGGCCATAAATAATCTATCTAATCTCAAAACTCTTTTGAAAATGTAAAGTCATAAATGACACCCTTGGGAAAATGTGAAGCCATAAATGATGTCCACCTAACCCACGGGCTATAAATAAGGGCTTAAGAATAACAGAAAAAGGCACCCACTAGAAACTCTTAGTAAAGAAAGAGACCGAAAGCTAAGGCAAAGTAAAAAAGAATTCAGGCAAGATACTCACCCTATTTTTAAAGCTCACGTTTATGCATGTTGTTACGAAATTATATTCTGTATGAAGTATGCCTTTTTTGTTTTATGAATTATTATTCTGAAATGTATGATATTCATGATGTTATGGTTATTCTGCTGAACGTTGATATTACATGTTTACGGAAAAAGAACTTCGACCTTAAGATAGAACAAGAAATTTTATTATTAATATCCGTTCTGTTAAAAATAACTCTGGATTTAAGACAAAAGAGCTCCGGCATTTTACAGAAAATGACTTCGGATTTAGAGCTCCGGCATTTTAGGAAATAAGTACTCGGTCCAGTTTAGAAAAAGAACTCCGTCCAAAAGAACTCCGGCCTTTTTATGAACAATGTGCTCCGTCCTCTTTTGAAAAGTACTCCGATTTTGAAGAAGAGGAACTCCGGCCTCTACGTCTTTAAAAAGTACTCCGTCCTTTTGTTTTGAAATGAACTTCGGCCTTGATAAAAGCGAACTCCGGCTTTTGATAACGACTCATAAGAACTTCGGCTTTTGAAATGAACTCCGGCTTTTGAACTCCGTATTTTAGAGCTTTGGATCTTATAAGAAAATGAACTTCGGATTTAAGTACTTCGAATTTTGAAAGAAAAGAATTCCGGATTTAAGAACTTCGAATTTTGAAAGAAAAGCACTCCGGATTTAGAACTTTGGATTTTAAACAGAAACGCACTCCGGATTTAAGAGGTTCAGATTTTAAACAGAAACACACTCCGGATTTACAACTTCGGATTTTAAACAGAAATGCACTCCGGATTAAGAGCTTCGGATTTTAATAGATAACGAACTCTGGATTTAAGAGCTTCGGATTTTGAAGGAAATGAACTCCGGATTTTAGAGCTTCGTATTTTGAAAGAAAATGAACTCCGGATTTTAGACTTCGAATTTTATAAAAAAATGAACTCCAGATTTAAGAACTTCAGAGTTTTGAAAGAAAAGTACTCCGATTTTTCTTCAAAGAAAGGCACTCCGTCCCTTTGAAAAGAAAAGCACTCTAGTTTTGATAAGAAAAAGCACTCCGCCAAGGAAGAAAAAGAGCTCCGCCCTTTTTAAAGAAAAAGTACTCCGGCAAAATAAGGAAAAAGGACTTTGACTTTTTGACTCCGGATTTAAAGACCTTCAATTTTAAAAATGGACTTCGTTTTCGAAAGAAAAGAACTTCGGATGATATGGACTTCAATGAATGAAGTAAAGAACAAGGCTATATGAAAACACATGGATTATGGACAGCAAGTGGAACTCTTCCGACTTTTGATCTATGATGATTGGCCATTAAAGAACACGAACCAAGAACCGAGTTTCCATTAAGCTTGCTGTTAAAGATGGATGAAGGATATTGGAGTGACACTCGAGGATGCCACCTGGGCCATGGGAGGGGACCTTTCGGTGGCATAAGAACTATGGACTATGGCCCCGTATGCCGGGTTAAAGGCATTACCTCCCGCCCCGGGGAGCATAATGAGGGGTTACGGCTTTAGGTTGTGCGGTAGCACACAACCCATCCTCGATGTTGTCCGCTCCCGTCCGGTCCCTAAAGATGATAAGAATTCCGAATGATTTTGATGAATTTTCTTGAAGACAAGATGAAAAGAATAAGAACTGAAGAAGAAACGATATGATGATTTTCGTATGCTATGCTATGTTATGAAATTATGTTTTCATCAAATTATATGTATGTTTATGTTTTCTGCATGTGAGTATCCTGCTGGGCTTTGTAAGCTCATTCTTGCCACTTTTCAGATGACGAAAGGCTTATGGAGGACGAAGTGGAGTAGAACTTTATGGAGTAGCTAAATGACTTAGCTGGCCGGAGCAGATTTGTGGATAGCTTTCTACATTTTATCTTTTGATGTTTTGAGAAGACATGAAAAGATTATTCCGCTGTTATGAACCTATGAATGTTAGCAAGATTCCGTGATTATTTCTTGGTAAATGAATTAATAATTTCTAGTATGCATCTCAGGGTTGAATAAAGAAAAGAAAATTTTTTTTGTCCACCTATTTATCCTTTCATAATTTATTCAAAAGCAAGGATTTTGGATTTGACGGCGGCTTTTGATGGTGGTAAAAAGTCGGGTCGTCACAAGATATGATGAGGATATTCTGTATGTTTGCAAGTTAAAGCAGGTTCTATATTTCTATTTAGCCCAATTTTAAAGGGAACTCTGTCCATTTTTCCTAGAACTTTAGGTTGTTAAATGGCTTAGGTTTCTGTTATTATGTAATGACGAAAAAATTCTGAGGAAAAAAAAATCGTTTCATCACAAGTTCTATCTAAAATTGGACAGAAACTCAAATATATAACATGTATATTATAACCTATAAAAGCACACAACTATTCGAATACTACATTTCAACCTATAAACGTATACACAGGACCACCAATTTGCCATTTCCATCCATGGCTCAAATATAATCCTATCAACTAAATCAGAATTCAGACAAAAGATGCCATCTAGGACTTGTGTAGAATCCAGAAAACATATAGCGGAAGCATCTATATCCTTAACAGAAACCTACAAAAGTATAATACAGTTCTGACTGAATATAATATATATCATAGCAATTTATATATGATTTATTTTACAAAACTCTATAGAACATGAAGAACTATTAGATTTGCTAAAATATTTCAAGATAATCTTCAAGGTTTCATAGAGGCTTCGGAACATTCATTATTAGCTCTAACTAGACCTGATCATCCAGTATATTCTCTATATCCTTATCTAGAGGGAAAAAATAGTGAGTCGAAACCCAACAAGGTACTAAAATATATAGAATATAATGATCTTATGCTGAATATAGATACAGAAAGTTCTAGAAACTATCAAAGAACAGGAATATATACAAAAAGTATGAGAAAAGCATGATTCAACGTGAACAGGCTTCAGAAATCATAATTTATGCTTTCATGTAGAATATATGTGCAGATGAGTAGAAACACGTGCAATAATCATGAGGAAAGTATAATTTCCATATAAACAGGTCTCGGGAAGCATAAATCATACTTTTAGGTTATAACATAAATATGCTAGAACAGAAAACCACGTTAATATCAGATCAGAAGGATAGAAGCAGTTCATGGAAACAAGAATAAGGTATGATTTTACTTAAACATGCATTGGAAATTTTACTTAAACATGCATTGGAAATCAGGAATCAGTGTAATCATGCTTCGATAATCATAAATTGGTAAAAATGCTTCAGAAATTAAAAAATAGTATCAATTCTAGAAAATTTCCTTTTTACTATCAAGAAGACCAAACTAGTAGACCCTACTAGCAGAGAGGGTGAGTAATCGAGGATAGATTGTGTTCACTCTACACAATCCAATGCCAACAAGTTTCCCGTCTTGTGGGATTTTCCCTTCTCGTGGGATTATATACAAATACCTCTCGAAGGATGGTGGGTTATGTACTAATACCTCCCGAAGGATGGTGGGTTATGTACTAATACCTCCCAAAGGATGGTGGATCATCTAAATTCTATCATCTGAAATTAAAGCCCTGAGGAAGGGCCGACCACCTGTAACTCCATAGACAGAGTTATCCTCGATTATCACCATGACGTTCTAAGGTATATCGAAGAACATAACCTGACTGTATATCAGTCTTGGGTCCTAATTAACAGTATTAGAAACAGTTTTCCTCTTGTTTTTCTTAACTCATAACTTATCAAACTTCAAAAATCAGTAAGGATTTCACCATTAATCATTCAGAATACTCCAGAAATCCACAGAAACTTAATAGTGCGGTTCTGTGTAAATTTCTCAGTTATAAATCATAATATTAATAGTACACTTTTACAAATTAATTGTCACATATCAAAAATTATGGATTTTAAACAATAAATCATCGATTTTCGTATCTAGGGTTTTGATAAATATTTTGGATATAAAACGGCTACCAAACACAAGCATTTATATGAAATCGAAGCCAGATATTGCAATATGTACATGTAAATATGAAATCTGTCTAATTAATTTACAGAAATAGGTTTTATTTATGCAGAATATGGAGAAACATGCCTTTAGAGTATAAATAAAGTTTCAGAGATATTAGAACACTGTAAAAACAGTATATAACGTCCGAAATACACTTGCCTGAGCTTAATCTACTGTTATTTTTACCTGAATTGGAGCAGAATGACCGGATTCCTCTTCTCCTCTTTCCCTTTCCCTCTTCTCTCTCTCTGTTCTTATTCTGGAATGCTGAAAAATGCAGAGAAATCGCACACGGCTGCTTTTATATCCGTCGGGGCGCTCGAGCGCTCCTCAAGCACTCCCCTTTCGGAACATAGCGCTCAATGTGGCACTTGAGCCCGATCGAGCGCCCTTCTCGTACCCAGGCACCGCCCCAGCCTTGCCTCGGGCGCCCTTCGAGCAGGCCCTCACTCAAAATTGCGCCTCACTGTGAGCTCTAGCGCACGACGAGCACCGGTCTTCCCTTTGGACAGTTTCGCTCCTTTTTGCTTCGGTATCAAAATTTTCACCATACTTAAATCCAAATATGATTTTTATCACATAATTGTTCCATAATCACCACATTTCACGGTCGGGATCTCACACACCTACTCTGATTTGGCTAGTCGGACTCTAATTAAAACCCGCCAACAAGCCAATCCGGTCAACTCTTGCAACTGGTCAATAATTCATTCCTGCCATCAATCTACTCCGGTCATCTACCCAATCCGGCTACTATCTCTCGTTCTCACTCTCTGGGTCCTTGGTCTGCTTATGAGTCCTTAGTCTCTTTCTAGTTTTCCAAACAACCTCGATTGTCACTGATCATTTACAAACCGCGGTTTCATGGTCAGTTTGGTTATATTCCTAATTTCAGTCAGCTGCTATAGTTTTGGTCAATTGTTATAATTTCGGTCAACTATTCTAATTCTGGTCAACTCTTTTAACAAGTCAACAATCTAGTCCGGTCATCTATCTAATCTAATTAACTATCTTAACCGGGCTTCTTTCTAATACGGGCAACAATCTTTCAAATAAGTCAACCATCTATTATGGTCAACTTATCTAGTCTGGTGGGCCATCTTAACTAGTCAACTATTCTAGCCGGTCAGCCATTCAATCTGGCCGGTCAACAATTCTTAGCCGTACGTCTTGCTACTTAGGTTAATTTTTTTATTAAAATTGAGAGGCTAAATCCTAGGAACTTGATCCTTATAATACTCTACCTCTTATAAAAGTTTGTCTTTGTAATTTTATAAGACTTATATACCTCATAAAAATAATTTTTGTCATGTCTAAATTACCCAAAATAATAAATAATTATAAAAAAAATTTAAGATATTACATTCTCCCACACTTATAAAAACTTTTTTATCAAAATTTGACGAACCTTAAAATTTACAATCGGGGAAAACCCCTTAGACTATTTCTTTATGTTCCTCTACCACATCTTTGATCACATGACTTGTCCTAAAAGGCCTTATCCAAATGAATCATCCAAATTTCCAATATCTCACGTTTTTTGTCCAAACCTGGGTTAGAACCTTATCACAATACAACTTTTCAATTTCCAACAACGGCTTAGTTCGATCACATATTGATTTCCTCAATTATCGATACATGGGAGACTTTATGGCAATTCACAAAATCTAAATGCAATCCAGATTATATTAGCTATTTCTCCGACTTAATTCAAAATTTTGAATGACTTAATGAACTTCTACTTCAATTCATCCTAAGCCTCAAAAATGATTGTTCACTTGGATCCTCAACCTTATTCTGAGATCTTGGGGCCATGGGCCCACATGCTATCGCTGCACTTGTGAGAACTCGAACTCGAGTCACTCGACTTGGTTTAGACCGATAACGGGAAAACTCAAAATTTCAATCATCCTTATAATTTCAATATAATAATTATAATTCTCATAATAAATTCTTTCGAGATAATAAAATTATACAAATTTATCATGTTGGGAATGCAATCCTAATAACATATCCAAATAAAATATCGATCAATAAAACTAACTCTAGAGCTTCTCGTCATGAGCCTCTATTTCTAATATCTTCTTTATCTCAAGGTTCAGTGACAAAAGTAGGATCCCTCGGCCTACACTATGCAATCAACTAAATCTAGAGCCAATAAAATACAAAAGTGAGCTTAATGCCCAACAAGTGATAACAAATCCAAAAACAAACAAGGAATGATAATAAATGTCTCAGGTATACAATATATAATATATGCCAAGAGTCATGAACAATAATACAATATCCAATAGATAAATATATCTAAGAATTTGTATTTTATCGTGTCTACAATACAAATACATAAGAAAGGCAGGTCACTCCAAATCTTGATGTGACAAAAATTATAAGATTTCATCAATAAGAGACGAAAATTCCTCAAAATCTGATCTCAGAAGAAATAAAGAGATCTCCTAGTCTGAATATCAATATGAATGACATGAAAACCAAATAACAATAACCAATATGGATTCCACTGAATCCGAACATCGTAAATCTGACACATGGATTTTACCGAAAAAAACTCATGGATTTTATTGAATCCCAAATTCATGAGGCATTAATAATGACGAAATATCACAATGAATCTCCTTAGACCTTATTCTACTACCGTGAACCAAAGGCCGTGTATTTACGCCCCCAACGATTGGGTAAGTGCAACGAGGTTATCCATGGTATCCTTATTACCCCTACAGTCCTCCCAAAGGCTGTACCTATAGTATGCTCATATCATCTGTGATACCCCTCGCCAAATGATATTCCTGATATTATTCCTATGATGGTAACATAGTTATAAGCATCCCTTCATAATAAACAATGTATCTAATTATCACCATGATACGAAATTCAGATCTCATAAGTATAAACCATACTAAGGTGTCATAATCTCCTATTCGATTAGATAACTTAGTGTTTTCATACGCTCTCCTTAACCTTGACCATAGGAAGCCAATAATTCAAATACGCATGCAATCTTACGGGTGTAGTCGATCGCCTCGGTCCCAAAATAAGCGGAAATCAGACGGCCTTAAAATTACTTTAAATTTACGATAGAGCATATTTTCAAAACAAACTATACGGAAGCTTCATTTCATGTCAATTAACTTCATATAATAAAGACCATACTCACTTGCACATTTCATGAAATTAACACATAGGGATTATTATAGAATGATGAAAGGACAAGAGCAAATTCGGAGTAATCTATTTCGTTCAATTTAACATTTAACTAGTCGTCCATCAAAACCTATTATTATTACCACAAATAAATTATCACTTGTTACTTACAGATAAAACCCTTAACAAATCTACTAGTCCAAAAATTATATCTATGCATGTATATAATAGCTTTTATTTATATATATCGACACAAAATATACACAAACATCGAAAAGAGAGCGAGAAGTGGGTATGAGAACAAATCCCTACATATCCTACACAACAGCACCTGCTAGTCGACTTTCCTCTCAGCCGATCTATACGCCGGCCATACACCCTCAGCACCACCGCTGCGAGCCTCCCTCATCCAGCCCCACACAAGCGCCCAGCAAGGGCGCAACAGTGGCTACATACCAAACACACCCACATTTACCTATTTTAACTTAATTATCTCCCAATTATCATATTTAGGAACTCGGGTCGTCACACACACGCACACTATAACACTCCTCACACTCATGAAAACACACACGCTGCCCACTAATATCTTCATTGACATTCTCATTTATCGCATCTATACACAACTCATTTTACTAATTTTATTTTGAATTTTTGCTCCCTTTATACAGAATAGTAATTGATAGTTCAAACCTGTAGAATAATTATAATTAGTGTCTTTCGAACCATTTTGATTAAGCTTGTAGCCCCAACCTAAGCATCGGTGCTCTGTTTTTCTCCTTCACTTTCGGTTCTCATAGTAAAGCAATGAAAATCCTAACTTGCATATTCTAACATGTAAAACAAGAATTTTGCAGTACAAATCCACTAATTATCGCATCCCAATTAATTGTGAAACTCTCAATATAGCGTATAATTATCTACCATTATATTTATACATATATATACTGCATTTATACATCGTATACACCTGTATACACATGGTATATATATGCACAACGCCGTATACATGTCGTATACCTCCTACCCACAATGCCAATTTCTCTCTATTTTTCAAATCCTAGAATTGGGTTCCAGAGGCTAAAACATGGCACGGCACTCTGCTCTCCTGGTTTTCATCACATCCCCAAAATTAGCCAGTACAACAAGTAAGACAATTGCTTCATAACTCTACTCAACGATTTATCAATCCTCGGTTTAATATAGAACCCAAAAGTTCAAGACTTTCACCTCTCGAGAGCCATGGCTCTATTTTTACATCTTCTACTCAAAAATCAAGAATACAACCGATTACCAAAAAATTAGAGCATGCAACAAAAATAATTGTCAACAATGAGAAGGTGAGGATTTACTTGCAACAATTAGAAGATTAATTTCAAAGGAGTCTCAAATTAACTTGCCTCAATTTCGTGTTCTTCTCCCAACAATGACGACAGTGGTACAAATCGAGACAGTGACAACACCTACCAACGACAGCGACTTCTACTTCAGATGCGGTAACTTCTGGCCAGATTCACAATGGCGATTAACCGCGGCAGCAGCGAGGAACAGAGGGGACAGCTGTACGGCTAGGTTTTCTCTCTCGACTTCCTTCCTCACCCTCTCCTTAAATAATGAAGATGGATCATTTAGAGTATCAACTCCTTCTTTCCTCCTTGTTGCAACCCTCACGCGTTGTTCCTCCTTTCTCTCCTCCCACCGTCACCAATTGCGCCGTCCCCTCTCTCGCTTCTCCTTTCCTCTCCTTCTTCTTCATTGATTTGCTTTCCTACTTTCCTCCCTTACATTATTATTATTATTATTATTATTATTATTATTATATTTACTTAGTTATTATTAATATTTTATTATAATATCATTTAACATTATTATTTATTTGTCATACTATTATTTATTATTAATTATTATTAATGTTTATTAATATATATTATTACTCCAATTTATTATTATTTTCATTTGTTATTTATTATTAATTATTTAATACCCATTATTATTTATAATATTTATTAATATCAATATATTATGTTATTTATTATTATATTAAGCCTATCACTATATAATCCGAATCAAAATATCGAGATGTTACAATCCTTCCCCTTAAAAAAATTTTATTCTCAAAATATATGTCTTGATCCTCAATTGATTGTTGGCATTTTTACCAAAAGAATCATTTCTACTCAAATTGAACATTCATCAAACCTTTACTCCATTCAAGCCAACGACACATAATTTTATCATACAATAGGTCGTACACACACTACTGAAATATTAACATTAAAAGAGTCTCTTTCTACCTAGTATTTGCACAAATCGAGTCCACAATCTTTTTGATCTCCAATGTCCTCACAGTCCACTAGTAATTACATTTCCTACTTACAATAATCACACTAAACTTATTCTCCCAATGCAACTCTAGTATAACTATGTTATATAACTTGAATCATTATTTGAAGTACTAGCATCCCACTTCATTGCATCATGTCATTGACCTCAATAATGATACCATCGATCAAAACTTAAATCGTCTTATAACCTCAACCTACTCTTGATTGTCCTATATAGGTCAACTCTACAAGCCATCCTTGATCGTATAGTATCAAATGCTCTTATTGAATTTTCTAAATCATTAATATGGTTTATCATTAAAGTACAACCATCCAAAATATTCTATGAATTAGTAAATTATCAACCTTCAAATACATCTATCATTAATTGATGGTTACTCCTTACCGGTATATACTTGATTGCCATCACATTTTAATAATGCACCACAACTCAATAGAATTTCAAAGTTGCATATCATACAGCCCTTAAGGGATGTCATCCAAAGTTATAATTATCTTTATAATCTTTAACTAATATTATCGTCTCCCGACTTATACAATGACCATCTCTATTTCACTAGTGGGTTTTCTCATGCTATCCTTTATCTCATTTTAATAGTTCATTCCATCTTATCGCTTAGATTCAATTCTTCTAGAGAATGACAACTTCTAAGAATTATATTTCCAAATTTTGAGACCCAAAATCCTTAAATAATTGAAATAACCACTAATCTAGATTATAGATTGATCACATTAAATTTCTCAATCTAACTAATTAAATTCAAAACTTTCACAAGCAACAATATATTTGTGAGTACACAGGATACAATAATCATATCATCTATGAATTACGTTTCAGATATCTTAAACATTTTCAAACAGAAATACTTTTTTTTTTGTGTGAGTCGGGCTCCTTAATTATTAGCTTTAACTTTTTAAAGTTATAAATGCTTTCTCCTAAATATAATAGCTTTAGATTTTCATCATCCCCAATAAATAACTCTTAAAATTTATCAAAATATACTTCTTCAAATCTTATAGAATGATTCTCATCTTTACTACAATTCATCAAATTCTTTAATTAATTTAAACCCATATCATAATAAATCCTAAAAATGAATTCTATATATAATGTTTGTATTTCATCTAAACAATTTTCTCTAAAATATTGCTGCTCAATCTTAGTAACCTGGGCTAATTGATTCTATGCTAATCCTCAGCACATTGGATTTCCTACTATTAATTTTCAAGTTATTGCCTACTTGATACTAATTGTTACTTCTTCTCATTTATTATTAATTTTCCTATAGTGCATAAAGTATCAAAACAATTCATCAAGGGATCTTAGAGTAATAGTTAATGACAATAACAAGCTTGACAGTACATATATAACAATAATAATAGAAAGGTTAAAATTAACAAAATGCTCATCAAAGGGGAATATCTGGGCCTACAACAATGAGGGCAAGTGGAAAAAAGGGAAACCAAGGAATCCCAAGCTCAGTATTATTATTATTATTTAATCTTTCCACTATAGAATACGAAGGAGTGTACTTGATGAAATCTTGACCAGACTAAAAAAAAAAATAGAAAGAGTTCTTATGATTGCACTTAAACTAGTAGAGGTCATATTTATAGAGAAATAAATTCAAATAATACAAATAAAAGAATCAAAATATAGAATAGCACAATTTATTAAATTGAAAAGGAGTAAAATTGTGGTTCAACAGATCTGTCTAATAATAATAATTATTATTATTATAAAAAAATTGAAAGAGTTCTTATGACTGCACTTAAACTAGTAGAGGTCATATTTATAGAGAAATAAATTCAAATAATACAAATAAAAGTATCAAAATATTGAATAGCACAATTTATTAAATTGAAAAGGAGTAAAATTGTGGTTCAACAGATCTGTCTAATAATAATAATAATAATTATTATTATTATTATTATTGTTATTATTATTTTATTTGATGACAATCAAACACGATCACTATTTCGATTGTAACTTCAACCCCTTGAATTTCATAATTGTCATCTCACATGGTCCTTGAAATTGATGCGATTATTCAAGTTAGCTCAATAGAAAAGTTGATCTTCTACACGGTGTTTGTACCAGCAATATAGTTGTGATGGAGCAATTTTTTTAACACTTCAAAATCCTCCCATCATAATTCATCCAAAGCTAAGTTCCAAGATGAAATAGTCAAGGGAGATGGTCTAGACTGGACCAACATATGCAAGCGTACAAAATATAGACTTATATATATATATATATATATTCATAACACATACACGGGATCATCCAACTCAATGTAATATCGACGGCTCCAACTCTTTTAACATTATGCCATTCTAAAATTTGATTATAAGCAAAAGTTAATGGCAAAAGCAGATCTATTCCAAAATGTATATAAGTGAAAGCATAGTCATTCATTCATTCATAGTTTGAGATAATTATGTCGAAATCCTCAACAAATTTTCCAATTCCAAAATCCCTCCTTACTAAGCTTTATCCTTTCTTACTCGTCCGATACAACTTCTACAGTCTCATCTAGAGGAAAAAAATTATAACAGAGTGAGCCAAAACTCAGTAAGGTACTAAAAACATGTAATATAAATTATGAATGTGATAACACAAAATCATAGAAAATACCAGAGTTCATGATTAATACCGATTATGAAGTTCTTAATTTGACACCATTTTTCAAAGTTTACAGTGTAATGCAAATTTTCAGAGTACAAAATTCTATATTTAGTGTCAATTTTTCTAAAGTACAAAGTCCAACATAAAAATCCGAAGTTCACAATGCAAATCAATTTCAGAAGTTCATGTACAAGGTCAAATTCGAAAGTCCATAATGCCATGTCTTTTTCACTGTCTAAAGGGACCTAGGCTAGTAAACCCTACCAGCCAAGGGGGAGAACAATTAAGGGTAGACTGTGTTCACTCCACATAATCAAAGGCCGTAGTTCTAAAATCATATCCATTTCCATTCAAAATCCAAAGTCCAAAGTTCTATATTTTTGTCCTCTCTTTACGTCTCGAGGAGGGGCAGATCACATATCATTCTATGGACGGAGTTACCCTTGATTACCACTGTAATATTCTAAGGTATGTCGAAAAATCTTATCTGACTGTATCACAGTTTTAGGTCCGAAGCACTTATTCAAAGTTCAAACAAAATTCATCATATTTCAAAGCCGATTCAAAGTTTACATATTTCCATGCTCGATCAGACTCAAAGGCCTTCATATTTTTTTAACATCCCAGTTTCCATATACAGGATTTCCGTGGGTTAACATACAAAAATCAAAGTCAGAAGTTATTTTCATGCAACGCAGTTCCAATTGTAACTTGAACAATAAAGCATGTGCTAAAACATGAAATCAGAATTAGGAATTACGGATTCACAAGATATGAAACTTAGTTCAAATTCATGTATGCTTCGTAATGAAACTTAGAAAACAGGATATAATTATCAAAGTAATGACATAGAAGACAAGTTCCGAAGTATTCTTGCATTAAAACATTCTTAAAACCTGAACTTAAAAACGGAGAGTACACTTGCCTGATTTCCAAACTTTTCACTCCAACTAGCCTAAGGCTCCCTCTTCCTCTTCGCCTCTTGCTTCTTCTTTCTTTCATAGATTTTCTAATTCCTATTTTAGATTAGGAGCTCAGTATTTATAGAGGATGGGTTAGGTGGGAGTTGGTGGGGTAAGTCACCTACTTGTACTTCTTTTTCTAGAATGTCAGCGAGGTAGGTAGGGGTTGTTTACCTACTCTGGGTAGGTAAAAATTGTCAACGAGTTAGGTAAATTTACTCTGGCTGTTAACAAATTTGGTCTTAATCTAATTTCAATCTACTCCGGTTTCATCCATATCATCAACGCTATCCATCATCCATTTATCATGTGTTGTAATGGGCAATCAGCAACTCACTTTCATTTATGTCGACTTTGGCTTCTATCACTTCAACTTCAACCCAGCCTTATCACACTTCGGCTTCCATTTTCTTCAATATCAATATGGCCTCCACACTTTGGCTTTGCCAACATTATCACTCCGGCCTCCACACTATACCACATCACTCTGGCAATCACCTTCTCATTAACTTCATCCACCACACTAAATCATCACTCCGGCCATCACACACACAAAGCACTCCGGCCTCCATACTATACCACATCACTCCAGCCATCACCTTCTCATCAACTTCGGCCACCACACTAAATCATCACTCCGGCCATCACACACACAAAGCACTCCGGCCTCCACACTATACCACATCACACCTTCCTCCGACTTCATCATACATACAAGGCACTCTGTAATTATTATATTGTTTTTGGGATCGGGATCTCACAATGGTCATAACACATTTGAAAATCTTCGAGTTGATAATAACTCCTCTAATTGATAATTCATCTCACTCTGTTGTAGATGGTAAGGCTCTAATCTTCAAAAACTAAATGGTTGATGTGCAACACATCAACAGTCAGGGTCAAATCCTCCCAATCAAGTATGGTGGAAGTTCTACTTGACTCTATGATTATCACCGATTGAACGGAGTTGGCAACTTCCTTTTTGCATATGACAATGCACGACGCATAGCCCTAGGTTATGAGGAACTTGCTAATCTTTTGTTGTTAATACATTAAGAAATGTGATGGTCCGATCTCGGGATTTGTAGTAATAGGCTTTGGTGGTCTTCTTCTTCCAAATAGCTGAACAATAGAAGTTTGCACAATTACCACCTAAGACCCGCAAGTTAAGGTGTTGAGAGCTTATACTATGAGCTGAGTTATTCTGTATAAATGCATCATAAGTTTTGCAAGAGTCTCCTGTGCTCGTATTTTGTTGTCTCGACAACCTGTAAAATAAGAAAATTTAGAACCTAATCTATGCTAATACTCAGGCCTACCAATTTCCTCCTGATCCCAAAATATCCTAGACCCTAAACCCAAAATATATGATATGTTTCATGACTCAGAATCACCAACGATATTCTAAGTCCTTAAGGATGCGCTATAAAATTTTTCTCGACTTAGAACATTCACTGATATATTAGGTTCTCGAACCACTTAGCGAATCGAAACTTTAACACACCAAGCCTTGAAAGTCCTCCAAAATACATATCATTTACCACTCAGACTTGATTCATTAGAAATAAATCTAAACGCACAAATATCATTGAATCGTTTAATATCCTCAAATATTATCAACTCCAAAAATCCTCCTCAAGTGTTCACACAAATCTTAATTCTCTGATTCCATAAAGTTGTGATGACTCGAATCTGCGTCACTTGACCTGGTTTAGACCGACAATGGGAAAACTCAAAACTTCAATCATCCTCATAAATTTAATATAATAATTATAATTTTCATAATAAATTCCTTCAAGATAATAAATGTATACAATATTATTATCCTGGGAATGCAATCCCAATAACATATCCAAATAAAACCTTGATCAATAAAACTGACTCTAGAGCTTCTACTCACGAGCCTCTATCTCCAATTTCTTCTCTTTCTCGAGGTTCTATAGCAAAAGTAGGATCCTTCGACTCGCACTATACAATCAACTAAATCTGGAGTCAATAAAACATAAGAGTGAGCCAAATGTCCAATAAGTGAAAACAAATCCAAAAACAAACAAAAAATGATGACAAATGTCTCAAATATACAATATATAATGTATGCCAAAAGTCATGAACAATAACATAATATCCAACAGATAAATATATCCAAGAATTTGTATTTCATTCTATCTACAATATAAATGCATAAGAAAGGCAGGTCACCCTAAACTTTCATGTGAGAAAGATCATCAGATTTCACCAAAAAGAGATGAAGATTTCTCAGAATCTGATCTCATAAGAAATAAAGGGATCTCTGGTTCCAAATATCATAGTGAACGGCCTGAAAACCAAATAACAATGACCAACATGAATTCCACTGAATCCAGATATCATAAAATTTGACACATGAATTCTACCGAATACAACTCGTGGATCCTATCGAATCCCAAATTCATGAGGTATTAATAATGACGAAAAATCGCAATGAATCTTCTTGAACCTTATTCTGCCTCCGTGAACCAATGGCCACATATTTACGGCCCCAATGGCTTGGTAAGTGCAATGAGGTTATCTATGGTATCCTCACTACTTGTGACGGAACATGTCATTTTTCCTCAAATAACTAAAAACCATAAGAAAATAATACAAATGTTTGCGAGAAATTGGACAGAGTTTTCTCTAAAATTGGATAAAAATCTAATACAAACAGCCTAAAATTTACACAACCTAAACAAATATACAGATAAATAGACTTTCATATTCATTCATTACACAAATACAGGATCAACAAAATACCATAATGTCCATGGCTCAAAGATAACACATCCTATCCACTATATCGATTCAAAAGGGAGATGCCAACTAGGAACTTGTATAAGTCCAAAATCAAAAACACGGAAGCAAAATTAGATCCATAAGATAGTCCTGCAGAAAAAAAAATAGTAACCCAACATAAAGCATAATATGCTATAACTGTAAATACATATATTCCATCCGCAAAATTAGTTATTTATATTCATCATTATCAAACTCCCAAAAGTTCTTCAAAAGGCTTTACATCTTCTCAAGGCTTCTTTAGCTAAACTCTTTTTTTACTCTTTCTCGTCGGGTAGCAGCTCTACAATCTCATTTGGAAGGGAAAAATAAAAGAGTGAGTCGAAATCCAACAAGGTACCATAAAAGATGCAAATGAAATTTCTTATACAAAATATAACTACAATAGAGGCAAATCGATGCGAATATTAAAGAACAAAAGGTACATGAAAAAACTGAGAAAATCATTAATTATTATAAAAGTATGTCAGAAGTCATAAACCAATTTCAAACTTCACTTATTCTTCAAATTCAACTTTATTATCCAAAGAGACCCAAACTAGTAGACCATACTACCCGAGGGAGCGAATAATCGAGGATAGATTATGTTCACTCCACACAATCCAAGGCCAAAATCCAAATAATCTCATTTTCCAAATTTCAAGTTCCAAAATTTCTATCCTGCCAATTTAATGCCCCGAGGAGATGTGGACCACGTATCACTCTATAGATGGAGTTATCCTTGATTACCACTGTAATGTTTTAAGGTATGTTGAAGAACCTTACCTGATTGTATGACAGTTCTAAGTCCAATTTCTTACAGATTTACTTAACTGAAGGTATCCTTGTTCTTAATTCCTTAACCTTAACTCATCATGCCTCAAAGACCAAATCAAACTCTTACGAATAATCCTTCAAATGGTTCTAAATACTCTTAGAAAGTTTAGCAGTATACCTCTTTTCCAAAACTCTAAAAAAAAATCGTCTAACAAGCTTAACAATAGGTCAATTAATGTTTCTATCACATTTCTCAAATGTTTAGAACCAAACATCCTCAAATTTTTGAGCTAGGGTTTGCAACAAACTATCGGACATAAAACGAACACAAAGCATGAGACAATCAATGAATCGAAGCCACAATTCGTAATAATCATATATAAATACAAAATCTACTCGAAAAAATTATGAGAAACATGCATTATTTGTGACAAAGCTTAAGGGATGAGGGCTTTAGAACATAAATATCAAAATAGAGATGTCAAAAAGTAGTTAAAATGAAAAACCCAGTTGGAGATACACTTGCCTTCGTCCGATCTACCATTTTTCTTACTTTGATTGGACCGAAATTGGTGAAGAAATTCTTCCATTTTTCTTTCTCCTCCTTGCTCCTCTGCTGCACTTCGTTGTCGTGCTCCAAATCTTCTCCCCTTCCCCTTTTATAACAAAAATAAAGTTAGGTCAGTGGAAAAAATCGCGCTCGCACTTGAGTGCCTAATGAGCGCGCGGCAGGCGCACATGTATTGGAATTGGCACCCTCAAGCTCACTTAAGTGAGCGGTGTGCGCGGGCCTTTCTGAAGCAATTTGTTTTTTTGCGCTTGTTGCTGGGCTCGAGCCAGCAATGAGCCCAATTCTGCTGCTTGTTGTACTAAGGTAAATTTTTCACTTTTCTCAATTTTGCTTTTTCCAAACGTAATTACACCAATTTGATTACTAGAATTACTACGTTTTAGATACATGTACCTTACACAACCCCTACAGTCTTCCCAGAGGTTTCACTTGTAGTACACTCATACCATCCGTAATACCCCTCGCCAAATGATATCCCTGATATCATCTCCTACGATGGTCACGTCGCTATATGTATCCTTCCATAATAAACAATATACCTCATTATCACCATGATATGAAAATTAGTATCGGATAAGTGTGGACCACGCTAAGGTGTTATAGCCTCTCATTTAACTAGATACTTTAGTATTTTCATACGCTCTCCTTAAGGAAACGTCCGAGAAATTCAAAGTAGTCCACAATAACTTGAAGACTGCCCAGAGCTACCAAAAGAGCTACATTGATCAGAGAAGATCCGATTTACAATTGAACACCGGTGACTATGTTTTCCTGAAGGTATCACCAACCAAAGGAACAACGAGATTCGGAATGAAAGGAAAACTCAAACCAAGATTCATAGCTCCCTTCAAAGTTTTAGAAAAGATTGGAGAAGTGGCTTGTCGATTGGCCTTACCATCGAGTCTAGCAGAGGTACATAATATATTTCATGTATCGATGCTGCGAAAGTATGTACATGACCCGGATTATGTCATAAATTTTAAACCTTTGGTGATCAATGAAGATTTGTCTTACACTGAAGAGCCGGTGCAGATTCTAGATAGAAAGGATCAAATTTTGTGCAACAAAGTCATTCCACTCGTCAAAATTCTATGGAAAAATCATTCATCTGAGGAAGCTACATGGGAAAGCGAAGAGGATATTCGCAAAGAGTCCCCCCATTTGTTTTCTCCATACGTGTAATTTTCTCCAAATTTCGAGGACGAAATTTTTGTAAGAACGGGAGAATTGTAAAGACCACAATCTCGTAAACCAGGAATGTAATTTGGCATGACTTATGTAATTCAGATTATGCTGAAATTAATCCTAAATAGTCTTTGACAAATATACTAGCCTCCTATGTCTTAGTTTTTTTGTATACTCAAGCCCGATTCCTTTAATTTAATTTTTGAACCTAAAAGCTAGGAATTAATTTAGGATGTGTTAGGCAATCCAGATTTTGAGGTAAATAATCCCAGTTGATCATTGACAAGTAGACTAACTTCCCATGTATTCGTTTCCCAAATCCCCGACACCCGATCTTTTAAATTTCCCTTCAAACCGGAAAGCCAGGGATGTAAATTAGGAGATGATAAGAAATTCGGTTTGTGACGAAATTAATACTAGACGATCTTTAGTGTCTATACTAAGTTCCATGTCCTAAAATTTTTACCAACGCATACCCGAACACCTTAAATTAAATCCTTCAAGATAATAGACAAAATGGGAATTTTCACTCCGGTTGACGAAAACTGCTATTGGCAGCCATTTTTGCAAAATTTCTAAGGAAAACATGGTCACACAGATGGGACATTATGTGTATAAGACCCTCCCCACACTTAGAAAAATTTAGAGAACCAAAATGACCCTCAAAACCCCACGGCAGCAACTACATGACAGTAGGGAAAAAATTAGCAACCAAGGAGGACTTGGACAAATTTGATTTGGCAGCTGTGCCAACAGGGGAAATTAGGTGGATTTTTCACTCCATGTTGGACTATAGTAAGTATAAAATATGGTAAATTAAGGACACATTATATATTAATAGAAAAAATGGGGAAAAGAGGCATGAAAGGTGGCATGCATCAGCAGCTAGGCAACTGTTGCACGGCGCCTCTTAGCTGTATCAGCAGCCAAATTTCCCTACCTTCCAAACAGCTCCTTGAGCAGTTTAATTAGGATAAGTTTGGCCACAAATAATACTAAATACTGGCCCTAGATTGTAGCTTCATTATTGCCTAACAGAGGGATGATGAATCAGCTAAACACTGGTTGCAATCTACTGCAACCACCAAGCTGTTGCTGAATGCAGAAATTGGAGGAGTGACACAAGGTTTTAGTGGATAAGATGTGTCAAATTATTTAAGGCATGAATAGGGTAGAAGAAGGGAAGAGAGGAGAGATTGTGAAGCACAAAACAATCGGGGGTAAAGTAAGGGAAAAGGGGAAGGAAACCAAGAGGCAGCAAGGAGAAGTTCAATTGAATAAATCGGCAAGTGTACTTCGACGTTTTCCTTGATTGTTGACCAATTTTTGGCTAATTTATCTTGAGTATTGATGATCCCATACTTGAATATGCTTCCTTAGTTATCATAAATTTATGAGGAGTTGCAAGAAAAAAATTAAAAATGGGTGAACCGGCCCTGGACACATGATAGTGTCCAAAATCGGGTTCTGCTGTGGCAGTTCCTGATATTTGCCTCATATCGACCACTAAATGGCCGAATTAGCCAATGACCAAAACTGTTCCAATGATTCTTATTAAATGAAGTAAAAGTGGAAAAACAATGAGCCTTTGAATGGTTCAAAAAGGGGTTCA
This sequence comes from Nepenthes gracilis, assembly GCA_033239525.1. Lineage (NCBI taxonomy): Eukaryota > Viridiplantae > Streptophyta > Magnoliopsida > Caryophyllales > Nepenthaceae > Nepenthes > Nepenthes gracilis. Next base: position 12,086,942 of record BSYO01000002.1, read on the forward strand.
AAATTGGGCCCAAACTCAGCTGCAGAACCAGTAAGCTGGTTCTTCTGATGCTAAAATTTTAGTTTCTGAAATTTAGCCAAACACACCCCAAAATGGATTGATCCGGAGTCCAACCTGACTTGATTTGCTAGTATTAGGTGTGGACTATCACCATGTAAACCGGCGCCTGAAGAAAATATGAGTCGGATACTGAACCGGACCCATGAACAGCAAGGGTCTTGCTGAACTGCTTCTTTGAGCAGTTGGGAAAATAATTTTAAATAAAATACAACCCAAAGCCAAAATGGGCCAAATCAGAGCCAGAAGTTAGCTAAGACCTTAGAGGTGATATTCAAGTATATGCCGTAAAAATCATATCCAAATTAAATATGATTTGGACCCTCAAAATTGGAACAAAATCTGTCTGCATCAGGATGCAAAATATGTTCTAGGAATTTGGTCTGAACAGGCCAATATTTACTTGGATCGGCCTAAATAAAATTTATTCTTAAAGTTAACTCCATTGGCTACAAGTGGACGCCTAGAACCGGTAAAAAATAGGCCTGATTGAACCATAAAAATATTAGGAAAATAGAAATGTCCTGGACAGTTTTGCTAAAACCCGAATGGGCAGTCTGTGTTGGCAGACGGAACCGGCCACCATCCGATCACCAAACCGACTCAAATTTGGGCATAAAATAGCTAGGACCCATATCCTTGTTGTGTAAAATCGTATCATGAAAATGGACTATATAACTCAGTGAACTGATCCGTCAAAGTCTTTCTGGAACCGGTTCAGCTTAAATGGTAATTTGAGCCCTTTATTAAAAAGGGTCAAACCAGGCCCAAATTTGACTAAAAATTGACCGAACCAATGACCAATCGACCCAAAAAGGATATTGGGATAATTATAAAAAAGAAATTCGAGCTCAAAATAATTAGGAAACTCGGTCCCAAGCCTTAACCGAACCGGTTCACATGAACCGAAAATTTCCGGAATATGAATAAAATATTAAAGTAACTCAAGACCTAGCTCGACTTGACTTACTAATATCAATAAATATTGAATTAAATTATTTAAGCTCCGGTAAATTAATTGGCCATCAAGTAGATTGAAAGACACTAAGTATGGAATAAAGTTTCGTATGCATTTTTCTGCATGTTCAAGGCTTATGAATTATTATATTTGAATATTGTTTGTTATGTTAAACTATATTCATAAAAGTTTGGAAGGGACTCTATGAAAATATGAAAAAAATTTAGTTACGTCCAGTGACGTTCAAATCAGCTCTGTTAAGTTCGATTATACGAGATCCCTTCAAAGTTGAAAAAGGAAAATTGGTCTATGGATCTTTTTCAGATGGTGATATTCCCTGACATGCATTAGGATATTACAGTGAAAAATTGAAGAATTGCTTTTATACGACTCATCCGTTTCGGCCCCGTCTACCGGGATTATAAGTAGTACCGCCCGCCTGGGGGTGTAGGTAGAGGACAAGAATCGGATTGCGGAATTAAGCACAATCTATCCCATTGCTAGGATATTTTCCTTAGAATGTATGGATTAACACAATCCTTTATTCGATTTATCCGCTCCATTAGCTGGTGAGGCCTATTGGCCCTGTTTCCTAAAGATAAGGAAAAATAAATACAGTCAATAAAATCTGAGAAATAAAGAAATGTAAATGCATTTTACTTCATGTATCTGCTCCTATTTATATATGTTAATGTATATTCTATATAAAATGCATGCCTTTATATGTTATGTACACTGCTGAGCATTTGGCTCACTCGCTTGCTGTTTTTATTTCCCTTCAGACGAGTCTCAAGAAATGATGAAGAATGAACAGGATTAAGAAAGAAGTTTGAGGTGGCCATAATTTTGTTATGACGTATATGTTGTACTTAGGATGATGAAAAGAAAGAAAAAAATATGTGTACTATATAAGGTTGTATTTCAGACATGTTGTATTTTGATGATAATGGAATTGCTTCCGTTATGATATAGAATATATGCTTCCATCAGGTTTAAATTCTTATGGATGTTTAGTAAGTATCTTCCTTAATTTAGACTAATATCATGAATGAATAATGTGATATTAGAGCCTGTATAATTTATGGCTAATGTTAGGATCTTGTCTATGATAATAATAATAATAGTAATGATAAGTACAAGGATGCATGACGTAGGACGTCACAGGTGGTATCAGAGAATATTTAAGGAGATACCTTAGGTTGATCGATCATAAAACGGAAGCTTAGGAATAGTTTGGACTAGATATAGTATGTTTTAAATTTTTGGGTTAACATTTATGATAGATAAACATTAGAACACACATGTTGACCTGTTCCTTATGATTTAATCAATAGGGAGTATAAAATGTCGAGCCGAAGATAAAATACTCAAAATGGTGCTAATAATCAACCAACCAGGGTGGCCGATTATTTAGGTGTGCTCGGGAGAGTTGCTGAGGCACTAGAAGGTCTTGCACCAAGGAATACGGCACCAACCCCCGTCCCGGTAGTAACTTTGGCAAATCTAGGAATGCCGGCTTATAATCGTTTTAACCATGAACGAGTCCCAGAGTTCATAGGGGAGCCAGACCCAATCAAAGTAGACATATGGATTTGGAGACTCAACAAGGTCTTCGAAGTTATCCATTATCCGGAGAAGGACAAGGTAACTTTTGCTTCTTACAAACTTGAGGGAGAAGCCGACCACTGGTGGGCAATGCAGAAGAGGGCCTTCGGGGTACCAGCGGATGAAATTACTTGGGAGATGTTTGAGGAAGAATTTATGGAAAAATACTTCCATACCAGTCTCCGGGAGAGGAAGGAGGAGGAGTTTGTGAGATTGAGGCAAGGGTCTTGCTCAGTAGTTGAATACGATGCCAAATTCACTGAGCTATCATGATATGCTCCTTATCTTGTGGATAGCGAGGAGAGCAAGGCGAAAAAGTTTCAACAAGGGCTGAGGACTGAAATTCGGAAGCTGCTTATATTGTTCAAATTGCAATGTTATGGAGACATATTAGAGCGAGCACTTCTGTATGAAAAGGAACTAGAGCAAGAGGAATTCTTCAAGAAGAGAAAGACCGAGAACGCGGGTTCAAGTTCAAGACCCCATGGAGTAGCAAAAGGACTAGCAAAAAGGATGAGGACAATAAATAAAGGGAATGGAAGTGGAACAGTTCAAAGGACACCATAACAACCAGTAACCAAACCATCATGTCCTCAATGTGGAAAGTATCACCCAGGAAAGCCATGCTACAGGGCAACAGGGACTTGCTTCAACTGTGGGCAGACGACCCACAGGATAAGAGATTGCCCTCTACTTCAGAACGAGGCGAAGAAGTCCATTGTGCAGGGTAAAGTTTTTGCAGTAACGACTCAAGAGGTGGAGGCATCTCCAAATGTGGTTGAAGGTACTATCCTTATTTCTGATACTTCAGCCCATGCACTAATTGATTCGGGTTCCATCCATTCATTTGTGTCACCGCAATTTGTAAAGTATCTCGCAACATTGCCACAAAATCTAGACTTTTTATTGGTAGTGTCATCACCAACGGGTCAACAATCACTACTGATATTGTGTATCCAAAATGCATGGTGGCAATTAATGGGCAGAACATGGAGGCGAATTTAATTTTACTAAATATTTGTGATTTTGACGTAAAACTGGGGATGGACTGGTTGACAACCTATCACGCCAGTATCAATTGCTTCCATAAACGGGTACATTTTGAAATTTTGGGGTGTGAATCATTTCACATTTAAGGAATAAAGCTGAAGGAGACGCTTGTATTAATCTCTACCTTACATGCTTGACATCTAATACAGAATGGATGTCAGGCTTATCTGATCTATGCCAGTACCACTGAAGGTCACAGTATGTCAATCAAGGAAATACCAGTGATCTGTGAATTCGAAGATATATTTTCCGAAGACTTGCCTGGCTTATCGCCACATTGGGAGAAAGAATTTGAAATTGAGCTTATGCAAGGATCAGGCTAAATTTCAAAGGCACCGTACAGAATAGCGCCTACTGAGCTAAAAGAATTAAAATAGCAATTACAAGAACTGTTGGATAAGGATTTTATCAGACCAAGTGTGTCTCCTTGGAGTGCACCAGTATTGTTTGTTAAGAAGAAGGATGGGACCCTATGACTATGTATCGATTATTGTGAACTGAATAAAATCACGATAAAAAATAAATCTCTGTTGCCACGTATTGACAATCTGTTCGACCAGCTGCAAGGGACTCAAGTATTCTCCAAGATTGATCTTCGCTCCGGTCACCATCAATTGAGGATCAAAAAGGAGGATATACTGAAAACTATTTTTCGGACAAGGTATGGCCACTATGAATTCCTGGTTATGCCTTTCGGACTGACTAAGGCCCCAGCAGCCTTCATGGATCTAATGAATCGGGTATTTTGACCATATTTGGATAAGTTCGTAGTTGTATTTATTGATGCATTCTGATTTATTCTAAGAGTTCTAAGGAACATAAGATGCATCTAAGGATGGTGCTCCAAATTTTGTGAGAGGAGAAATTATATGCCAAGCTGAAGAAATATGAGTTCTGGCTCAAGGACGTAACATTTTTGGGCCATGTTGTCACCCAGAATGGTATTTTTGTCGACCCAAAGAAAATTGAAGAAGTTACTGGTTGGAGTCGACCTACCACGGTAACTAAAGTGCGGAGTTTCTTGGGCATGGCAGGATATTATTGTAGATTTGTGGAAAATTTCTCCAAAATCGCTATGCCACTTACTCGACTAACGAGAAAAGAAGTTAGGTTTGATTGGACAAAAGAATGTGAGCAGAGCTTCCAAGAGCTAAAGAACTGGCTAACATCCGCTCCAATTCTCACCATTCCGGTAGGAGCAGGCGGGTTCGTAGTATATTGTGATGATTCTAAAACTGCACTAGGCTGTGTTCTAATGTAACATGGGAAAGTCATAGCCTATGGATCACGGCAGCTAAAAGTTCATGAGAGAAACTACCCTACTCATGATCTAGAATTGGCAGCAGTTGTATTTGCTTTGAAGATCTGGAGGTATTATTTGTATGGTGAGAAGTTCTAAGTATATTCAGACCACAAAAGTTTGAAGTACTTATTTTCACAAAATGAACTAAATATGAGACAAAGGCGGTGGATCGATTTCCTGAAAGACTATAATTGTGAGATCCAATATCAACCAGGTAAGGCTAATGTAGTAGCAGATGCTTTAAGCCGCCAAACATCTCTTTTAGCGAGGTTGCAGATAAAGGAGATGGAAATGCTGGAGAACATGCAGCAATGTGATATCCAGCGGTATGTCAAGGGCAACCGAATGATCTTGTCATATTTTCAGATCCAGCCGAAAATATTACAAAGGATCAAAAATAGCCAAATGAAGGACCCATTTCTAGCAAGAGATTCCGGAGATATAACTCCGGACTCTCAAGTTGACTTTAATATCCATGCTGATGGAGTCTTGAGATTTCGAGATCGACTCTGTGTGCCAAATGATCAAGAAATCAAGGGGGTAATTACGAAGGAAGCCCATCGATCACGGTACACCATTCATCTGGGAATCAATAAGATGTATCAAGATATGAGAAAGATGTTTTGGAGGAGAAATACGAAGCAGGAGATTGTGAATTATGTCAGGAAATGCCAAATTTGTCAACCACTCAAAGTAGAGCGAAAGAAGCCATCAGGGTTCCTACAATCACTGCCAATTCCGAGCTGGAAGTGGGAAGATATAACAATGGACTTTGTCATGGTCTACCGAGGTCATCTGAACATCATGGCGTTGTCTGAGTGATCATTGATAGACTCACTAAATCGGCATATTTTTTGCATATTCGGACTACATACTCACGGGATCGGTTAGCTCAAATTTATATAAATGAAGTTATCAGACTGCACGGAGTACCTGCATCCATTGTGTCAGACCGAGATCCATGGTTTGTTTCTAAATTTTGGGAAAGCCTACAACGAGAACTTGGGACAGAACTAAAATTCAGTATTGCTTATCATCCACAAACAGATGGACAATCAGAATGGACTATTCAAATCCTAGAAGATATGTTAAAAGCTTTAGTCCTAAAAATGGGTGGCAGTTGGGACAACTATCTTGCCTTAGCGAAATTTGCCTATAACAATAGCTATCAAGCCAATATCGAAATGGCACCATTCGAAGCTCTTTATGGAAGGAAATGTCGATCTCCAATCCATTGGGAAGAAATCGAAGATAGATAGCTTCTAGGATCGGACACCATTAAGGAAACATTCGAGAAAATCAAAATAGTCCACAATAATTTGAAGACCGCCCAGAGCTGCCAAAAGAGCTATGCTGATCAAAGAAGATCCAATTTATAATTCAACATCGGTGACTATGTTTTCCTGAAGGTATCACCAACCAAAGGAACAATAAGATTCGGAATGAAAGGAAAACTCAAACCAAGATTCATAGGTCCCTTCGAAGTTTTAGAAAAGATTGGAGAAGTGGCTTATCGATTGGCCTTACCATCGAGTCTAGCAGAGGTACATAATATATTTCATGTATCAATGCTACGAAAGTATGTACATGACTCAGAGCATGTCACAAATTTTGAACCTTTGGTGATCAATGAAGATTTATCTTACACTGAAGAGCTGGTGTAGATTCTAGATAGAAAGGATCAAATTTTGCGCAACAAAGTCATTCCACTCATCAAAGTTCTATGAAGAAATCATTCATTCGAGAAAGCTCCATGGGAACGCGAAAAGGATATTCGCAAAGAGTAGCCCCATTTGTTTTCTCCACATGTGTAATTTTCTCTAAATTTTGAGAACCAAATTTTTGTAAGAAGGGGAGAATTGTAAAGACCGCAATCTTGTAAAACATGAATGTAATTCGGGATGACTTATGTAATTTAGATTATAATGAAATTAATCCAAAATAGTCTTTCACAAATATACTAGCCTCCTATTTCTCAGTTTTTTTTGTATACTTAAGATTGATTCCTTTAATTTAATTTTTGAACCTAAACGCAAGGAATTAATTCGGGATGTGTTAGGCAATCCAGATTTTGAGGTAAATAATCCCAATTGATCATTGACAAGTAGACTAACTTCCCATGTATTCGTTTCCCAAAGCCCCGATCTTTTAAATTTTCCTTCAAACCGAGAAAGCCAGGGATGTAAATCGGGAGATGATAAGAAATTCGGTTTGGGACGAAATTAATACTAGACGATCTTTAGTGTCTATATTAAGTTTCCATGTCCTAAAATTTTTACCAACGTGTACCCGAACACCTTAAATTAAATCCTTCAAGATAATAGACAAAATGGGAATTTTCACTCCGGTTGACGAAAACTGCTGTTAGCAGCCATTTTTGCCAAATTTCTAAGGAAAAAATGGTCACACACATGGGATATTATGTGTATAAGACCCTCCCCACACTTATAAAAATTTAGAGAACCAAAATGACCCTCAAAATCCCACGGCAGTAGCTACATGACAGTAGGGGAAAATTCAGCAACCAAGGAGGACTTGGACAAATTTGATTTGGCAGCTGTGCCAACGGGGGAAATTAGGTGGATTTTTCACTCCATGTTGGACTATAATAAGTATAAAATATAGTAAATTAAGGGCATATTATATATTAATAGGAAAAATGGGGAAAAGAGGTATGGAAGGTGGCATGCATCAGTAGCTAGGCTGCTGATGCACGGCACCTCTCAGCTACGTGAGCAGCCAAATTTTCCTACCTTCCAAACAGCTCTTTGAGTAGCTTAATTAGGATAAGTTTCATCACAAATAATACTAAATATTGGCCCTAGATTTGTAACAGCCTAGATTCTAAAACAAGAAAGTCCCAGGAGTCAAGGAAAATTGAAGGTTATCCGGTTAATGCTAGTTGACCGGAAAATGTGACGGAACGGATTATTCTCCATTGAATAACCTCCGTCAATGTCTAAACACACCCTAGAGCCCATAATTGACCTATAGACTCTACAGAAAATCCGGCAGAGTTTCCTCTGCAACTGGACGAAAACCGAAATACAATCTGCTTAAATATCATTCTATACAAGCACACATCTAATCCAGAGGCTTAACTCAAAGCCTACAACACGCCACACAGGATCAACAACACTGCCATATCATCCATGGCTCCAATACAGTACTCCTATCTACTATACTGGATCTAGAGAGATGCCATCTAGTATGAAACCAAACTCAAAACATAAATACAGACGCGGAAGCATAACTAAATCATCATACATGCGGAAGCATAATAAATCCATAAAAACAACAATAATGAGCCACGCTCAACACTAAGTGGCTGCCCACAAATCCGATCCAACTCTATGTCCAAATCTTACGATCACTCGCCATCCACCCAATCACATCAAGCAAGCATCTCCTTGCTCTATCTATCCGGCGTCGGCTAAGTGTTCTCATCGAAAGGAGAAACATCAAACAGCAAGAGTGAGCCAACGGCTCAGCAAATGTAATCATAAACACCCTCCAAGACACGTACAAGAACCGAGGCGAGAGGGGATACACACACTCTCCACAATCAAGGAACAGGGGACGGGGACCGGGGAAGCAAGCTGGAATCACTCGATCCCTACGGTTCTCACGGTTACAGTTGATTGGTCATCTTTTGATTCACAAGATTCTCATTCTGAGTTTTCACGGTTCTATCTTGAATCTTTGGTTTTGTAGCGGTTCTTGCGGTTCATATCTTGAGTCACCGAATTCATTCGGTTCTCATTCAGTTTCTTGGATTCATACCGTTCATCAATTGGATATTATTCATTTTCTTTATTATATCATCTTTGCGGACCCGAGCTAGTAGATCGCACTAACCAACGATGCGAGAGAACAAGGACAGGAATGTGTTTGCTACACATTCTAAAGCCCGGCTACTACTTTGGTCGGTAGCACACGACCCTCGGTTGCATCCATGCAACAATCATCTCGAACGACTACATCTCAATATGTAGCGTCGACACACCCCACACCCCGGGGGTCGTGGCAATCCTCGTTCTTCCACGGTAGTTTCCTAAAGCGTACCCACAGACATCACCCGCTCACACGAGCGGCCGAATACGTGGCCAAGCATCCTCGGGTTCCCACCACGATGGACATGGTACACTAAAGAATGCTACCCATATGACTCGGGGTCCTAGTTTCGTGGATTAGGTTCGACACTTGGAGAGGAAAATCCACATTTGCCATATAATCACATCTTGGGAATCCTCATTCCCATCGCAATCATCTCCAAGGAGATTACATCATCAACACATCTCCATCCAGAGATCATATCATCACAAGCACAATGTGGACTCCCTTCCATTCACATCACGGTTCACGATATCCAATGGGACTCCAATTCCCTTAATCACAATCGGTGGGACTCAATTCCCTTATTCACAACGAGTCATCACAAGTTCAATTCCACTTCCTACGGGATCCAGTTCCCTTAATCACGACAATCAATCCCAAATCCTCAAGAGAGACTAGATTTCATACCTCAGACGATCACATATCATTTTGGAACCTCCGGGACTCATTCTTTTGCCCCCAGCACACGGATTCATATTCGGGTTCTTACTTTTACGTTTAATCGATTAAGCGTTACTTTCATTACGATTATGATCACATATCACTTTACATTTCTCATTTCGTTTTGGGTGAACATTATCGATTTGTCTTTGGACACCGGGACGCCGTACGGTTCGATACTTGGAAATCGGACGTCCGGTAGATTCGTCACATTACTCTTTGTACGATATTACACATTCGGGTTCGATTTATCTTAACACGAGGGTGGAAGTATGCAACTTCCCATTCACTTTCGGGTTAACGATTACGGAATTCTTTCAAGGCTCCCGGATGCCACGAACGGGTCAAATCTTGCGGGATTCGGCATCCGGTCGATATATACATACAATTGGGGTACGGGTATTCGTATTCTAGGATCACATCATCATTTTACGAGGGTGACAACGCGCAATTATCACCTTCCGGCTCGGGTGAACAGTAACAGCGCCCCTTTAGAGGGCCCGGAGGCCGCGAACGGGTCCAAACATGCGAGATCGGACCCACGGCCGACCTATATATATCATTGGGACGTGGGCATTCCAATTTTGAGGTCAATTTCATGATACGAGGCCGGAAAACGGGAAACCCCCAAAATCCCGTAGGTTAGGGTTTCGGTAAAACCCACCCGGGCGAATCGGACACGAATCGGACAACTAACCACATTTTCTTGGACCTCAAGGCATGGGTATCGAGATCCTAACGTTTCCCGTGGGTATCGACACAAAATACCCAACGAAAATACATAAAACAACGAAAGAGAACGAGAAGTGGGTATGAGAACACTTGCCTCGACGCGTGCTTTCACCTTAATACCTGGCTCTCGGGTGGAATCGGACTCCCGGGCTCGATCTCCCTTCTTCTCCCTCTAGTCGCGCCCCTCTCTCTCTCCTCAAAACCCTCGGCCCGATCGAAAATGAGGAGAAACGATCGCGCGGCGCAAAATATACTCTGCGCGGCCGCTCGGCCGGCGAGCGCCTTGAGCGGCCGGGCGGCAGCCAGCCCCACGGGTCGGTTGCGCTTTCTCCGATCGAGCCTCGCTCAGCGCCCAGCAGCAAGGCCTGCTGGTGGCTCCAAGAGGCCGGACCCAAATAATTTCGATTTTTCTTCCGATACCAAACCTTAATCATCCCATAAGATTAGTATTGATCATTAACATACTAATCACTTCATAATTGTCGGGTTCACAAACCGGAACCTCCACAGAAAATGTAATAAGTAATCCGACCAATGCATGTTGACCGGAAAGCTGAAAGGGAAAAACGAAATCCAGTCAACTCATGTTGACCAAAAAGTTGGAGGGGAAAAAAATAAAATCCTGTCAACTCATGTTGACCGAAAAGCAGTAAAGGAAGACATAATCTGATCAACACCTGTTGACTAGAAAACATAAAGAAAGACTTATCCGGTCAATGCCAGTTGATCGAAAAATGTAATAAGAAAAGTAATCCGGTCAACGCCTGTTGACCGGAAAGCATGAGGGGAAAAAGGAAGTTGGAAAGTGCTGAGACAATAGAAAGCCCTAAAAGGAGACATAACCGGTCAACTGGCATTGACCGGAATTAATAAGGAAGCCCTTATGAAAAGTAGAGTCAAGATGACCATACTTGAGTAGGTAACCAACTCCCAACCACCCCCGAGTGGTTGACCTGCCCTACCTACTACCGTCAGACCAAACGCCTATAAATAGGGAACTAGAGAATTTAAGGAAAAGGAAAAAAAAGGGGAAGGCTCTCGGCTAAGCTTTCTGTTGAAAGGACCAAGAAAGAATTTCATGACGGCTCTGAGTAAGGAGATTCAGGCTCTAAGTAAGGAGATTCAGGCAAGTGTTCCCCCCTTGTTTTAAGTTCATGATTTAACACAAGTGTACTTACTTTTTATAAATTCATGTTTGCAATGCAAGTATGTCTGATTTCTAATGAACTTATGTTATGGTATTTATGATATTATTCTGATCATCTGAATTAAGGAAGCATTTCTGTTAATGCCATGTTAAAGGAAGCTCTGCTCTGCATTTTCATAAAGACCACCGATAGACCTTACTCGTAGTATGTTTGAAACCAGCCTTGTACTGTATTTTTAAATCGGCATTTATAGGGCACTTTTGAAACCGGCATTTGTACTGTGATTTCGAAACCTACCTTATATCGCATTTTGAAATCGGCATTGGTAGTGTAATTTCAAAATTGGCCTTGCACTGTATTTTGAAACCGGCTTTGTAAGGTTCTACGATTTGAAACCGGCTTTTGAGAAACGACCTTTGAAACCGGCATATGTAATATGATTTGAAACTGACTTTTGAGAGAAAAGAACTCCGGCTTTTAAAAAAAAGACCTCCGGCTTTTGAGAAAAAGAACTCCGGCTTTTGAGAAAAAGACCTCCGGCTTTGACATTTTGATAAAAGACCTTCGGCTTTAAGATGTTAAAGGCTATAAAGACTTCAATTGATGAAGTTAAGAACAAGACTATAAGAACAAGGAAAAATGTATATAACACGGACAGCAAGTGGAATTCTATGACTTCTGACTTTTGAACTATGATGGATGGCCATTAAAAGATATATCTAAGAACCGAATTTCCATTAACCTTGCTGTTAAAGATGGATGAAGGATATTGGAGTGACACTCGAGAACTGCCCCTGGGCCACGGGGGAATTTCTGGTGGCGCAAGGCTTTTGGACTACGGCCCCGTATGCCGGGTAAAAGGAACTACCTCCCACCTCAGGGAGCATAATGAGAGGATATGGCTTTAGGTTATGGGGTAGCACACAACCCTTCCTCGATGTTGTCCACTCTCGTCCGGTTCCTAAAGATGATAAGAATTTCAAACGATTTTACGAGTTTTTCTGAAGACAAGATAATAAGAATAAGAACACGGATTTCTGAACTTAAGAAGAAATAATATGATGATTTTCGTATGCTAAGTTATATTATGATCCTATATTTTGACCCGATGATATGTACGTTAATATTTTCTGCATGTGGGTACCTTGCTAGGCCTTGTAGCTCACTTTTGCTATTTTCAGATGATGAGAAGCTCATGGAGGACGAAATTGGGTAAAGTCATATGAAGTAACTAGATGGCATAGCTGGCGAAGCTAATCCTGTGAAAGAATTAATGTATTTCTTTTGATGTTTTGAGAAGGATTTGCAAAACAGTTCTGCTGTAAAAGAAATTATGAATGTTAGCATGTTTCCGTAATTATAATATGGATGAATGAAGTTGATCTTTCTAGTAGCATCTCATGTCATGCTAAGTTTTTTTTTGTAGTCGACCAGCCTGAGTGTTAGCCGGCCAGGTGTGAGACTTAACACTGTGATGGCCAACTCAAGGAGTTCGGCCTTAAGCGATCCTGTGTACAAAATTAATGGTGTATCTATAAAAGAAAAGAAAAATTTTAAGTCTACCCTTTTTAACCAGAGTGCATGATCGGTTTCGGTCGACGGGCGGCTGCATACGGTGGAATGTGTCTGGTCCATCACAGTTGGTATCAGAGAAAATGAGATGCCTTAGGTTTTTATTTGAATCTATGCGGAAGCTTAGGATAGGTTAAGTTGAATCAAAGGATGGTTATACTTAGCCATCTGTTCCGACTTAAGGTGTTAGTACTAATTAAATTTGGGGTAGGTTATGAATGTCAGATAAGAGATTGAAGGTGGAAGATAGACTTTCTGGGTTTAGCCATTCTATTTTGGTAAATTAGACTAGTAGGATTAGGACGTCAAGGAGCGCCGCGTCTCAGCTGCTGCTTAGATCAAATTGCAATCTAACCGAGTTCTTCTTGTTACAGAATTTAAAAGTCTTAATTGAAGGAATGACAAACCGAGCTATTAGATGATGTAAAGAAGATCATGGGTCTTGAGGATTAGGAGGTATTATCCTATGTGCTTATGGAGACTTTAAGGATGAATACTTTGTTTTGATAAGACTCTCGGGAGCATGTTTTAAGAATGGTTGGTTTGATTGCAAGATTTAGAGATGTCCTTATCCATGGACGGGGGGGCGAAGAGGCTCAGTGTTTTAAATCAGGGTTCTAAGGTATTAACTTAAAGTATTAAGTGCCACCTGTGGCAATAAGAGGTAAGGCCTTGGGTTTAATATTGTAATTTGGTGTCGTTTTGGGGATTTCAAACGTAGGTTCTGCATTATGTTTTGAGTTATATGTAATTAGGAGACCTAAGCTTTGTACTAGCGGCAAAGGTGACCTACTATTTCGAAGGACAAAAGATATATCAAAGTGGATGTTTATGTACAAATCTTGGAATTGAATTGTGTGATTTTGGTTATGAACTTGAGCCAACTAAGGTACCAAGTCTTAATTTGATCTTAATAGTAGTTCGGTGGGTGAACTGCAGTGCTATTGTTGTTGGATTCATAAAGGATGACATCTGGCAATCGAGTTGTGGGATCTAAGGCATAACCTTGATTTGATCAAGGTATCCAGAGATTGATGACGTCTTCCTGTAGAACATTCAATAAGAATCTACGTTAAGCCTAATTAGTATATTTGGCCACATCTTGAAGTTATTTTGTGGGCATTGAGGGGCTTCAGCCATATGACTAATTGAGGATGATTATAGAAGGAAGATTAGGTTGACTTATCTGTTGATCGATAATTTGAGGTTGTGTAAAATCGACGGAAATCATTGAGAGTTCCATGTAGAACCGTGGAAGTATAGGGTTTGGTATCATTGTGAAATACCCCAGAACCTTCGAGGTAATTAAGACAGACCAATAAGGTTGTTCATGAATTTAAAAAATGGAGTGGCCTAGGAGATTGATGATTCGTCAAACAAACCTTCAGAATGGATAAGCAAATTACGAGGGCCGTTGTAAAAGCTTCACGATTTCTAAGATCGATTTGGATCCATAGCGTGTTAAGTGTGGATCAATGGAAGTGGTAGCCCCGGTGGTATTCGAGATGAGGATATGGCCACTATGAAGTCCAGAAAATTCCGTTTGGGTTTTGTAGGTCCGTTAGTGTTTCAGGAAATTTTACGGGTTGAATCTTTTGGCCATATTCGGGCCCTTGTTGAGATGACTTCATAGATAAATTCAAGGAATGCGAGTGTAGTGGAGGAAATGCCCTTTTAGGCTTCTAGCTCTTTGGTAGCGTGATCTTGGGATCTATAAGATTTTAAGTGATGGCTATTGGAAGGACCGATTGGTGTCGTGAAAGCGTATGGTCATCTTGGGTCTAACCGAAGTTATTGAGCGATCCGACAAGTATTCTTCGAGGACTACAATTCAAGTGAGATGTTTGGCTTAGAGAAATTTGTAATTGTTAGAACGAAAGATAAATGGTAGTTTTCGAAGATCGGGTGGGGGTAATTGACATTCATGTCATTTGGGTTGATCCCTGATGGGTCTGGTAAGTGATCATGGAATGTAATGCCTTTGAGAAACGTTAAGGTTATATTACTCTCACGTCATGATAGGTGGATACCTTTGATTTAAGTGGGGGAGAAGTTCATGATTAGTGTTACTCCATATGTAAGTCAAAATTAGCAATTAAAGTCTTTGCTTTGAGAACTTATGGCTTTGTCTTTGAAGATAGTCATTACCTAAAGTTTTAAAAGCCAAAATAGCTGTACCATTAAAAAGAATGATCATATGATATTGCATATGGATAGACCTGTTTAAAGGTTGAGCAAGTGAACCTCGGTGTTGTCCTAGGGAAAGCAGGCATTAATGTTGGCAATTGATGCTGCGAGTCTTTGGACTTGTATGTCTTTGAAGTTTCATAGGAGATGAGAAAGATGAATCATGAGTGAGTCCAAATGATTGGGTGATAAGATGCCATGTTCTTGAATTGGGAGACAAAACCGTATTCGATGATTGGGAGCCAGGAGTTCATGAAATGTGAAGTCCTTATGATTTGCTTCAAGACGATTAGGGCGACCCACTTATCGTAATCATAGAAGACGTGTTCGGCTGGAATCAGTTGGCTTATTGGTATGCCAACGGGATCTTGAGGTTACTAAGTAATTGAGATCTTAAGATTCTGGGCAATAATTTAAAGTTATGTTGACTATTCGAGTGATCGTTATGACTGTAGCTCGGAATGTGGCGTAGTCTGAGGATTGTAGAATTGTCTTCATAGTATGACTAGCCTAGAACTGTTTTAATTAGAGTAGTGCATCCTAAGTGTTGTAAACCCATGGCTCAGAGATTTAAGAATAAGGTTAAGGCCCCTGTGATTGGATTCTTTTGAAGCTTGGAATGGACCGAAGTGGAAGTTCATTGGATTCGTTTGAAGTATTAGATTAAATTGGAGAAATGGCCAGTATTATTGCAGGTCACTTTTGAAATTTGGAGGATCGTTATAAGGTCTTCCTTGTAACGATGGTTGAGAAAATTAGTAAGTGTCTAGGTCGAGCCATTCTGAGAGGCTAAGACTTTGTTTTAAGGATTAGAATGATTCAATTGCTTGAGGTTTCATAGAATAACCCTTGTCTGAGGGAATGACTTCTAGATGCAAGAAAGATTACCGGTGATTATGGGAATATGAGATTCGTTAAATTTCGAGGACGAAATTCCTATAAGTGAGGGAGATTGTAACGACCAAGATTCTAAAACATAAAAAGTCCCAGGAGTCAAGGGAAATTGAAGGTTATCCGGTCAACGCTAGTTGACCGAAAAATATAATAAGTAATCCGGTCAATGCATGTTGACCGGAAAGCTGAAAGGGAAAAATGAAATCCGGTCAACTCATGTTGACCGGAAAGCTAGAGGGGAAAAAAAAGAGATCCGGTCAACTCATGTTGACCAAAAAGTAGTAAAGGAAGACGTAATCCGATCAACACCTGTTGACCGAAAAACGTAAAGAAAAACTTATCCGGTCAATGCCAGTTGACCGGAAAATGTAATAAGAAAAGTAATCTGGTCAACGCCTGTTGACCGGAAAGCATGAGGGGAAAAAGGAAGCCGGAAAGTGTTGAGACAATAGAAAGCCCTAAAAGGAGACATAACCGGTCAACGCCAGTTGACTGGAAATAATAAGGAAGCCCTTACGAAAAGTAGAGTCAAGATGACCATACCTGAGTAGGTAACCAACTCCTAACCACCCCCGAGTGGTTGACCTGCCCTACCTACTACCGTCAAACCAAACACCTATAAATAAGGAACTAGAGAATTTAAGGAAAAGGAAAAAAAAGGGGGAAAGCTCTCGACTAAGCTTTCTGGTGAAAGGACCAAGAAAGAATTTCACGACGGCTCTGAGTAAGGAGATTCAAGCCCTAAGTAAGGAGATTCAGGTAAGTGTACCCTCTTATTTTAAGTTCATGATTTAACACAAGTGTACTTACCTTTTATAAATTCATATTTGCAATGCAAGTATGTCTGATTTCTAATGAACTTATGTTATGGTATTTATGATATTATTCTGATCATCTGAATTAAGGAAGCATTTCTGTTAATGCCATGTTAAAGGAAGCTCTGTTCTGCGTTTTCATAAAGACCACCGATAGACCTTACTCGTAGTAAGTTTGAAACTGATCTTGTACCGTATTTTGAAACCGGCATTTATAGGGCACTTTTGAAACCGGCATTTGTACTGTGATTTCAAAACCGGCCTTATATCGCATTTTGAAATCGGCATTGGTAGTGTAATTTCAAAATCAACCTTGCATCGTATTTTGAAACCGGCTTTGTAAGGTTCTATGATTTGAAACCGGCTTTTGAGAAAAGACCTTTGAAATCGGCATATGTAATATGATTTGAAACCGGCTTTTAAAAGAAAAGAACTCTGGCTTTTAAGAAAAAAAGACCTCAGACTTTTGAGAAAAAGAATTCCGACTTTTGAGAAAAAGACCTCCGGCTTTGACATTTTCATAAAAGACCTTCGGCTTTAAGATGTTACTGGCTATACGGACTTCAATTGATGAAGTTAAGAACAATACTATAAGAACAAGGAAAAATGTATATAATACGAACAGCAAGTGGAATTCTACGACTTCTGACTTTTGAACTATGATGGATGGCCATTAAAAGATATGATCTAAGAACCGAGTTTCCATTAACCTTGCTGTTAAAGATGGATGAAGGATATTGGAGTGACACTCGAGGATTGCCCCTGGGCCACGGGGAATTTCTGGTGGTACAAGGCTTTTGGACTACAATCCCGTATGCCGAGTAAAAGGCATTACCTCCCGCCTCGAGGAGCATAATAAGAGGATACGGCTTTAGGTCATGGGGTAGCATACAATCCTTATTCGATGTTGTCCGCTCCCGTCCGGTCCCTAAAGATGATAAGAATTTCGGACGGTTTTATGAGTTTTTCTGAAGACAAGATAATAAGAATAAGAACACGGATTTCTGAACTTAAGAAGAAATGATATGATGATTTTCGTATGCTAAGTTATGTTATGAACCTCTATTTTGACACGATGACATGTACGTTAATGTTTTCTGCATGTGGGTACCTTGCTGGGCCTTATAGCTCACTCTTGCTATTTTCAGATGATGAGAAGCTCATGTAGGACGAAATTGAGTAAAGTCATATGAAGTAACTAGATGGCATAGCTGGCGGAGTTGATTCTGTGAAAGAATTGATGTATTTCTTTTGATGTTTTGAGAAGGATTTGTAAAATAGTTCCGCTGTAAAAGAAATTATGGATGTTAGCATGTTTTCGTAATTATAATATGGATGAATGAAGTTGATCTTTCTAGTAGCATCTCATGTTATGTCAAGTTTTTTTGTGGTCGACCAGCCTGAGTGTTGGCCGGCCAGGTGTGAGACTTAACACTGTGATGGCCAATTCAAGGAATTCGGCCTTAAGCGATCCTGTGTACAAAATGATTGGTGTATCTATAAAAGAAAAGAAAAATTTTAAGTCCACCCCTTTTAACCAGAGTGTATGATCGGTTTCGATCGACGGGTGGCCGCATGCGGTGAAATATGTCCGGTCCGTCACAAGATTGAAGCCTCATTATTGCCTAACAGAGGGATGATGAATCAGCTAAACACTGGTTACAATCCAATGCAACCACTAAGGCTGCTGTTGCAAGCGAAATTGGAGGACTGACACGAGGGTTTAGTTGATAAGATGAGTCAAATTATTTAAGGCATGAATAGGGTAGAAGAAGGGAAAAGAGGAGAGACTGTGAAGTACAAAACAATCGGGGGTAAAGTAAGGGAAAAGAGAAAGGAAATCAAGAGGCATCAAGGAGAAGTTCAACTAAATAAACCGACAAGTGTATTTTACCCTTTCCTTGATTGTTGAGCAATTTTTGGCTAATTCCTCTTGAGTATTGATGATCCAATACTTGCCTATGCTTCCTTAGTTATCATAAATTCATGAGAAGTTGCAAGAAAAAATTTAAAAATGGGTGAACCGGCCCTGGACACATGATAGTGTCAAAAATCGGGTTCTGCTGTGGCAGTACCTGATGTTTCTTCATATTGACAACTAAATGGCCAAATTAGCCAATGATCAAAACTGGTCAAATGATCCTTATTTAATGAAGTAAAGTGAAAAAAAAATGAGCATCTGAATCGTTCAAAAAAGGGTTCAAAATTGGACCCAAACTCAGCTGTAGAACTAGTAATCTGGCTCTGCTAATGCTGAAATTTCAGTTTCTGAAATTGAGCCAAACACACCCCAAAATGGAGTCCACCCCAACTCGATTTGCTATTATTAGGTGTGGAATATCCCCATGTAAACCTGCGGCCCAAGAAAATATGGGTCAGATACTGAACCGGACCCATGAACAGCAAGGGTCTTACTAAACTGCTTCTTTGAGCAGTTGGGGAAATAATTTTAAATAAAATACAACCCAAACTGAAAATGGACCAAATCTGTGCTAGAAGTTAGCTAAGACCTTAGAGGTCATATTCAAGTATTGGTCCATAAAAATCAGATCCAAATTAAATAAGATTTGGACCCTCAAAATTGGAACAAAATCTGTCGGCATCAGCTGATGCTGATCCAGAATATGTTCAGGAAATTTGGTTTGAACCAGCCAATGTTGACTTGGACCGGCCTAAACAAAATTTATTCTTAAAGTTAAGTCCATTGGCTATAAGTGGAAGCCCACAACTGGTCAAAAATAGGCCCGATTGAACCATAAAAAGATTAGGGAAGCAGAACTGTCTAGACAGTTGAGATGAAACCCGAATGGGTAGTCTTTTTTTTTTTTTTTGGGTAAGTAAGTAATTTGGATTAAAGGGAGAAAAAAATTTACATAATCAATGCTTTTCGCTCCAAGTTTTTTGACTAGGAGATAAAGCATTAAACGCTAGGGCATACCCCGAGCAGTTAGGTACATCAGATAACACCTAAGAAAAATTAATACAATAAAAGTTGCCTCCAGGAAGACAACATTTAACGGCATCTGAAAAATAGTTTTTTCAGGAAAACCCTAATGGGGACAGGGAGTTCAGCTCCATAAGGAGGAATCAGATACATGGCCTAAAGCCATTCTTCCAACTCAGCAAAATGGAGCTGGCATCCATTTTGCAAAAACAGAAAACAACTGCACCAACAGGGTCTCTTCTCTGCACCAAAATCTGGACCAGCTATTCGGCCAAAGATCATCTAGCCACCAAGACCAAAAACAGCATTTCCAGCAACTTCACCAGCAACAGGCTACACCAAAACCACCCACAATGAATCTACAACAGTAGTGCACAAACATCCATCTTTAGGAGTAACCCGGTAGCAAATTGCAGCTCTGCAGTATCCAAGTTGCAACAGCACATGCCAGCTAAGCCAATGCCAAATTTGCCATATTCCAATCTTCAAGTCCAACAAGGCAAAATCATGCCAGGTCAGTAGGACCAAGACAGCCACAAGTCCAAACCGGTATTGACATTCCACTTCAGCAGGTCAACCCGGCCACAAATCTAACCCGATAATTTCTATGCCACGTCAGATAAACAATTCATCCCCAGTGATGGATTCCACACCAGCACCAGCCTGCGATAGCAATGCTTCAGGAACCAGGATTAGCATTGCATCCAACTCATTTATCCACAAGAAGTTGTGGAAATAGTACAGCAACAGCAAACAACTGGGCATCCAAAGAAGTTGTCTACTCGGTCAATTGTAGCAGCTCAGCCTTAGGCAGAGCAGAACGATGGTGTCTCAACCCCCCACCTAAACGCCATAGCCGGACACCAAGCTAGCAATCACCAGCCAAGCAAACATACCCAATGTATGCAAACCTGAGAACACTCAGAGCCAGCTGCGCAAGATATTCTGCTGCGATAGCTACATCAGCTGAGCACGAAGGAGCAGATCCAGCATAAGCAATCAACCCCACATGCTGCAATCCAGCAGCAGACATCTGGAAACACAAAAAAATCTGCAGCTTCCTCAGCTTGGCCAGAGGAACTCGCTCAAGTGCAAGCCCCAGCAGGGTATAAACAGATAACAGTTCTTCAGCAAAAACCATCATCTTAAAATGGAGCAAAGCAGAGAATCCAAGAATCCAGCGACCCACCCTCGGCAGTTGCAGACCATACAATGCTCCATAGATTGGCTACAAGCCAAATCAACAAATACTACACATCGCCAGACAAAGAGTCGCACAGCTAGAGAGAACATCAGCAACGTCGAGCAGATACGCAACTCCATCGCATCAATAGGATCTTCTGCATCCAAACAAGGCCACGCCCAACTCTTCAGCATCTCAGCCTTGGCATTGTCCGAAGCCAGAGCTGCACGGGCATCCCCCTTCCCGTCCAACAGGAGGGAAACACAAAGACTGAGAATCATCAGAGCCACTAGCACAGGACCTTCGTCTACGTTAGAACCATTTAGCAACGCGAGAGCCAATATGAGAATCAGACAGCAGCGTCCGTAACAAAGAATCCTTCCGTATAACACCGAGAAAGGCAACTCTGTCCAAGAAATATAAACCATACAGCACCCAAAGCCATAACATCCACAGGGAAACCAGAACAGGGAATCTCAGCCCCATCAGCCAGAGCATGGAAACCCAGCTAAAATCGGAGGCAAGAAACCCTAACAATCAAATTTCTAAACTGAAATTTGAAAACGAAATGTGGAATTTGAACAAAAATGGTAAGTGGAAGTAAACCGAGAGAGTAGCCAGAGCTCCTCTCTGGGACAGCCGCAACCGGAGCTATAGCTAAGAGGGAACGTCCTTTACGGACAAAGGTGGGATAATCGATCCAAGCGTACAGCCATAGACGTGAACCGAGAAGAAAAGGATGCGATCCAGTGAGAGCTTCGAATCCTCAGAGGATGAACGCAGTCGAAGCCTCAGAGGACGCAAAGGACGCTTCAACCCTATCTGAAGTCTGGATAGGTAGAAAAGGGGGGGAGGCGGAGTCGGAAACAGGGGAGGAGCCGTGGGGAGCAGCCAGGAGACCGGCCATGGCCGGCTCCGACACCGCCCAGCCAGAGGAAGCAGAGCCCTGAAGCGCCGCACAAAATAGCCATGGGTAGTCTGTGTTGGCAAACTGAACCGGCCACCATCCGATCACCAAATCGGCTCAAATTTGGGCACAAAATAGCTAAGACCCACCCATATCCATGTTGTGTAAAATCGTATCATGAAAATGGACTATATAACTCAGTGAACCGATCCATCAAATCCTTTCTCGAACCGGTTCAGCTTAAAGGGTAATTTGAGCCCTTTATTAAAAAGGGTCCAACCGGGCCCAAATTTGACTAAACATTGACCGAACCAATGACCAATTGACCCGAAAAGGATATTCGGATAGTTATAAAAAGAAAATTCGGGCTCAAAATAATTAGAAAACCTGGTCCCAAGCCTTAATCGAACTGGTTCACATGAATCGAGAAATCTCTGAAATATGAATAAAATATTAAACTAACTCAAGACCTAGCCCGACTTGACTTACTAACATCAATAAGTATTGAATTAAATTATTTAAGCTCCGATAAATTAATTGGCTACCACTTAGATTGAAAGACACTAAGAATAGAATAAAGTTCCGTATACATATTTTTGCATGTTCAAGGCCTATGAAATATTATATTTGGATATCGTTTGTTATGTTAAATTATATTTGTGGAAGTTCGGAAGGGATTCTATGAAAATATGAAAAAAATTCAGTTACGTCCAGTGACGTTCAGTTAAGTTCTGTTAAGTTCGGTTATACAAGATCCCTTCAAAGTTGAAGAAGGAAAATTGGACCATTGATCTTTTTCAGATGGTGATATTTTCTGACATGCCTTAGGATATTACAGTGAAAAATGGAAGAATTGCTTTTATACTGCCCATCTATTTTGGCCCCGTCTATCAGGATTATAGGTAGTACCACCTGCCTCGGGGTGTAAGAAGAAGGGCAAGAATTGGATTGTGGAATTAAACACAATCCCGATTGTGGAAGTAAGCACAATCTATCCTATTGCTAGGATATTTGCCTTAGATTGTGTGGATTAACACAATCCTTTATTTGATTTATCCGCTCTGTTAGCTGGTGAGGCCTATTGGCCCTGGTCCCTAAAGATAAGGAAAAATAAATATAGTCAATAAAAGCTAGAAAATAAAGAAATGTAAATGCATTGTACTTAATGTATCTGCTCCTATTTATATATGTTAATGTATATTCTGTATAAAATGCATGCCTTTGTATGTTATGTACACTGTTGAGCATTTGGCTCACTCGCTTGCTGTTTTCACTTCCCTTCAGATGAGTCTCAAGAAATGATGAAGAACGAACAGGATTAAGAAAGAAGTTTGAGGTGGCCATAATTTTGTTATAACGTATATGTTGTACTTGGGATGATGAAAAAAAAGAAAAAAAATATATGTACTGTATAATGTTGTATTTCAAACATGTTCTATTTTGATAATAATGGAATCGCTCCCGTTATGAAATAAAATATATGCTTCTGTCAGGTTTAAATTCTTATGGATGTTTAGTAAGCATCTTCCTTAATTTAGACTAATATCATGAATGAATGATGTGGTATTAGAGCCAGTATAATTTATGGCTAATGTTAGGATCCTGTCTATGATAATAATAACAATATTAATGATAAGTATAAGGACGTATAACGTGGGACGTCACAAAAACACTTAACATATCCTTTAGGTCTGAATTGTATGTTCTGATTGGCTGTCAGTTTGGTGATGATATGCTGTACTAAATTTTAATTCCATCCCCAACTCCTTATGTAGACTTTCTCAAAACCTCAAAACAAAAAGGGGGTCTCTATCAGACACAATCGAAGCGGGTATACCATGAAGCTTAACAATTTCATTCACATACAATTAGGCCAATCTGTGACGAGAGTATATCGTCCTGATCGCCAAGAAATGGGGCTATTTTGTCAGCCGATCAACAATAACCCAAATGGCGTCATGATTCTTGATAGTTCTAGGTAACCCTGACACAAAATCCATCGTGATGTCTTCCCATGTCTAACTCGGGATAGATATCGGTTGCAATAATCTAGATGGCTTTCTTCTTTCAATCTTCAGTTGTTGACACACAAGACAATTCTCTACATAAGCCGTAATATCCCATTTCATATTTCTCCACCAAAATATTTTTCTCAAATCTTGATACATTTTATTCGTCCATGAATGAATTGTATATCGGGATCGGTGAGCTTCCTTCAAGATTTTCTCCTTCAACACATTATCGTCTAGTACACACAATCGATCTTTGAACCTTAATACTCCATTGGTTCAAACATTGAAATCAATTCCAGAATCCTTATTCAAATCACCCACATTGTCCATAAGAAAGGAATTGTTCACCTGCTTCTCCTTAACCTCATTTATCACCGTTGGCTGAATTTGAAGGTATGACAAAATCATCTGATTGCCCTAAACTACCGCTGAATATCACATTGCTTCAAATAGTCTAACATCTCCATTTGCTTTATCTGAAGACTTGCCACAAAACTTGCTCGATGGCTCAGAGTATTAGCAACCACATTAGCTTTCTCAGGTTTATACTAAATCTCACAGTCCTAATCATTCAAAAAATCAAACCATCTCCTTTGCCTCATATTAAGCCCTTTTGTGAGAATAAATACCTCAGACGTTTATGGTCTGAATAGACAAGAAATTTCTTTCCATAAAGGTAATGCCTCCAAATTTTCAAGACAAACACAATAGTAGCTAATTTTAGATCATGAGTTAGGTAGTTTTTTTCATGCACCTTTAGTTGTTAATAGCCATAAGCTACTACTTTACCATGTTGCATCAATACACAACCCAAACCGGCCTTAGAGGCGCCACAATATACCTCAAAGCCACCCGATCCCTCCGGAATAGCCAACACTAGAGTAGTCATTAGACGATCTTTTAATTCCTGAAAACTCTTGTCTCATTCTTCTGTCCAGTCAAACTTTACTTCCTTATTTACTAATTGAGTTAAGGGCATAGCTACCCAAGAGAAATTCTCCACAAATCTCTTATAATATCCTGCCATGCCGATTAAACTTCTAACTTTAGTCATCGAGGTAGGCCTACTCCAGCCAGTGACTGCCTCTACTTTCTTCGGGTCTACAGAAATACCTCCATTCAAAATTACATGCCTTAGAAATATCGCTTTCTCTAACCAAGACTCACATTTATTCAATTTAGCATAACTTTTCCTTGCGAAGTACTTGGAGAACAATCCTCAAATGAGTCTCATGCTCCTCATGACTCTTAGAATATATCAAAATGTCATCAATGAACACCACCACAAATTTTTCCAGATATAGTCTAAACACCCTATTCATCAGATCCATAAAAGCAGCAAGAGTATTTGTAAGATCAAATGGCATCACAAGAAATTCGTAGTGGCTGTACCTCGTCCGAAAATCAGTCTTGGCCACATCATCTAACTTAATCGTCAATTGGTGATATCCGAACCTCAAAGCAATCTTCAAAAATACTCGAGATCCTTATAATTGGTCAAACAAATCATCAAATCACGGCAATGGATATTTGTTCCTAATCGTGATTTTGTTCAATTCACAATAATCCACACACAACCGCAATAACCCATCTTTCTTCCTTACAAAGAGTACCGGAGCACCCCAGGGAAATACACTCAGTCTAATAAAACCATTGTCTAACAATTCCTGCAACTACAATTTTAACTCTTTTAATTTGGCGGGTGCCATATGGTAAGGTGCTTTAGAAATCAGGATAGCACCTGGAATAACTTTAATCTCAAACTCAATCTCCCTGTGAGGTGGTAACCCGGGTAACTCATCTGAAAATATAACCTCAAAATCACATACAACTAGAATATCTTTAGCTGGCCCACTGTGTCTGCTAATGGTGCTGGCGTATGCTAGTTAAGCATGGCATCTACTATTCATCAAATGCTTGACATGCAAAGTAGAAATTAATACCAACATCTCCTTTTTCCTAATACCTTGAAAGAAAAAGGATTCCATTTCAGAAATATCAAAGCACACCCTTTTCAAAAAAAAATCAATACTAGCATGAAATTTAGTTAGCCAGTCCATTTTCAAAATAACATCAAAGTCACCCATATTTACCAATATCAAGTCTACCATCAAACATTTCCCATTCACCTCCATCATATAATTTGGATACATAACATTAGTAACTACTGAGAATCTAGTAGCGTTGATATAGCTAAAGAATAATCCAAAATTTATGGGACAGACACAATATAGCAAGTAAATCACGAGGAAATAAAAGAATGGGTAGACCTCAAATCAAATAATACAGAAGCTAAAAGTCCACAGATAGAAAGGGTACCTTCAACAACGTTTGGAGACACCTTAGTGTCGTCTACCGTCACCGCAAATGCCTTAGCCAAAACGGTTGGCTTCTTTGCTTCAGACCTCTGGGGCAATGGACAATATTTAATCTGGTGGCCTTGCTATCCACATCTAAAAGAAGCTCCCATCGCCTTGCGACAAAGATACCCCCATGCTTCTTTCCACAGGTAGCACAGTTACTGTTACGGACCGGATTATTCTCCATCGAATAACCTCCATCAAAGGTAACACAACCCTAAGCCCATAATTAAACTATAGATTTCTACAGAAAATCCGACAGAGTTTCCTCTGCAACTGGATGAAAACCAAAATACAACCTGTTAATATCATCCTGTACAAGCACACATCTATCAAAAGGCTTACACACAAAGCCTACAACACGCCACACAGGATCACAATCTTCCATATCATCCATGGCTCCAATACAGTACACCTATCTACTATATTGGATCTAGAGAGATGCCATCTAATATGAAACAAAATTCATAGCATCAATACAGACGCGGAAGCATACTAAATCATCATAAATGCGGAAACATAACAAAACCATAAAATGATAACTATAACGGGCCATGCCCAACTCTAAGTGGCTCTCCGCAATCCGATCCAACTCTAAGTCCAGAGCTTTCGCGCACTCGCCGCCCAGCCAATCTCATCAAGCAAGCCTCTCTCCTTGCTCTATCTATTCAGCGTCAGCTAAGTGTTCTCATCTAAAAGGAAACAACAATAACAGCAAGAGTGAGCTAACAGCTCAACAAGTATAATCATAATCACATCTCCAAGACAAGTACAAGAATTGAAGCGAGAGGGAATACATGCACTCTCCATAATCAAGAAATAAGAGAGGGAACAGGGACAACTGGAATCACTTGATTCCTAACGTTATCACGATTACACTGATTGGTCACCATTCGGATTCATTTGATTCTCACGGCTTTCATGATTACATCTTGGTTCACGGGATTCACATGGTTCATCTTGAACATGATTCATTTTCATTATTACATCATCTTGGCGGACCCCAGCTAGTAGACCGTACTAGCCAACGATGCGAGAGAACGAGGATAGGAATGTGTTCGCTACACATTTTAAAGCCACGGCTACTATTTTAGGTCGGTAGCACACGACCCTCGGTTGCATCCATGCAACAATCACCAAGACGACTACATCTCAATATGTAGCGTCGTCGACACACCCCACACCCCCGGGGTCCAGGGCAATCCTCGTTCTTCCACAGTAGTTTCCTAAAGCGTACCACTGACATCAACCGCTCCCACGAGCGGCCGGAATACGTGGCCAAGTATTCCTCAGGTTCACACCGCGATGGACATGGTATACTAAAGAATACTACCCATACGACTCAGGGTCCTAGTTTCAAGATTAGGTTCAACACTTGGAGAGGGAAATCCACATTTGCCACACACGATCAAATCTCAGGAAATCTCATTCGCATCACAATCATCTCCAACCGGGAGATTGCATCATCAAACACATCTCCATCTAGGAGATCATATCATCACAAGCACAATGTGGACTCCCTTCCATTCACATCACGGTTCACAATATCCAATGGGACTCAATTCCCTTAATCCACAACAAAACATCACAAGTTCAATTCAACTTTCTTCGGGATCCAGTTCTCTTTATCACAACAATCAATCCAAGTTCACGAGAGAGATTAGATTTCATACCTCAGACGATCACAAGTCACTTTGAAACCTCAGAGACTCATTCCCTTGCTTCCAGCACGCGGATTTACATTCGGGGCTTACATTTACGTTTAATTTGTTAAACATTGCTTTCATTACAATTACGATCACATATCACTTTATATTTCTCATTTCGTTTTGGGTGAACATTATCAGATTTCTCTTTGACCACCCGGACGCCGTACGCGGTTCGATACTTGGAGATCGGCCGTCTGGTGGATTCGTACACACATTGGGTACACCGGATTTCACATTTGGGTTCTATTTAAGTTAACACGAGGGTGGAAGTGTACAACTTCCCATTCATTTTCGGATTATCAACAACAGGGATCTTTTAAGGCTCCCAGATGCCACGAACGGGTCAAATCTTGTGGGATCCGGCATCCGGTCGATATATACGTACAATTGGGATATGGGGATTCATATTCTAGGATCATTTCATCATTTTACGAAGGTGACAACACGCAATTATCACCTCCGGTCTCGGGTGAATTGGGATATATATGCATCATTGGGACGTGGGGATTCACATTTTGAGGTCAATTTCATGATACACTAACGGGAAACGGGAAATCCCCAATTTTTCGTGGGTTAGTGTTTCGGTGAAACCCACTCGGACGGATCGGACACGAATCGAACAAACAACTACATATTCTTGGACCTCAAGGCATGGGTTTCATGATTCTAACGTTCACCATGGGTATCGACACAAAATACCCAACGAAAATACATAAAACATCAAAAGAGAACGAGAAGTGGGTATGAGAACACTTGCCTCGACGCGTGCTTTCACTTTTATACCTGGCTCTCGGGCGGAATCGGACTCCCAGGCTCGATCTCCCTTCTTCTCTCTCTAAGTCGACGCTCACTTTCTCTCCTCAAACCCTCGGTCGATCTGGAAAATGAAGGAGAAGGAAACTCGGCGCGTATTTATACTACGCGCGCCGCTCGAGCGCGGCTCGAGCAGGCAACGAGCGGCCGCGCCACGGGCTGTCCGCCGCTCGAGCGGCCAGCAAGTGGCCTCGCTTCTGGTTTTTCGGCTTGATAGGAGGGCTCGAGCCCCGAAGGGCACCGGTCTGAGCCGCGGCAAGCCAGCAGCAAGCCTACGTCGCGTTTTTTCCGTTCGGGACCCGTTTTGACCATTCTGACCCAATATTTCACATCCTTGGACCTTGTCCTTGATTATATAACCTTATTTAGCCATTATCATCTTTTAAAATCCGAAATCGTATTTACAAAGTTACATAACTCGGTTTACAATTTTCGTTCCCGATTTACCGATTTTGGCTCTTTGAGCTGTTCATCTGATTCCTCTGATACCTTTTTATAATGATACACCCATATTAACTTAATTACCTTCTAATTATTATTTCCTTAACTCGAAACCTCACAGCTCTCCCCCACCTATAAAAACTTCGTCCTCGAAATTTAACAAGCCTCGAATTCGCAAACCCGAGGTGAACTCCCAACTTTTTGAAATCATTCCTCGGACAACACCTATTTTAGAACCTCAAGCATTGGAATCGTCCTAGTTCTCATCACAAAACAAATCCTTAGCCTCTCAGAACGATTTAACCCAGACACTTACCGATTCTCTCAACCATCGATACAAGGAAGACCTTATATCGATTTCTAGATATTCCAAAAGCCACCTACAATCATGCCGGGCATCTCCCAACCAAATCCGACACTTCAAATAGATCAATGAACTTCCATTTCAATTCATTCCAAGCCTCGAAAGAAATTGGTCATTGGAATCTCAACCGTATCTAGAAACCTCTAGGCCACGGGCCCACAACGCTTCCGCTGCGCTACTCTGATTAATCCCCAAATCATTAAATTACGCCACAATCAAAACTCTAATCATGACAATCACCCAAGGAGTTGACAGGACCTTCAATCCTTACCCAAAATTCTCAAAATTCCGATCACTTAGTAACCTCAAGATCCCGTTGGCATATCAACGAGCCAACTGACCAAAATCGAATACGATTCTAACTCCCAATGAGAACACGACATTCTATCACCCAATCATTTGGACTTACAAGCGATCATTCTTTTACATCTCTTTATGAAACTTCAAAGACATACAAATCCAAAGACTCGTAGCATCAATTGCCGACATTGATGCCTACATTCCCAAGGAAAATACCGAGGTTCACTTCTCAACCTTTAAACAAATCTGACCACATGCAAGACCATATGATCATCTCCCTATCTCTGAAGACAATACTCCTGAGTTTTCAAAAGAAAACCTCAATGGCCAATCCCGAGATACACGTGGGGGTAACACTAACCTGGACTCCTCCCCCACTTATCTCAAGGGTATTACATTCCACAAGAACTTATCAGACCCATTAGGGGTCAACCCAAATGTTACGAGCGCCAGTCACCCTATCCGGTTAGATCCAAGATGACTGTAGACTTCCACGACATAAATCGGCCTCCCCAATCAGCCGCTACTTAAAATCCTAAGTCCTCAAAATCACGCAATCGCAAGGTCACAAGCTTAGGAAGGCATTTTCTTAACTAAATTCGCATTCCTTTCTCAATGGGACATGCGAATTATCAGCTATCCATAATTCATGATTCAATCCTTAAGCAATCTGCACACACCATCGATATCTTTGAAGCTACCTCAACACCGACCCAGACATGGTCGAAAGATCATCCCATAAAACTTCATGAAACACCAACAATCCTACAAAACCCAAACGGCATTTTCTGGACTTCATAGTGGCCATAGCCTCATCTTGAATACCATCGGGGCTACCACTTCCATTGATCCTCAATTGACACGCTATGGACCTAATTCATCAAGCCTTCATGATGTCTCATAGACTATGTCTATCCATCCACAAAGCCTGATCATCCAATCATAAATCTTCTAACCAATTTAAAAGTGGTGAACCACCTTATTGGTCCATCTATTTACCCCGAAGGTTCTGAAATATTCGACCACGATACCAAAGCCGATACTTCCAGGGCTCTGCTTAAGATCCTCAACGATTAGCATTGATTCGACATGACCTCGAATTACCGATTAAAAGATAGCTCAACCAAATCTTCCTTTTGGATAACATCCTCGATCAAATGGTCTACAAGAAAGACGATATCAATTTCTTGATACCTCAATCGATTCAAACTCAGGCATCAAATCCTACAACCTGATTGCAAGATGCTACCCTTTACCAAACCCACTACAAGCGCACTGCAGTTCGCCCACCGAACTACTATTAAGATCAGATTAAAACTGAATACTTTAACTATCTCAAGTTCATACCCAAAATTGCACAATTCAATTACAAGGCACAATATGATACCAACACAATTCAGATCGATTCAACAACTTACTAACCTTAAACGTCACATCACAATTGGCACCACAAGATGGTTGAAGTTAACTCAACCAATCGTATCCACAAACTCAAAGAACATCACAGCCTTGATACCATCTGTATAAAACTTAGATCCTAGTTTCAAATCCTCTTCGGAAAGGCATTTGTCCAAGATTCACCATGAACCAGCCACTTTCATATATCCTTTGCCCTTCCGAACACTAGGTCACCTTTATCATTACTGCCAAGCCTAGGTCCTCCCAATTACACATAACTCGAAACACAATCGAGACATGAGTTTGGAATATCCAAAAAAACTTTGGATCACAATATTACACCCAAGAACCTTACCTCTTGCCACGACAGGTGACATTAACACATTGAGCTCAAATCTTAGGACTCCGATTTAAAACACCGAACCTTTTCACCACCTGTCCAGGACTAAAGATATCCTTAAATCTCGCGATCGGACTATCAACTATTGAGACACGCTCCCAAGAGTCTCATCGACACAAAATCAATCCAAGAAACTTCCATAACTCATGGGACCACATCTCTTAATCCTCGAGACCCAAGATCTTTCTCACATCAACCATCCAAGGTCAACTTCACTTCCTATCTATCACGGGGCAGCACACCATATCTTCTATCAGACATGGGTCACCACAACGATATCTTAAGCCTCTAAAATTCACATTTCGACCTCAAAAAGGATTTGGACTGCCCAAAGTCCAGACACTTTAACATCTCCCACTCCAAAACAATCATGGAGTGTTAACCTAGGACTTCATATGCCCAAACTTAACTCCACCCTATTCATCACGCTTCCTAGGTTGGCCTAGCAACCCTTCGAAGCAAGGTACCGATCCAAGGACTTCAACCAAGAACCGATCAAACTTAAACCTCAAACCGAGATTAATTACCCAAGGCCTCGAATCAACACTGAACAGTTCAAAAATCCAATCAACACCGATCAAATTCAAACACTAAGGTGTCTCGACACACCATCTTTTTCTCTTCCCTACAACCAATCACAAATATTAGTAGTCCCCAACAAGGAGCCACTACTAATATTTCCTTAATACCGAAACAATTCGAATCTAGCCACTCCTAGAACACAAGCATGGATGTATAGGCTAGCCATCCAAACTAAGTTACTACTTCTAACTTAGCGCTCTAGTCTAAGTCCTAGGACTGGGGTAACCAAAACTACACGAAAACGATCAATCTTAATCATTCCTAAGCTTCCGCATATGATTCAGATCAAACCTATGACATCTCTCTTTCTCTCTGATACCAACTGTGACGGACCAGATTATTCTCCATCGAATAACCTCCGTCAAAGGTAACACAACCCTAAGCCCATAATTAAACTATAGATTTCTACAGAAAATACGGAAGAGTTTCCTCTGCAACTGGATGAAAACCGAAATACAACCTGTTAAATATCATCCTGTACAAGCACACATCTATTAAAAGGTTTACACACAAAGCCTACAACATGCCACACAGGATCACAATCTGCCATATTATCCATGGCTCCAATACAGTATACCTATCTACTATACTGGATCTAGAGAGATGCCATCTAATATGAAACAAAATTCATAGCATCAATACAGACGCGGAAGCATACTAAATCATCATAAATGCGGAAACATAACAAAACCATAAAATGATAACTATAACGGGCCACGCCCAACTCTAAGTGGCTCTCCGCAATCCGATCCAACTCTAAGTCCAGAGCTTTCGCGCACTCGCTGCCCAGCCAATCTCATCAAGCAAGCCTCTCTCCTTGCTCTATCTATTCAGCATCAGCTAAGTGTTCTCATCTGAAAGGAAACAACAATAACAGCAAGAGTGAGCTAACAGCTCAGCAAGTATAATCATAATCACATCTCCAAGACATGTACAAAAATTGAAGCGAGAGGGAATACATGCACTCTCCATAATCAAGAAATAGGAGAGGGAACAGGGACAACTAGAATCACTTGATTCCTATCGTTATCACGATTACACTGATTGGTCACCAGTCGGATTCATTTGATTCTCACGGCTTTCATGATTACATCTTGGTTCACGGGATTCACATGGTTCATCTTGAACATGATTCATTTTCATTATTACATCATCTTTGCGGACCCCGGCTAGTAGACCGTACTAGCCAACGATGCTAGAGAACGAGGATAGGAATGTGTTCGCTATACATTTTAAAGCCACGGCTACTATTTTAGGTCGGTAACACACGACCCTCGGTTGTATCCATGCAACAATCACCAAGACGACTACATCTCAATATATAGCGTCGTCGACACACCCCACACCCCCGGGGTCCAGGGCAATCCTCGTTCTTCCACAGTAGTTTCCTAAAGCGTACCACAGACATCACCCGCTCCCACGAGCGACTGGAATACGTGGCCAAGTATTCCTCGGGTTCACACCGCGATGGACATGGTATACTAAAGAATACTACCCATACGACTCAGGGTCCTAGTTTCAAGATTAGGTTCAACACTTGGAGAGGGAAATCCACATTTGCCACACACGATCAAATCTCAGGAAATCTCATTCGCATCACAATCATCTCCAACCGGGAGATTGCATCATCAAACACATCTCCATCCAGGGGATCATATCATCACAAGCACAATGTGGACTCCCTTCCATTCATATCACGGTTCACAATATCCAATGGGACTCAATTCACTTAATCCACAACAAAACATCACAAGTTCAATTCAACTTTCTTCGGGATCAAGTTCTCTTAATCACAACAATCAATCCAAGTTCACAAGAGAGATTAGATTTCATACCTCAGACGATCACAAGTCACTTTGAAACCTCAGAGACTCATTCCCTTGCTTCCAGCACGCGGATTCACATTCGGGGCTTACATTTACATTTAATCAGTTAAACGTTACTTTCATTACAATTATGATCACATATCACTTTACATTTCTCATTTCGTTTTGGGTGAACATTATCAGATTTCTCTTTGACCACCCGGACGCCGTACGCGGTTCGATACTTGGAGATCGGCCGTCCGGTGGATTCGTATACACATTTGTTACATGGGATTTCACATTTGGGTTCTGTTTAACTTAACACGAGGGTGGAAGTGTAAAACTTCCCATTCATTTTTGGATTATCAACAACGGGGATCTTTTAAGGCTTCCGGATGCCACGAACGGGTTAAATCTTGTGGGATCCGGCATCCGGTCGATATATACGTACAATTGGGATATGGGGATTCATATTCTAGGATCATTTCATCATTTTACGAAGGTGGCAACACGCAATTATCACCTCCGATCTCGGGTGAACAGTAACAACGCCCACTTTGAGGGCTCGGACGCTGCGAACGGGTCAAAACATGCAAAATCGAACCCGCGGCCGATATATATGCATCATTGGGACGTGGGGATTCACATTTTGAGGTCAATTTCATGATACACGGACAGGAAACGGGAAATCCCCAATTTTTCGTGGGTTAGGGTTTCGGTGAAACCGCACCCGGGCGGATCGGACACGAATCGGACAAACAACTACATATTCTTAGACCTCAAGGCATGGGTTTCATGATTCTAACGTTCACCATGGGTATTGACACAAAATACCCAACGAAAATACATAAAACTTCGAAAGAGAACGAGAAGTGGGTATGAGAACACTTGCCTCGACCCGTGCTTTCACTTTTATACCTGGCTCTCGGGCGGAATCGGACTCCCGGGCTCGATCTCCCTTCTTCTCTCTCTAAGTCGGTGCTCTCTCTCTCTCCTCAAACCCTCGGTCGATCTGAAAAATGAAGGAGAAGGAAACTCAGCGCGTATTTATACTACGCGCACCGCTCGAGCGCAGCTCGAGTAGGCAACGAGCGGCCGCGCCACGGGCTGTCCGCTGCTCGCGCGGAAGCGATCGGCCTCGCTTCTGGTTTTTCGGCTTGATAGGAGGGCTCGAGCACCCGGAGGGCTCGAGCGCCCGAAGGGCGCCGGTCTGAGCCGCGGCAAGCCTGCAGCAAGCCTACGTCGTGTTGTTTCCGTTCGGGACCCGTTTTGACCATTCTGACCCAATCTTTCACATCCTTGGACCTTGTCCTTGATTATATAACCTTAATAAGCCCTGATTATCATGCTTTAAAATCCGAAATCGTATTTACAAAGTTACATAACTCGGTTTTGTTTTTCGTTCTGATTTCTTGATTTTGGCTCTTTTTTACATTCATCCGATTCCTCTCATACCTTTTTATAATGATACACCCATATTAACTTAATTACCTTCTAATTATTATTTCCTTAACTCGGAACCTCACAGTTAGCTGCGAACCCCTGAGAACCAGTCACTGACTGAACTTCAGTGATATTCTTCCCCTTTGCCAATGTCTTTGCCTTCTTAGAAGGCCTAGAGGGTTCTACATTAGATCTCATGCTATAGCTCTCCCGGCTTGTGACTCTTTTAGTGAAGAACTTCTGCATCTCCAGTTCCTCCTCATAAATCATGGCCCAATCTAGAATATCAACATATGTTTGAAGCTTGTGAGTCGACAATTGCCTTCTAATATCATCCTTCATTCCTTACTGAAATTTCTTTGCCTTCCTCAATTCGCCCCCGCAAAATACGGCGTATAACGAGATAATTCAGTAAATCTTGTGTCATACTCCGCTACAGTTAGGTTTTCTTATCAGAGTCGCGTAAATTATTGCTTCTTCTTATCTTGAAGGCTAGAGGAAAAATATTTTTTCATAAAAGCTTCCTCGAATATGTCCCAAGTTATCTCATTGTCACGCACTCCTTGAGCCCTCTTTTTCATGGTCCACTAGCTATCAGCCTCACCCTCCAACTTATATACTACAAACATGACTTTCTCTTGGTTAGAGCATTGGATCACTGCAAAGATCTTTTTCATCCACTGGATCTAGATATCTGCCTTTATCAGATCAGGTTCACCCAAAAATTCAACCGCTCTCTCCACCGTGAACCTATTGTACGTAGTCGAAGCAGGATTTGTTAGAGTTGGGTCAGGTGCAGGGACCGGACCCATATGACGCTACTCTATCGATTCAACAACATTTGTCATCCTCTCCAACAAGTTCACGTATTTGGCTTCTCAGTTTTGAGGAGTACTGGCACCCCCGCTGTTATTTCTTCTACCTCTTCCACTAGCCATCATATGTCCTATAACTAAAAACAATCACAATATTAATAAACCTCAAGAAATCAGGTTAGAGGAATGAGGTTAACAATAGTTCAATATAAATCAGGATTAGCTTAAAGGTTATCACCTACACACCATATTTGATCCTAACTACCCTAAACTTATTCTTACTTAAACTTAAACCTAAGATTCCGCTTTAAGATCGATCCATCCTAAGGCATCTCCAATCTCTGATATCAACTGTGATGAAATGGTTTTTTTTTAACCTCCGTCAATAATAGATAAACAAATGCCCAATAATATAAATATTTGCGGAAAATTGAGTAGAGTTTTTCCTAAAATTGGGTAAAAACCTAATATAAACAACCTATATTTTTCACAATTTGTACAATTATACAAACAAATAAACTTTTACATTCATTCATCAACAAACATAGGATCAACAAAATGCTATAACGTCCATGGCTCCAAGATAATATATGCTATCCACTATCTTGGATCAAAAGGAAGATGTCATCTAGGACCTGTACAAATCCAAAAGCAAATAGTAGAAGTAGAACGATGTCCAAAATATAAACCTGCGGAAGCAGAAATACCATTCCAACAAAAATACAGAATATGTCATAATCCATTAATACATAATTTCCATCCACAATTTAAGTAATTACATTCAAACTAATCAGACTCCTAAAATAAGCTTTGAAGCTCTCAAAATCTTCAAGTAGCTTTAAGGCTTCCAAAAGTATGCTGGCTAGGTTGAATCTACTCCTCGTTAGGAACTAACTCTACTGTATCATTTGGAGAAAAAAAAAATAAAAGAGTGAGTCGATGCCCAACAAGGTACAGTGAAAACATGTAAGTGTAATGCTTTTATGCAGAATATACGTACAGATAAGTAGGACCATAGAAATATCTGAAGAACAGAGAAGTACATGAAAACAGGAGAAAGCATAATTTTGTATAACATGCTTCTGAAATCATAAATCAGTAAAATAGGCATTAGAAATTAGAATCTGGTATCAAATTCTGTAAGTTCTAGAAATCCAACTTATTGTCCTAAGGACTAACTAGTAGACCCTACTAGCCAAGGGGGCAAATAATCGAAGATAGATTGTGTACGCTCCACACAATTCAAGGCTAGAAACAGAATAGAAGTATTCCTTTTAGCGGGATCAGAACAGAATTACCTCCCAAAGCCAAGTCAGATACAGAATTTTGTACCCCCTAGGTTAACGCCCTGAGGAAGGACGGACCACGTATAACTCCATTAATGGAGTTATCCTCAATTACCATTATAACATTCTAAGGCATGCGGGAGAACC
This sequence comes from Nepenthes gracilis, assembly GCA_033239525.1. Lineage (NCBI taxonomy): Eukaryota > Viridiplantae > Streptophyta > Magnoliopsida > Caryophyllales > Nepenthaceae > Nepenthes > Nepenthes gracilis. The sequence goes on from BSYO01000002.1 coordinate 12,124,729, forward strand.
TTACCAGATCGTATATCAGTCCTAGGTCCTAATTAATAAAATCAGAAATGTCTTTCCACTTATTTCTTAGCTTTTAACTCATCGCACCTCAGTAGGCCAATCAGATTTCTACAAATAACTTTTCAGATAGCTTTTGTGAGATCCCAATCCCAAAAACATAAAAATTAGGAAGGAGTATATGTTGATGAATCCGAAGTTGATGAGAGGCAGCCGGAGTTGTGAAGGCCAGAGTTGATGGCCGGAGTAGATGAGAGATGACCGGCCGAAGTGGTGTGGTAATGTGGTGATGGCTTGAGCATGATGGCCGGAGTAAATGAGAGATGACTGGCCAAAGTGGTGTGGTAATGTGGTAAAGGCTAGAGCATGATGTCCGAAGTAGATGAGAGATGACCGGCCGAAGTGGTGTGGTAATGTGGTGATGGCTAGAGTGGCCTTGTGAATTGATGATTTGATGAAGGCCGAAGTTATAATGGCAGAAGTGATATGGTAAAGGCCAAAGTTCTAATGGCTGAAGTGATATGTGAAGGCCAAAGTTATAATGGCTGAAGTGATGAGATAAGAAGATGGCTAGAGTTAGAGTGATGATGTAACTACCCGAGCTCGGATCCTCGAACCCGACTCAGACCGTCGTGGTGAAAGTCTCGAATCATCCCAAATTTTAAAAATTACACAACATTAATTAACTCAACATCATCAAAACATCATCAATGACCCTTATAAATGCATCATAAATTAAATATCCATAATAGCAATAATAACAACTTTAATAAACGACATCGATGTCCCAAAATATAAGTTCTCATAAAGAAAATCTAACAAAAGTAAAACAATAACTAAATCAAAAATCTTAAACCCCCATTCGAAGAACCTCAAACTTTGATCTCACCTCTATGTGGTGGCTACCCAAAAGTCACGTGATCTCCTTGATCCCGATATCAACCTGTCTAATTTGGAGTAAATAAAATACAATAGTGAGCCGAATGCCCAACAAGTAAACATAATCAATAACAGATGAGTACAATTAAACATTTCGGATAATAAAATAATCAATAATAGTAGGTAATAGATCAACCACTGTCCGAGACTTAATGACATGTCGTGTCCACAATCCGAAGGCCACGTGAACGGCTAAGTATCAAGGAAGCAACATGGATTCCGTCGAATCCGATCATTAGCTCAGTACGATGTTATAACTGTATGAACGACAGCAGTCTCCAGGGAACTCATTCTACCATAGTGGCCAGAGGATGCATATTTACGCCTCCGATGGCTGGGTGAGTATCATGAGGTTACCTAGTATCCATGGTATTCCCACTACCCCTACAACCCTCCCAGAGGCTGTCATTGCAGCATGCTCATACCATCTCCGATACTCCTCACCAATGATATCCCAAATATCATCATCTACGATGGTCACTAGGTTATAAGCATCCCTCTCGACTAACTGTATGAGATAACAAGAATATGAAAATCAGCTCAATTTAAGGTCACCACTGTATGAGGTAATAAGAATCTCCTTGGACCTTATTCTACTATAGTGAACCAAAGGCCGTGTATTTACGCCCCCAATGGCTGGGTGAGTACCACGAGGTTACTTAGCATCCATGGTATCCCCACTACCTCTACAGTCCTCCCAGAGGTTTTATCCGTAGCATGCTCATACCATCTCCGATACCCCTCGCCAATGATTTTTCAGATATCATTCTCTACGATGGTCACTAGGTTTTAAGCATCCATTCTCAATATCAACGACCTCAATCCTCCGAAATGTAATCAGTATTAGAAAAGTATAGACTACTCTACAGTCCCACAGACTCCCATACGCCCGGTTACCGTGGAGTTTTCATACGCTCTCCTTTACCTATCCATAGAGTGCTCATGGAATGTACATGCGCCAACGAAATTTCCACGGAGAATATTTCATCGAAATTCATCATTGCGGCATAGGAATAATCAGCTAATTGGCTAACATTATTCTGAACTCACCAGACATTTATAAATATACCAACCCACTTGTGTTTAATTTCACGTATACATTTCCTACCATCCATGTATACCCATATAATTATATATATATATACCTTCCATCCTTACAAATAATTAAAATAAATAAGTATATATATATATTCATATACCCTCACGTCATTATAAACTTATCAACCCAAAATAAATAAATAATAATCACATAAACAGTACCTCCACATCTTTCTAATTACATCAGTACAATATAACTAAAGAATAATTAAATAAATAGATATTTATACATATATATATATATATATATACACGCTTCACACGGCAACCTTCCTCTTCCCTGCCGGCCACCAGACCGGCGACTGCAGCAGCGCCACCTCCGGCCTGCCAGACGGCGACGGCGTTCACACCACCTCCCTCTCCAAACTCTCACGGTGGCACAAAAGAAAAAAGAACGGTCTGCTCCTTCTGCTAAAAGCCGATTATCACTGACGATGAGAAATCCCCGAGTTTTATCATTCACATATAAAATTAATAGATTATATAGCATCAATTCGTCAACTTTTGAGTTCCAAATTAGCCTAAGCCCCCTGTAGCAACTATGCCTCCATCGTCCACAGCCATTGCTCTGTTTTCCCCCAAAGTTTTGGTCTACTGGAGCAATCCACCGATTCCCCCAATTTAAGACATGTAACAGTTTTCTTGCAACAATAGGAAGGTTTGCTAGCCAAAAATGTCGAGTTTCTCCCTTCCTATCATCGTCAGGTTATTGGACCCAGATGGAATCCAGAAATCGAGCACGGTGCTCTATTTCCGCATCCGAGTTCAATCCCCAAAATCAGAGAGAATAACGAGTAAAATTTATACTTTACAACCTCATTAGGAAATTCACCAAATCCCCATTCATTATCAAGCCCAAGAGGTTGGCCGATTGCTCACAGAATCGTGGCCCTGCGTATGGGTTCTCAGATTTGGAACCCTCGATTTCGCCCATTGTTCCTAGTAATTCAAGAATGAAATGGAAGGTTCAACGTCAAATAAATGAAGGGAGAACAAGTCTTGCGATGGAGAACTTTACTTGCCTTGATTTGTGAACGACGGCGGCTTTGATTCGTGCGCGGCTCTCCTCCGCCGTTCGTCCTCTCTCCTCCTTCCCTAACCTTATGGCCATCTTAAATAAGGAGAGGGCCAGTTACGGTTTGCCCAAAATTTCCATTTGGAGATTGATCCTTCCCTCCTCACCAATCGCGCCGTCGTTCCCGTTTCCTTCCTTCCTCTTCCCTCTTCTTTCCTCCCTTTTTCTTTCCTTCTTTTTCTTTTCTCTCCCTTCCTTCTTCGTTCTTCATTTTCCTAATAATAATAATAATAACATTTTATATATATATATATGATTATTTATTATTTTTATTATTTACTTATTATTATATATTAATATTATATTAATATATATATATATTTATCATTATTTATCATTTTTATTTATTATTATTTTTTTATTTTATTATTATCACTCACTATAATTAATAATATTTCTTATTATTTATATTTATTACTACTATTAAAGATATTAATTATCTCATTACCCTTACCATAATATTTAAACTTTTAATTAATTATATATATATTTATTCATTTATTTTATTTTCAGTCAATAAATTTTGACATACTAAAATTATCTAATATTAATTCATTTAGGTTGGTTTGTAATTAATTTAATCTAACTCACTAACTAATCTAAATTCGAGTTAATAGTCTAGATATTTAAACTTAAAAGTAATTAAAAATAATTATTAAAACTTAATTTATTTTATTTTCTAAAGATAATAAAAATATTTGGAATATTACAATCTTTCCCCCTTAAATAATTTTCGTCCTCGAAAATTAACACACTCATCGGACATTTTATCTCTAAATTTTTCTTCCAATTCTTTCGCACATATATATATATATATATATATATTCATCAAGTCCTTAATTAATTTAAACCCATGTCCTAATAAATCTCAAAAATAAATCATGTATATAATATTTTTATTTTGTCCAAACAATTTTCTCTAGGATACTGCAGTTCCATCTTAGTAACTTAGGTTAATTGATTCTATGTTAATACTCAGTACATCGTATTTTCTACTGCTTGAAGTTATTGCCCGTAAATATTTGTTACTAGTTGTTAGTTTTTCTCATTTATTCTATTACTATTATTATTATTTATTATTTTCATATGTCATGTTATTCTCTATATTTACAGGATAAAAATTAATTTTTATAGTTACAAGAGTTAATGAACAAATTTATGATATTGGGAAAAATTCATCCTGACATTTAAAGGAACAATTTAAATAAAAAGCTCAGGGTATTATATTCGAAGTTGAATAAAAAGTCAAATGTAAAAATCCTATTTAGATATTACAGTGAGTATGATGGAAGGTTGAATATTACTGAAATAAGAATGTCAAATTTTAAAATTCAGCATAGTACATGAAGTATCAAAATAATTTATCAATGGGTACTAGTGATAATGATAAGCTTGATTACACATATACAATAATAAGAGAAAAGATAGAGGTAATCACGTACTCATTAGAAAGGGATATCTGATGCTACAATGATGAGGACAAGTGGGAAAAGGGAACCAAGGAATCCCGGCCTCAATGTTTTTTTTAATGGAACTTTAATATTAAAATTGAACACTCATTAAGTGTACTAAAAATTTAAATTGTATCATCATTTTATTATAATATTCAATCCGAGTCTATTGATAAATATTTCCCTCTAATTACCTATATCGGTTTTCAAACTCAAGTTGCGATATACTTTCTTATATGAGTCAATTTCCTTAATTTGTCCACTATAACTATTTAAAACAAATGCTACTTTCTCCCCACATGAATGTTTTAGAATGTCATTTATTCAAGAAACAACTCTCATGCCTTAAATTCTTCTAGGGTAAATGATTTGGCTTGATGACGATGTAACATGAATGTCATTTTGATTGTAACCTTAACTCTTTAAGTTCCATTGGTGCCATCCCATGAGGTCTTTGGAGATCGATGCTGATGCGACTATGGATTCAAGATCTAAAGAAAAGCATTCATTACTGAGATCATGAAAGAATAAATCATGCAATGAATTACAGACGTCTTGAATTTAGGCATCACAATGTTTTTCTTTTATTTGCTTGTCCTTTCTCTTTTTTGAAAGAAAAAAGCTCCCCTTCCCTTTATGAAAGTCATTTCCTTTTATAAGCCTTTTCTTCTCCTCTCTTCCTGATTTGATCATTCCGGTAATGGCCGTTCTTCTCCCTTATAATCAATTTCATCCGTTACTGTTGGTTCTGTCGGTTGCATAACCATTTCTCATAGCCGTCATCTTCACGTGTTAATTGCAATAACTCCAAAACCAATGGGCTTTCTTCAATGGGCTTCCTTTAATGGGCCATAAAAGTAAATCATATACAGTTGTACCCATCACTAGTCCCCCATGTCGACAGGTTAGAATTCTTAATCTGGCGATATGTCCTTTCTGATAGGGTCATTCAAGTTCTTTTGCTGATTCGAGTTTAAATCTGTCATCAACCAGTTGTTATTCTAGATCGACTTTCAGCCAGCTTGCTTTTGAAAACGTCTTTACCAATCTGGATTGAAATCGGCTTTCAACTTGCTTCCGCTTGAAACCAACTTTTCAAATAATTGCCGATCTGAATCGAAATCGGCCTTCAGCCTTCTCACGCTTGAAACCGGCTTTTCAAATAATTGCCGATCTGGATCGAAATCGGCTTTCAGCCTGCTTACGCTTGAAACCAACTTTTCAAATAATTGCCGATCTGAATCGAAATCGGCCTTCAGCCTTCTCACGCTTGAAACCGGCTTTTCAAATAATTGCCGATCTGGATCGAAATTGGCCTTCAGCCTGCTTACGCTTGAAACCAACTTTTCAAATAATTGCCGATCTGAATCGAAATCGGCCTTCAGCCTTCTCACGCTTGAAACCGGCTTTTCAAATAATTGCCGATCTGGATCGAAATCGGCCTTCAACTAGCTTGCGTTTGAAAGATCATTTAAAAACTCTTATTTAGCTCTTCGAAGGATGGGACAACCATTAATTACTCCAGTGGGTGAACTAATCCGGCTTTGACACGTGCGAATCATTATGACAAAGGTGTTAGTTAGCCGCCAATCATGATGATTTTGAAAAAATATGTTAATTTGAAATTCCCCACAAAGTTCTTTATCTTCCTTTGCCGCTTCGAATTTCTTCTCTACAACTTCCTCATCCAGTTTCTTCATTCGAAAATTTCTTAGGCTCCTCGCATTCAAGTTCTTCGTGTTCATTCTCTTAAATCGGTTCTTTCCTCTGTTGACATCGATTCATTATATACAAAATTCAAGATTAGCAAAGACATACCTTTCTTGGTTCCCTCTGAAGCTGATAGGGCTAGTACTCCTCCTGAAGGCTATATTTCAATTTATGAAGCCCATTTGACTAGTGGTTTACACATTCCTCTTGCATTGGAATTGTGCCAGATTTTCATGGAATTAGGAGTCCCCATCGCCAGGTTCCATGCTAACGCTATCAGGTACCTCTGTAATCTTTGTATCTTCTTTCGGCTTCGTGGGCTTACTCTAAATATCGCAACGGTGAAGGTGCTTTTCAAATTTAGTCAATCCGGAGATTGGATTTCTTTGACACCCCGCGAGTTGAACATTGGTGGTGTTATTCATGAATCGGTGAAAGGTTGGAAAGATAGGTTTTTCTTTTTGAAGGCTAGTTTTGATATGAATTTTTCAAGTGAATGGGGTAACGTTCCGTCATCTTTTTCGGGTAAACTTGAAGATAACGAGGAAAAATCAGTTCGACAATTTACTGATTTAATTAGGGATAATATCAATTCGTTCTCTGACAAAGAATGTCTTCTGTTGCCTGAGATTTTAACAAAGAATGTCTTCTGTTGGCGATTCCGGCAACGAGCAGTTATACTCCCAAACGTAAAAGAAAAACTCATCAATCTAAGTCTAAGGGTTCAACCTCTCGACGTCGAATGATTCAGTCAAGTTCAACCACTTCTTCAGAGAGAATGGGCGGTATGAATAAATTAACAGAAAAAACTGTTTTACCTTCTAGCGTTTCTGTGTCCACAGTACAAGGAGTCGAGGAACCGACCGATCCAACTTCCAATGCTCAGATGATCTCTGCGCCCATAGCACAAGGAGTTGAGGAAGTGACCGATCCAACTTCTAATGTTCAGATGTTGGATAGGAATACTGGGTCTGAAGCGGCCATATTTGGCGGTCTCCCTTCTCTCTCTGAAATTTGTAATGAACCAACAATTGAAGAAGCTTCAAATATATTAACGATCGTTGGTTCTTCTCGATCGGCCCATATTCAAGATCGGACTCAAGGAATCATTACTACTTATGATGTTCCCTCTGAGGATGTCCCTATTCCTCCTGCAAATCTTGACGAAATCCGAACTCAATGTTGTCAACCCACCCCGTCCCGAAAAAGGAGATGTTTTCCTGAGGTGCCAGTGTCCAATCCGACTGGAGTTCAAGACAGAGTTCATCCAGAGTGGATGAACACTCCTGCTTCTTCTTCGCATCCCAGCCCTGGAAATCAGCTTGATCGTCCAACTACTCCTGTTTCAAGGATGTCTCTGAACGAAATCGCTTTGAAAGCTCGCTTTATCCAGGTTAGATTTGCATAATCTTAGGTATCTGGATTCGATCTTATCTTGTCAATTCGAACTAATAAAAAATTTTTTTTTAGGATGAAAAATTAAATGAAATTATAAAGATTGGGATTCATCAACGGAGACTTTGGATCGGACAACTTCAACGAGAAGTTCGAACCTTGTCCCAGAATCAAGTGGATCCTAAAATTTTAGAAGAGATGAAGAATAAGATGGAGATTGCTATTGCTGAGGCTCAACAATATAAAAACCAGAACATCATTCTTGAGTCTGATTTGCAAAAAATGAAGGATGAGCTTCAATCTACAACTTTGAATTTGTCTGATTCCCAAAGAGAATTAGGATCGGCCCAACAAGAGTTAGCTTATTTGAATTCTGAACTACTGACCAGACTCAAACCGGAAGAAGTTGGATCGGCTTTGAGTGCCAGATTTCAAGAAGGCATTCGGTTATGCCAAAAGATTGCTTTGTTGGTCGATCCTCAATTTCCAGTCCATTTTTTCGATCAAAGGAATATGGGCGTACATCGCCGATCTGATTTGAAGGATTTTTCTGATAGAAGAGCATCTTCATCTCATCCGCCTGGTGGTTCTTCTATGTAGACTTATGTTTTTAGCAGTCATACATTAACCGAACTTTGTATTATGTATAAACTTATACTTGTTATATTTGATTACTTGATGCTTTTTTGACCATAGTAGACTGAATGTGTTCATCCTTTTATAAAGGAATCGCCACACATATGTTAGAATAACCCCCAAGGTTTAATGGATCTTACTTTTGTAGTCCAAATCACTCGATACAGCCGAGTTTTAATTTTCTTAGACCGTTTATAGGTCTGTAAGTAAGTGGCGTTTTGCCATTTGACTTAGGGGCAGTCTAGGCCGATCAGTAATCTTAAAGAACCGAGAAAATATTGATAAAATTATCATTATATATATATTCATGTAATTTACAATTTACAAGGTACCTGTCAGGATCAAATCTTACTGATAAAACTTCTTTAAATGAATAGCATTCCATGTCCTTGGAACGAGTTTTCCATTTTGAGTACGCAATTTGTAAGATCCATTTTGTAGAATAGCAGAGACAATGAAGGGTCCTTCCCAGTTGGGAGACAATTTATTTCTGTTAAGTATCTTCCCTGTTGCTTCAATACTCCTTAGAACCAAGTCCCCAACATCAAACTGGCGTGCTTTTACTCTTTTGTTATAATACCGAGCGATTCGTTGTTGATAAGCTGCGGTGCGAACTCGCGTCGTTCCTCTCATTTCTTCGAGAAGATCAAGTTGCTCTCTGATTTTCTGATCGTTATTGGTTAGATCAAAATTCTCAATCCTCAGATTGGGTAACCCGATTTCTACCGGTATGACTACTTCTGTTCCAAAACATAGGCTGAGTGGGGTTTCCCTTGTGGGCTCTTTTGGTGTTGTTCGGTATGACCACAAAACTAGTGGTAGTTCGTCTGCCCAAGAGCCCCCGGCGTCCTCCAATTTCATCTTTAATCCATGTAATAGAATTCTGTTGGTAACTTCCACTTGTCCGTTCGACTGGGGGTACGCCACTGAAGTGTGAATTAACCGAATGTTCAAATTGGAGCAATGCCTGGTAAAGCGTTTCCCTGTGAATTGAGTTCCATTATCGGTAATAATTCTTTCAGGAATTCCAAACCGGCAGACAATACTATGTTTAACAAACTCAATAGCGTTATGCTCAGTTATCCGAGCCAATGGAGTAGCTTCTACCCATTTAGTAAAATAGTCGATGCCAACTATTATAAATTTTCTTTGACCAGTCGTAATAGGAAAGGGACCTAAAATATCGAGTCCCCATTGTGAAAATGGCCAAGGATCTTGCAAAGATTTCAATTCCGTGGACGGTTGATGCGTCAAGTTGCCGTGTAACTGGCAATTCTCGCATTTTTTAACAAATTCCATGGCATCCTTCGTAATAGTAGGCCAATAATATCCCTGACGTATTATTTTGAAGGCCAGATTCTTTCCTCCTACGTGGGATCCACATATCCCTAAGTGGACCTCGCTTAATACATATTCGGCTTCCTCTGGAGTAAGGCAGCGCAGATACGGAATTGAGTATCCCCTCTTGTATATTTTGTCATCTATGATAGTATACCATCCGGCAGTTTTCTTTATCCGTTTTTTATCTTCTGGATTATCCGGTAAAATTCCCTCCTTGAGGTACTTCCAATACGGAGATATCCAACTTTCCCCCCAGTTAGATGAAGAACTTTATGTTCGGCTTCTTTAATACTTGGAGTCGACAAAATTTCACGCATAATCTTTGAGTACTGTTCGGGATTTTCAGTTGCAGCAGCTTTTGCTAGATGATCGGCTTTTCCATAATAGATCGGCTGTTGTATATTTACTTCTTGCCGAATTAGGACCGAACTGATTGCCACAGATGAGACAGCTAGGTACAAAAATAATTCTTCTCCCGTTTTTGGCGAAGCCAATAAGGGAGGACTAGATAAGTATTCTTTTAACTCTTGAAAAGCCTTTTGACAATCAGAGGACCAAACAAATCCATTGGTCTTGGTTCCTCTTAAAGCTTTGAAAAAAGGTAAATATTTTTCTGCTGACTTGGATAGGAAACGAGAGAGTGATGCTAACCTTCCTGTGAGCCTTTGAACTTCCTTAACCGTTTATGGAGGGTTCATTTCAATAACTGCCTTTATCTTTTTAGGATTGGCTTCAATTCCTCGTCTGGACACGATGAAGCCAAGAAATTTTCCAGAGGAAACTCCGAAAGCGCATTTTGTTGGATTTAACTTCATTTGATATTTTCGGAGTATCTCAAATGCTTCGTCAAGATCGTCCACATGATCCCCAGCAGTTTTGCTTTTAACAAGCATATCATCAATATAGACTTCCATATTTTTACCGATCTGTCCTTCAAACATTTTATTCACAAGCCGTTGGTAAGTGGCCTGACAATTTTAGGCGAACGGCATAACCTTGTAATAACGATAAGTTCCTTGATCGTCATGAAAGAAGTAATTTCTTCATCTTCATGACTCATCCGGATTTGATTGTATCCTGAGTAAGCATCCATAAAACTTAACAATTCATGTCCTGACGTTGAATCCACTAGTAAATCTATTCTTGGAAGTGGAAAGCTGTCCTTTGGACATGCTTTATTCACATTAGTGAAGTCTACACACATTCGCCATTTCCCGTTATTTTTCTTCACGAGGACCACATTAGAAAGCCAATCTGGATATTGAACTTCCCGAATAAAACCAGCGTCTAAAAGCTTTTTCATTTCCTCTCTAATGGCAATTAGCTTTTCGACAGAATGATTTCGTCGCTTCTGTCTAATCGGTTTATGACTGGGATCCAGACCTAATTTGTGTACCATCATATCAGCTGGGACTCCTGGCATATCAGCGGGCGACCAAGCAAATATATCTGAATTTTTTCGAAGAAATTCTATTAACCGATCACGAGTCGGCTCAGAAAGGGAAGACCCTATTAGCACGAACTTGTCTGGATTAATTGGGTCAAGGAGAACTTGATCGGTTGTTTCTCCAGATTGGGCCTGCTGTAAGGAAATTTCATCCCTATAATCAAGATCTTCAATTGGTTCGTCAGGAGTTATTTGACAAATTTGGGAAAGATAACAGGATCGACCAATTATTTGATCTCCTAGGACTTCACCAACGCCACAAGAGGTTAAGAATTTCATCTTCAAATGAGGTATGGATGTTACTATTCCAAAGGCTGATAAGCAAGGTCGGCCCAATATAGCGTTGTAAACTGATGGTAAATCAACTACCAAGAATGATAGTTTACGTGATGCTACTCTGGGGTACGTTCCCAGAGTTACTTCTAACTGAATGGTTCCTTGTACTTGAACTGGTTCATTATCTAATCCGTAAAGAGGCCCTTCAGCTGCTTTTAAATTGGTTCTTTTTAATCCCAATTTAATAAAGGCATCGAAGTAAAGCAAATTACTCGAACTTCCATTATCTATAAAAACCCGTTTCAGTTGGTAGTCAACTTTACCATCTGAAACAAGCATTGATACAACAAGAGGATCGGAGTGAGGATATTGTACATGCTTCATATCTTCCCTATCAAAACGAATAATATCATCTTCAATCTCATTTTTTGATTTTTTGGCCTTCATATCATTCTCAAGCCGATCAGACCGATGTACTCTTGATGACTTGCTAGTTATCATATTGACCACGCCTGCAGCAACTCGGTTTTTTGGCGCTTGTGGTTGATTTTCTTCCGTTACTTCAGCAGCATTTCCTTCAGAATCTTTCAGAATTTCTTTAGATGCCCTCTTCGGATGAGTTCTTCTATCTCCTTCTGCAGGGTTCGGCATTCTTCAGTACTATGTCCTGGTGAACGATGATAATGACAAAACTTTGTCTGATCTCCAGCTTCTGGATTTTTGGGTGGCTTGGGCCATTTAAGGAATTTTTCACCCCTTATTTGCATGAGAATATTCGTTCGGGATTCATTCAGGGGAGTTAGATTCAAGGGCTTGAATTCCCAAGCAAATCCAGATCTTGTCCTCGATTGTTTCCTTTCTTGTGAATAAGCACGGTTGTTGTCTCCTTTCTTTCCATTCGGTGGTCTTCGCTGATTGTTGTCCTGCGACAATGGCTTTTTTGCTTCATTAGCTTCTTCTGCGGCGATGTATGCTCGAGTTATCTTCTCTACTTCACGAAAGGTTTTTGGATCACTGTGTGCTAGGTGTTTGAAAAATTCTCCTGGCTCCAAAGTTGATATAAAAGTATTCAACTTTACTTCATCAGTTATTCGTGGGATTTGTCGCGCTTCTTCAGTGAACCGAACTAAGAAACTTTTTAAGCTTTCATTTGACCCTTGCTTTATCCTGGCGAGATGCCAGGGTTGCTTTTCAATTCTTTCTCATTGAAGTCGAAAAAAATTGTCACCAATTCTTCAAACGATTGAATTGAATTTGGTCAGTAATCGATAGAATTGAGATTCGAGCATCTCTTTTAAGAGTTATCGGAAAACATTGGCACATGGTCATTTCATCTAGTCCTTGGAAACTCAGAAGGGTTCTGAAATGATCCAGATGGTCCATAGGATCAGTGCTCCCGTCATAAGCATCCAAATTTGGCATTTTAAATTTATGTGGGAGTGGTCTCGTTCGAATTTCCATCGTAAATGGTGATCCATGCAAGCTTGTTGGGCGTTCTTCGGTGTTTCCTCCAAACATATGTTTCCAAATTTTCTCTACTTTTTCTTCCATATGAGGAACAGCAGATCTCTTTGCATTGAGATATGTTCTTAGTTCCACTGGTTGCATTTCTCGCTGAGCTGGTCGAAAATTTTCTCGTTCTATATGCCTGTTACAGGAAACAGCTTCATGATCACGTGGTCTTTCATCCCTTTGAGAGCATCGTGTATTTTGACGATCCTGACCTTGATTTTTTGGGACAGGTCCTAATCGTCCTTCTAGTCGAGATCGAGTTCTCAACCGAGATTGGCCCTCTTGGTGAGATTGGCCTTCGAAATGAGATCGGCCTCTTAATTGAGGTCGGCCTCTTAATTGAGATCGACCTTCCAGTTGAGATCGGCCTCATGCGTTACTCGAAGCCACTTGTTCTTGAATCTCTGCTTGGTGGGCTGTATATTTTCTTTTATGATTCCTTCTTTTGTTGACTTCGGCTGGAGTGACTATAGGATTAGCAGGTTTACACTGAGCACAAAGATTGTGAATTGCTTCTGTCATGTTGTCCATCCGAGTGTTAAATGTTCGCATCATCTCGTCTTGTCGACTCTCCATTTGAATGACAGCAACGAGTGGATTATTGATAGTTGTAGCATCCCTTGTTGGAATATTAGTTCGGGATCTCGTATTGACCATTTTTTAGAAAATGGAATGGGAGAAATGGCTTTTTGTTCGGATTTTCACAGACGGCGCCAATGATGCGACTATGGATTTAAGATCTAAAGAAAAGCATTCATTACTGAGATCATGAAAGAATAAATCATGCAATGAATTACAGAAGTCTTGAATTTAGGCATCACAACGTTTTTCTTTTATTTGCTTGTCCTTTCTCTTTTTTGAAAGAAAAAAGCTCCCCTTCCCTTTATGAAAGTCATTTCCTTTTATAAGCCTTTTCTTCTCCTCTCTTCCTGATTTGATCATTCCGGTAATGGCCGTTCTTCTCCCTTATAATCAGTTTCATCCGTTACTGTTGGTTCGGTCAGTTGCATAACCATTTCTCATAACCGTCATCTTCACGTGTTAATTACAATAACTCCAAAACCAATGGGCTTTCTTCGATGGGATTCCTTTAATGGGCCATAAAAGTAAATCATATACAGTTGTACCCATCAGATGCGATTATTCCAGTTAGCTTGATAAAGAAGTTGATATTCTATATGGTGTTTATACCAACAATATGGTCATAACACATTTGAGAATCTTCGAGTTGATAATAACACCTCTATTTGATAATTCATCCCACTTCGATGTACATGTGAGAGCCCTAAATCTTCCAAGAATATATGGCTGATGTGCCACACTGCAACGGTTGGAGTCAAAACTCTCCTGATCGGGAATGGTGGAAGTTCTACTTGACTCTACAATCATCACCGATCGAATGGAGTTGGCATATTCTTCCTTGGCACACGACAATGCATGACGCATTGCCCTAGATTACGAGAAACCCGTTAATCTTTTGTCACTTATCCATTAAGAAAGATGATGGCCTGATCTCAGAATTCGTAACAATAGGTGTTGGTGGTCTTCTTCTTCCGAATAGCTAAACGATAGAAGTTTGTGTATTCAACGCAAAAATCCGCAAGTCAAGGCTCGTACTATGAGCTGACCTACTCTAACATCCTGGCCTACCTATTCCTACATAATCTAGAATATTTTTGATCCTAAACCCAAAATATATAATACATGTTATGACTCAAAATGGTAAACAATCTTCTAAGTCCTCAAGGAAGCACCATAAAATTTTCCCTCGACCTAGAACAATCACTAATATATTAAGTTCTTGAATCACTTAACCGATTCAAACTTCAAAATATCAAGCCTTGAAAGTCCTTCAAAATATATACCATTCTCTACCCAAACTTGATAAATCCTCACATCTAATTAAATTACCGAATATCCTCAAATATTTTTAAAATCTTCAAACATTTATACAGAACCTTAATTCTCTGATACCATTAGTTGTAACAACCCGAGCTCGGATCCTCGAACCTGACCCGAACCGTCGCGGTGAAAGTCTCGAATCATCCCAAATTTTAAAAATTATACAACATTAATTAATTCAACATCATCAAAACATTATCAGTGACCCTCATAAATGCATCATAAATTAAATATCCATAATAGCAATAATAACAACTTCAATAAACGACACCGATATCCCAAAATATCAGTTCTCATAAAGAAAATCTAACAAAAGTGAAACAATAACTAAATCAAAAATCTTAAACCCCCATTCGGAGAACCTCGACCTCTGATCTCATCTCTATTTGGTGGCTATCCAAAAGTCACGTGATCTCCTTGATCCTGATATCAACCTGTCTAATCTGGAGCCAATAAAACACAAGAGTGAGTTGAATGCCCAGTAAGTAAACATAATCAACAATAGATGAGTATAATTAAGCATCCCGGATAATAAAATAATCAATAACAACAGGTAATAGATCAACCACTGTCCTAGACTCAATGACATGTCGTGTCCACAATCCGAAGGCCACGTGAACAGCTAAGTATCAAGGAAGCAACATGGATTCCGTCGAATATGATCATCAGCTCAATACGATGTCACAACTGTATGAACGACAACAGTCTCCAGGGACCTTATTCAACCATAGTGGACCAAAGGCCACGAATTTATGCCCTCGATGGCTGGGTGAGTACCACGAGGTTACCTGGTATCCATGGTATCCCCACTACCCCTACAATCCTCCTAGAGGCTGTACCCATAGCATGCCCAAACCATCTTCGATACCCTCGCCAATGATATCCCAGATATCATCCTCTACGATGGTTACTAGGTTATAAGCATCCCTCTCGTCTAACTGTACGAGATAACAAGAATCTAAATATCAGCTCAATTTGAGGTCACCACTGTACGAGGTAATAAGAATCTCCCTGGACCTTACTCTACCATAGTGAACCAAAGGCCGTATATTTACGCCCCTAACGGTTGGGCGAGTACCACGACGTTACCTGGTATCCATGGTGTCCCCACCACCCCTGCAGTCCTCCTAGAGGTTGTACCCATAGCATACTCATACCATCTCCGATACCTCTCGCCAATGATATCTCAGATATCATTATCTACGATGGTCACTAGGTTATAAGCATCCATTCTCAATATCAACGACCTCAATCCTCCAGAATGGAATTAGTATTAGAAAAGTATAGGCTACTATACGGTCCCACGGACTCCCATACGCCCGGTTACCGTGGAGTTTTCATACGCTCTCCTTTACCAATCCATAGAGTGCCTATGGAATGTACATACGCCAACGAAATTTCCGCAGAGAATATTTCATCGAAATTCATCGTTGCGGCATAGGAATAATCAGCTAATAGGCTAACATTATTCTGAACTCACCAGACACTTATAAATATACCAACCCACTTGTGTATAATTTCACGTATACATTTCCTGCCATCCATGTATACCCATATAATTATATATATATATATATATATATACCTTCCATCCTTACACATAATTAAAATAAATAAGTATATATATATATATTCATATACGTCCACATCATTATAAACATATCAACCCAATATAAATAAATAATAATTACATAAACAATACCTCCTCATCATTCTAATTACATCAATACAATATAACTAAAGAATAATTAAATAAATAAATAAATAAATAAATATATATATATATATTTAAACAAATATATATATGTATATGTATATATATATATATATATACACGCTTCACACGGCAGCCTTCCTCTTCCCTGTTGGCCACCAGATTGGCAACGGCAGTAGCGCCGCCTCCGGCCCGCCACATAATGACGGCGTTCGCACCACCTCCCTCACCGAACTCTCACGGTGGCACAAAAGAAAAAAGAACTGTCTGCCCCTTCTGCGAAAAGCCGATTATCACTAACGATGAGAAATCCCTGAGTTTTATCATTCACATATAAAATCAATAGATTATATAGCATCAATTCGTCAACTTTTGAGTTCCAATTTAGCATAAGCCCCCTGTAGCAACTATGCCTCCATCGTCCACAGCCATTGCTATGTTTTCCCCCAAAGTTTCGGTCTACTGGAGCAAGCCACCGATTCCCCCAATTTAATACATGTAACGGTTTTCTTGCAACAATAGGAAGGTTTGCTAGCCAAAAATATTGATTTTCACGCTTCCGATCACCGTCGGGTTACTGGACCCGGACGGAATCCAGAAACAGAGCACGGTGCTCTGTTTCCATGTTCGAGTTCAATCCCCAAAATCAGAGAGAATAACGAGTAAAATTTATACTTTACAACCTCATTAGGCAATTCACCAAATCCACATTCGTTATCGAGCCCAAGAGGTTGGTCAATTGCTCACAGAGTCGTGGCCCTACGTATGGGTTCTCAGATTTGGAACCCTCGATTTTGCTCATTGTTCCCAGTAATTCATGCATGAAATGGAAGTTTCAACGTCAAATAAATGAAGGGGGAACATGTTTTGCGATGGAGAACTTTACTTGCCTTGATTTGTGATCGACGGTGGCTTCGATTCGTGCACGGCTCTCCTCTGTTCGTCCTCTCTTCTCCTCCTTCCCTAACCCTACGGCCATCTTAAATAAGGAGAGGGCCAGTTAGGGTTTGCACAAAATTTCCATTTGGAG
Organism: Nepenthes gracilis; assembly: GCA_033239525.1. Lineage (NCBI taxonomy): Eukaryota > Viridiplantae > Streptophyta > Magnoliopsida > Caryophyllales > Nepenthaceae > Nepenthes > Nepenthes gracilis. The sequence goes on from BSYO01000002.1 coordinate 12,142,252, forward strand.
ATCGATCCTTCCCTCCTAACCAATCGCGCCGTCGTTCCCCTTTCCTTCCTTCCTCTTCCCTCTTCTTTCCTCCCTTTTTCTTTCCTTCTTTTTCTTCTCTCCCTTCCTTCTTCATTCTTTGTTTTCCTAATAATAATAATATTATATATATATATATATGTATATATTTATTTATTTATGATTATTTATTATTTTTATTATTTACTTATTATTATATATTAATATTATATTAATATATGTTGGGTCCCATGTCCTGGCCCATGAAGCATGTCCAAAGCCCACGAAGCAGGCCGCGGCCCGCAAGAGATCCAAAAGCCAACGGGAGACAGCCGGCCCAACGCAAGGAACGAAAGGCGCGAACCCACGCTGACGGAAGACAACGAAAACCTTCAACGCATTAAATGCGTCATCGGGAACAGGCGGAAAGGCTAGCCAATAGAGGGATGGCTGGCGCAGCGCCAACGCCGTCTGCAGATGGCCAACCAATCCTCGCTCAGGGGGAAGTCGGGCGTGGTCAACAACGCTCAGCAGCATGCCAGCCACGGCAAAAGGACAATCGGCGTGACCTACGGTCCACAACAGTGACCAGCGACGCAATGGCCCAAGCAACGGGAGTTTTGGCGCCCAAGAATCCAACGGGGAGAGGCGTATAAGAGCCCTCACACCCCACAGAGAAAGGGATCCTTCTACTTCAGCATCTTCATCTGCTGCTTTCTTTCGAATCTAGAATTCAAACGTCGAGCTATACTCTACTGCTCCCCTTTTCTCTAATCGATTTCACGAGAGTAACGAGTCGGAACTGGGTATCACCCCACTTCCACCGGCAATAGCTAACTCACTCTCCTTCCCAGCATCTTCTCAGATCACGAGAAAGTTAGCCACCCGTTGCAGTGCACTGAGGAAGTCAGGCCTTCCACTACCTGCTCACTGCATCCTCCACAATACCGCACAAGCATCTCTTACGCTTCCACAGCATTCCTCCGCGCACCACCTTAGCGTGCGCCATTTCCGTTTATTGCGGGAATTTGCTGACTTGAGCGTCGGAGCAGCCTCGGTGGGAGAGATCCTACCGGACCCTTGACCTCTTGTTTGTTGTTTGTGTTGTGCAGGTCCAGGTTAATAGAGATGGAGACCGGACCCTTCTTCCGAGGCCGCCGCACCCTTGGGAATCCGAAGGCTCCCTAATCCATACAACAACCATGGGCCCGGGACGCAACATTAGCGTCGTCTGTGGGAACCTGACAAAAAGCCAAGTGTCTCTTTCCTACCTTGTTCCTCAGTCCCAGGCGATGGTGAACACCCGAGCACAAGCTAGTGCTCCGGCGATGGAAGTCATCGCCCAAAGTGAAGTTCCCCCTGCCGGGAACTAGGCAAATGATCAACCGGAGCCTGACGTCCGCCGCCTGGCTGCGGACATGAACGATATGAAGCAAGTTCTCCACGCTATATGCGAGAACACGGGGACTGCCTAGCCCGGGACTGCCCCTCCAGCATCCCAGGCCTCCACCTCCAACGATGTGAGAGAATGAGGAAAGGAATGTGTGTGATGGACCGGGTTATTTTCTTTTAATAACCCTTCCGTCAGTAAATCATTATAATTTAATATCATAAATTTCTGTAGAAAATTGGGCAGAGTTCCGTTTGTAACTTGAACGTTTACCAAAATACAAATACCTGTATGAAACTTTGCACAACATTCAATATCATACATAGGATCTCAGATCCACTAAACCCCTGTAGTGGCACCGGCGTCATAACTTATGTATGACATCGGCTGAGGTAAAGATGCCAACTATAAAAACCCAAGCATAACCACATGCACAACTGCGGAAGCGTGATAACCATAGTATACAAAATCAAAACCATTCATCCATAAAATTCCCATGTCATGCATAGTAAAGCTAGATCCTCGAGGCTCTTCAAAATCCACGTCCCCTATTTTGCTTCTTTGTCCTACTCGGTCTCATCTGGCATCAGGGCATTTTCATCTGAAAAGAGAGAGTGCAAGGGTGAGCTTATCGCCCAGCAAGTGTAAACACACATCACTAGCAAAAGCTAGAATCATAATGGAAACAATAATGGGATGGGGAAACCATGTAAAGGCGTGAAGGGAGGCAATACTTAGAAGAACCCATTTGTCATTTGTCATGTTTTTAATTACCATTTGAACATACTTTCTCAAGTTACTTTCATCTTTGCGGACCAGGGCCAGTAGGTCGTACTAGCAAATGATGCGAGAGAACGAGGAAAGAATCATGATACTCCACATGATCTAAGGCCGTGAGGGATTATCTTTTACAACCCATCCGGGGGGTCGTGCACATCGTGCCGTAAATCGCCCCATTCCCCCGGGGTACAAGGGCAGTCCTCGTTCTTTCACAATAGTATCCTAAGGCGTGACACGGACACCACCCGCTTACACACAAGGGACCAGAATACGTGGCCCCAGTATTCTTCGGGTTTAAACCGTGATGGATGCGTCAAGCCAGAGAATACTACCCATCTAAAAGTCCATGGTCCTAGTTTCATGATTCTATTTCCATGTTCTTTTGAGGGAAAGTCCACCGTATCTCATGTATCGTATCTCCCGCCATTTGGGAGGTTCCATCATTAATATCACATTTTGGACTTCCCTCCGTTACTTATCGGTTTTCATTTCACTTCGGAATTTAAGCATTTATGTTTACTCAAAATTAGGAAAGATTTGGAATCTCTTACCGTTCATGAGCCAATTTCGTATCGGGGTCCTGCGGAGTCCATATCTTGTCAATTGATGCAATCAATGCTTAATTTCATACGTTCAAGCTTGTATTCACATATGGTTGGTTAGAATAACAATTATCTTAGGGAAGAACATGTAAAATTTCCATTGTACCTCGGATGAATAGTAACCGTAGCATTTTAGAGTGTTCGGATGCCGCGAACGGGTCATTTCTTGTGAAATCGGATGCCCGGCTGGTATGTATACATATTCGGGACGTGGTGATTCATAATTTGAGGTCAAATTATCATAATTTGGAGGGGAAAACAGTGAATCCCGAATTTGAGTGAGGGTTAGGGTTTCACGATGACACATCGAACGATTCATCCAACGAGAGGAAGAAATAATCACACATTTATGGAGTATAATTCATGGGTTATACATTTTCCATATTTCGGGTGGGTATCGGTACGATAATACCTGACGGAGATCGAATAAAAATTGAAAGATAGCAAATAGTGAGTATGAGAACACTTGCCTCGACGCGTTCTATTACTATTGTAACTGGCTCCCGGACGGATTCGGACTTTACGCCTTGATTTCTCCCTTTCTCTCTCTAACTTGGCGTTCTCTCTCTCTCTTCCTTTCAAAAAGCTTATGGGAAAAGCGTGGAAGTGCTGAGCGTGGGTTTGGCCTCGTATATATACTAATCGGGCCGCTCGAGCGCCCGGCGAGCGAGCAGCGAGCGGGCCGGTTCTGGTTCTTTCCGCTCGAGCAGAGCTCGAGCGGCCAGTGAGCGTCGAGGCTTTCTGGAAGGTTTTGGAAAATTCGCCCAGGCGGCTAGCGAGCGAGCGCGGGAGCTTTTCAGAAGGCTCTGGAACATGCGCTCGAGTAGAGCTCGTGCGTGTAGCAGGCGGGGATGCTACTGGTTTTTCGGCTCGAGCGGGGCTCGAGCGTGCAGCAGGCGGGGTAGCTACTGGAAAATGCGCTCGAGCGGGACTTGAGCATCCGGCGAGCGGCGGGGGTTACGGGTGGTGTTTCATTCAATCCTAAATCCCAAGATTTTCATCAAGTTCTTTTAATACTTACATTTGACCGTTCGATAAGTATTGATTACTTCGTATTAATTCTATTGTTGGTTTGGGAACCTCACAATGTGTCTGCCACACATTCAAAAGCCGGCTATATTTTAGGTCTACAGCACTCGACCATCGGCTACATTTTATGCCTGCAGTACTTGGCCATCTCTACTCGCCCCATATCCCCCCGGGGACCAGGGCAATCCTGGTTCTTCCACAGTGGTATCCTAAAGCGTATCATGAACGTCACCCGCTTCCACGAGCGTCCAGAATACGTCGCCAAGTATTCATTGGGTTCACACCATGATGGACATGGCAAACCAGAAAATACTACCCCTATAAACCATGGTCCTAGTTTTAGGATTAGTCTTTCGTTAAGGGAAGATCCACCATAAGTACATCACATTTTCCAATCGGAAAATCACATTCCCATCCTTATCTCCATCTGGGACATCAAATCCATCACATGTCTCCATCCAGGAGATCAAATTCATCATATCATACTTTGGTGGATTCCCCTCTATTTACTTGCTCGGTTCCTTCATTTCTTTGGAACTTAAACCTTTTTAGCCATTCAATTCAAGCCCACAAGAGAGTTTGGATTTATTTACCTCTGGTGATCAAATACCACCCTAGAAGCCTCCAGGACGCATTCCTTTGCTTCCTATGAACACTTGTACATTTTTAGGGTTCACAATTTAACATGGTTAATTAGACACAAATTTTATAAGCATTAAATGGTGGAAGCATGCAAAGTTTCCCATTCAAACTCGGGTGAATAGTAACAGGGGGCTTTTGAGCTCCCAGACGCCGCAAACGGGTCGATTCTTGCGGAATCAGACATCCAGTCGATCTATACATGCAATTAGGATGTGGCAATTCATACTTTGAGGTCAATTTAACATAACACGAGGGTGGAAACATGCAAATTTTCCATTTCATTTCCGATGGATAGTAACAGTGCACTTTTAGAGGATTCAGATGCCGCGAACGAGTCGAAAGGTGCGAGTTCGATCATATGGCCGACATATATATGCATTTGAGACATGGTGATTCATATTTTGGGGTCGATTCAACAAAATATGGTGAGGAATTGGAAAACCCCCTAATTCCCGTCGATTAGGGTTTGGTGGAACTCCAACGACCGGATTAGTGAGTAAATCGGACAATAAACTACAAAATCCTTGGTCTCAAGTCATGGGTAATACATTTTCCATAGTTTGGGTGGGTATTGAAACAAAAATACCCGATGATAAACAAAAAACATCGAAAGAGAAAAGTTAGTGAGTATGAGAACACTTGCTTCGACATGTATTACCACTTTTATAACTAGCTCTCGGACAGATTCGAACTCCACAGGTTAGATCTCCTCTATCCTCTCTCTAGAATCGGTGCTCTCTCTCTCTAGAAGGGTTTGGTTCGTGGAGAAAATGAAAATCGCAAAGCAGAACGCGGCTTTAAAACCTGCTGGCACTCGAGCGCGTGGCAAGCACAGCCTTACTGCTCAGGCTGGCTCGAGCACGTGGCGAGCACAGACAATCTGGATTCTGTGTTCTCCATGTGCTCAAGCCCATGGAAGGCGCAGGTCAGGCCCGTAGCAAGCCTGCAGCAGCCTACTTCATGTTTTTGCCTTCGGGATCTGTTTTGACCATTCTAACCCAATCTTTCACATCCTTGGACCTTACTTTTGATAATATAACTTTAATAAGTCATGATTATCATAATTTAAAATCTAAAATCTTATTTACGAATTAATATTTCACGGCTTACAATTTTCGTACTTGATTTACCAATTTTGGCTCTTTGAGCTTTTCAATCCAATTCCTCCTTTACCTTTTGACCACAATTCACCTATGTTAACTTAATTACCTTCTAATTATTATGCTCTTAACCCAGAACCTCACAACTCTCCCCCACTTATAAAAATTTCGTCCTTAAAATTTGACGAACCTCTGGATTTATAATTGGGGAAAAATCCTTTTAGAATTCCTTTTTACGATCCTACGTCACATCCTTGATCAAACGACTTACCCTAGGGGGCCCTTATCTCCAGACAATTTCCTAGTCTCCAAAATGGCTTAACCCAAATACTTACCGATTTCGTCAACTATCGATACAAGGGAGACTTCATTACAATCACTAGAATTTCCGAAGCGGCCTAAAAATAATACTAGCCATTCCTCTAGCCTAATTCGACACTTTAAGCGAACCAATAAACTTCCACTTTAGTTCATTCCAAGTCTTGAAAAGGATTCAATCACAGGGAATCTCAACCTTATTCTGAAATTTCGGGGCCATGGGCTCATAATACTTTTACTGCACTACTCTAATTAATTATCCAGCTACGAATCATTCCATTGAGATTTCACCACCATATCAAATTTAGCTTGATGTCCCAAAGATTCTCTAATCAAGTTTTACTAAGGTTTCGATACAAATCTTAAATCACAATCAAATTTTAAAATCAGAATAATTTATATTCTCGCTATTTCATTGGTAAGTCGACAAACCGACATATTTTCAAAAATACATAGCCCATATCACACTCCCGAATATATGAACAACCCTGATTAAAACAATCCTAGGATAGTCCTACCACGAAGATGAATCTCACAATCATCCAACTACAACCACATTCAACACTACAATCATAACGATCATCCAAAGATTCGACATAACTTTCAATTATCCTCCCTGTAACCTCAGAATCCGATTACTGAGAAACCTCAAAATCCCATTGGCATACCAATGAGCCAACTAATCCAATTCGAACACATCTTCTATGATTAAGATATGTGGGTCACTCTAATTATCCTAAATAAAACCATAAGGACTTCATATTTCATAAATTCATGGCTCCAATACTTCAAATATGATTCTATCTTCCAATTTAAGAATATGACATCCTATCACCCAAGTATTTGGACCTACTCGTAATTTACCTTTCACATCTCCTACGAAACTTCGAAGACATATTAAGTCTAAAGACTTGAGCATCAATTGTCAGCGTTGATGTCCGCTTTCAAAAAAAAAGACCGAGGTTTACCTTCCTAATCTTTAAACAGAACTATCCACATGCAATACTATATGATCATCTTTCCTTTATGATACATCTATTCTTGCTCCTAAAATTTTAATAATGGCGATCTTCAAAGACAACACCCATAAGTTCCCAAAAAGGAGACTTCAATTGCTAATTCCAACCTACACATGGAGTAACTCTAATTATGAATTTCTCCCCCACTTAATCTGAGGGTAGCCACCAATCATGATGTGAGAGTAACATAATCCTATTATTTCTCAAAAGTATTACGTTCTACGATAACTTACCAGACCCATCAGGGGTCAACTCAAATGACATGGACGTCAATTAACCCTTTTCAGTCCCCGAAAACTACCTTTTCATTTTTCATTCTAACAATTACAAATCTCTTCTAAATCAAACGTCTCATTGACACTATAATCCTCGAGAAATACTTGTCAAGTCACTTAATAACTTCGGTTAGACCGAAGATGACCATACGCTTCCACGGTACTAATCGATCTTTCCAATTAGCCATCACTTAAAGTCTTATGGATTTCAAAATCATGCTGCCAAAGAACCACATACTTAACAAGGCATTTCCTCAGACTGAACTCGCATTCCCTTCTCAATGGGGCATACGGATTAATAGCCGTTCACAATTTATGATATAATCCTCAAACAAATTGCATACACCCTATGTCCTTTTGAATTCATCAATGAAGTCACCTCAACATGGGCCCAGATATGGCCAAAAGATCCATCCCATAAAATTTCATGAGACACTCACGAACCTACAAAATCCAAATGGTGTTTCCGGACTTTATAGTAGCCATATCCTTATCTTGAATACCGCAGGGTCTACAACCCCCACTAATCCACAATTAACACACTATGGACCCAAATCGATCTTAGCAATCATCGAGCCTTTATAACAGCCCACATAATTCACCTATCTATTCACAAAGTCTGCTTATCAAATCATTAATTTCTTAGGCAACCTCATTTTCGAAATTCATGAACAACTTTGTCGGCTCGTCTAATTTACCTCAAAGGTTCTAGAGTATTCCACTATGATGCAAAACCGATACCTCCTCGACTTTACCTGGAATCCTCAATGATCGGTGTTAATTTCGACAAAACCTCGAATTACCAACTAAAGATAGATCCACTTACTCTTTCTTCTGATAACATCCTCAAATATTCACATAACCAAAACCCCGCAATGACCACAAAATAACCTTTGGGCATGGTCGCTTGTACAAATTAGATTTAGCGCAAATCCTCATTAAATGATTTGCACGAAAGATGACATTAATCTCCTAATACCTAGATCAGTTCAGACTTATATTTCAAATCTTACAACCCTATTGCAGGATGTTATCTCTTTACCAGTCCAACCCAGGCTAGCATAGCGGTTCGCCCATCAAACTACTACTAAGATCAGATTAAAACTTGATACCTTAGTTAGCTCAAACTCATGCCCAAAATCACACAATTCAATTGCAGGACATAACATGCTTACCAATCCAATTCAGATCGACTCGATGACTTACTGACCAAATCATTCATAATGTCACATCAAGATTGGCACCACAAAATGGTTCAGATTAACCCAACCAATTACATCTATGACCCAAGAAAATGTCATAAACCTTGATACCGCTTTTATCAAGCTTAGATCCTTAAATGAAAAAATAAACTTAGGAATCACAGAATTATATGTTCGGGATCCCAAATAATACAGGTCTTGTGCATCAAAATTGTGAAATCTCGTCTTCCATCACGGCAATCAACACATTTTCTTTATGCGCCATTACCACCAAAACTCGATCCAAGGTAACTGGATTTCTTCACTATTAGGCTAGAGGATACGAACTATCCCAAATCTAGTGATCAAGCTATCTATGACTTAGATCATAGTCCCAAAATCTCTTTGCGAAGACATTTATCCAAGATTCATCCATGTACATCCACCTTAATATATCTTCTATCCTCCCGAATACAGGGTCACCTTTGTCACTATTGCAATGCCTGGGTCTTCCAATTACACATAACTCGAAAACATAACACAACATGGGCTCGGAATCCCCAAAATGACACTAGGCTACAATATCAAACTCAAGGGACTTACCTCTTATCACAACAGGTGACACTTAACACCCTGAGTTAATACCTTAGAATCCCAATTCAGACACAGGACCTCTTCACCGTCCGTCCCTAGATAAGGACATTCCTTAATATTGCAATCAAATTAATTACAGTTAGAATCATACTTCTTAACTTGTCGGGAAGAATACCTCATCACTTAAAGAACACCCATGCAGATGTCGTACAATACTTCTAATCTTCCCGAGCATTTGGCTACCACAAACACCATTTCAATACTTATGATCCATGTCTCAATTTCCACAAAGTCTGAGTCACTTAAAATTCAAACACTTAACCATTATTTATCCCGCTTGCTAAGTTGATCAGGCTACCCTTCTTAGCATATTACTAGCCTCAGGACCTCAATCTAGAGCCGGCTAAACTTGAACCTTAATCCAACACCAATTAACCTAGGCCTTGAATCCTCACTGATCAATTTAAATACTAAGTCGACATTAATGAAATTAAAACCTCAAGGTGCCTCCTTACAACTCCTACCGACCTCACGGTTGACCACTACCCCTTGTATTCCCTTGACTAAAAACCATGTTACTTCTTATGACCACAAACATCACAATATTATGAATCCTCCAATAATCAGATTAGAGGGAGGGGCTAAAATTGATGAATTTCAAAATTAACCCCTTAAGCAAAAGACTTAAGCATTTCCTCTAATCCGAACTACTTAATCTCACCTCAACATAGAACAGATTAACCTAAATCCTCAAACCTCAGTTGATCAGCCTAGGCTTACGTTCGGTATCAACTAGCTTAAATGTTAAGTACAACTGAAGTCTAGTCTAGTTTAGGCAAACTAAGATACCTCGAACTATTCCAACTTAATCATCCCATACCTTAATCTACCTATTTCGGTGAATCTTAACTGGTCCTAAGCTTCCGCATACGATTTAGATTAAACCTAAGGCATTTCTTTTTCTCTGATACCAATTGTGACAGACCGAGTTATTCTCCTTAAATAACCTCCGTCATTGGTAACATAAACTTATGCCCATAATTTATCATTATGGATTTTGCAAAAATTTTGCCAAAGTTCCCCCTACAACTAGACGAAAAACTAAAAATACAATCTATTTAAAATAACCTGCACAAGCACACAACTGTCTAATTTAGATATTTTGGACTATAACCCAAACACGGGAGCACAACACCATACCATCTATGGCTCCAACACAGTATTCCTAACTACCGTATTGGGTCTGACGAGATGCCATTTAGGACTAAATAAAATTCAAAACATCCATTATTATTGTGGAAGCATAGCTAAATCCAGAAACCTATGGAAGTACAACAATAACCATAAAATAATAACAAACCGCATTGAACTACTAGACTGTTTATATTCTATTACAACAGACGTATCCAAATCTTCAGGCCTTTGACATTCAGCTAATCTCCTCTAGCAAGTCTCTCTCCGTGCTCTAATTAATTGGGCACCGGCTAATGTTCTCATCTGAAGGGAGAAATAGCAAGAGTGAGTGTACAACTAAACAAATGTAATCATACATCACTAACTACAACAAATAATAGGAAAAATAGTAACTCGGCAGGGGAAACATATAACTTGAATAAAAAGGAAGCATGTGAGGAGAGGGGACATCTGGGATCATCTGGTTTGCATGTTTGTTCTGGTTGTGTTTATTCATTTTTATTACTTTTATTAATCTTTACGAACTCGGGCTAGTAGGTCGTACTAACCAACGATGTGAGAGAACGAGGAAAGGAATGTGTCTGGCACACATTCTAAAGCCAGCTACATTTTAGGTCTACAGCACTCGACCATTTGCTACATTTTAGGCCTACAACACTCGGCCATCTTAACTTGTCCCATATCCCCTGGGGATCAGGGCAATCCTCATTCTTCCATAGTAGTATCTTAAAGCGTACCATGAACATCAACCGCTTTCACAAGCGGCCAGAATACGTGTCCAAGTATTCCTTGGGTTCACACCATGATGGACATGGCAAACCAAAGAATACTACCCCTATAAACCATGATCCTAGTTTCAGGATTAATCCTTCCTTGAGGGAAGATCCACCACAAGTACATCACATTTTCTAATCGAGAAATCACATTCCCATCCTTATCTCCATCCGAGAGATCAAATCCATCACATATCTCCATCTAGGAGATCAAATTCATCATATCATACTTTGGGGGATTCCCCTCCATTTACTTGCTCGGTTCCTTTCTTTTTTTGGAACTTAAACCTTTTTAGCCATTCAATTCAAGCTCATAAGAGAGTTTGGATTTATTTACTTCTGGTGATCAAATACCACCCTAGAAGCCTCCGAGATGCATTCCCTTACATCCGGTGCACACTTGCACATTTTCAGGGCTTACAATTTAACATGATTAATTAGACACAAATTTTATAAGCATTAAATTGTGGAAGCATGCAAAGTTTCCCATTCAAACTCGGGTGAATAGTAATAGGGGGCTTTTAGAGCTCCCAGACGTCGCGAACGGATCGATTCTTGTGAAATTGGACATCCGGTAAATATATACATATAATTGGGACGTGGCGATTCATATTTTGGTGTCAATTTAACATAACATGAGGGTGGAAACATGCAAATTTTCCATTTCATTTCGGATGAACAGTAATAGTGCACTATTAGAGGGCTCGGACGCCGCGAATGGGGCGAAACATCCGAGATCGATCGCGTGGCCGACATATATACACATTTAGGATGTGGTGATTCATATTTTAGGGTCGATTCAATAAAATACAGTGGGAAAACGGAAAACCCCCAAATTCCCGTAGGTCAGGGTTTGGTGGAACTCCACCGACCAGATCGGTGAGTAAATGCCCGATGGGTAATACATTTTCCATGGTCTGGATGGGTATTGACAGAAAAATGTCTGATGATAAATGAAAAACATCAAAAGAGAAAAGTTAGTGAGTATGAGAACACTTGTCTCGATGCATATTACCACTTTTATAACTAGCTCTTAGACAGATTTGAACTCTATGAGCTCGATCTCGTCCTTCCTCACTCTAGAATCGATGCTCTCTCTCTCTAGAAGGGTTCGATTCGTGGAGAAAATGAAAATCGTAAAGCAGCAAGCGCGTGGCAAGCGCAACCTTACTGCTCAGGCCGGCTCGAGCGCGCGGTGAGCACGAACAATCTGGATTCTGTGCCCTCTAAGAGCTCGAGCCCATGGAGGGCGTGGGTCAGGCCCGCAGCAAGCCTGCAGCGAGCCTACTTCGCGTTTTTGCCGTTCCAGACCCGTTTTGAACATTCTAACCCAATCTTTCACATCCTTGGACATTACTTTTGATTATATAACCTTAATAAGTCATGATTATCATAATTTAAAATTCAAAATCTTATTTATGAATTAATATTTCATAGCTTACGATTTTCGTTCCTAATTTACTAATTCCGGCTCTTTGAACTTTTCAATCTTATTCCTCCCATACCTTTTGACCACAATTCACCTATGTTAACTTAATTACCTTCTAATTATTATGTTCTTAACCCAAAACCTCATAAAGAGATTCTTTAGGTTTGATTTGAATCTTATACGGAAACTTAGGTTAGGGTAAGAGAGATTGAATAAGTAGATGAAGGCATAGGATGATTAAATTAGACTGAATAGTTCTAGTTATCGTAATTTGATCAACTTAGACTTGGACTAAGTTAAGATCAGTTAGCTATGTTTGACCGCACAGTATATAGTGTCCTGGCTAGTGTTCAAGTTGAATTGTGATATGACCCAAATTGTTCTTATTTTAGATAAAGTATTAACAATGGCACTTAGACGAAGAGCTTTGCGTTGTGACGGAGCAGGTTATTATCCTCTAATAACCTTTGTCAATTATCATACTTACTGAAGCTAATCCGCTATTATTTATAAATACATTAATTTCTGCAAAAAGTTGGATCGAGTCTTTCCTAAATATAGACAAAAACCATAGATATGATTTGGATAACAAACCCTGTATAAGACATATAAATAGATAGACCTCAAAATTCAGGGCATAACACATACATAGGTTCCAAATCGAAATGCCACTATGCCTGTGGCTCCAAACACGTAGTCTCAAACTATCATATTGGATCAAATAAGAGATGCCATCCAAGAACCTAAATAAAACCGAACATGTATCTATGAAAACGTAACTATATCCACAAATAACCTGCGGAAGCATTCTATGCCTTCATAATATACAACATGTCATGCCACAATTTAATACACAACATTTGTCCAAAAATTAGTTGTTAACATTCAATTGCATTAAACACATCCAAAATTTCAAGTCTTTGAGGTCCAGCAATCTTCCTTCAGCTATTCCTATCTTCACTCTTTCTCATCAGGTATCAGCTCATGGGTTTTATCTAGAAGGGGCAGACAAAAACAGTAAGGGGTGAGCCAATTGCTTATCAAGGTACTATAGTAATAAGGATATGCAAATTTTTATATAAAGCACATACACATATATATATATATAAAGAGAGACAAAGAAGGAACTAGGTGCCAAATATGCATATGGATAATGCAAAAGCATGAAACGATGCATAAACGTGAACTTGTGGACAAAATTTTATCTTTATTTATTTTATCTTCTTTTTCAGTTATTTCTTTCACTTATCTTAGTTAGAAAAACATGCTAAAAATCATTCAACATTTCAAAACTTACTCGTCCTTAAGGATAATTTTTATTATCTAGTGGGACTAGGACTAGTAGGCTTTACAAGCTAAGGGAGCGAATAATCAAGGATAGATTGTGTTCACTTCGTACAATCAAAGGCTTTGATTCTTAGTTCTTCTTTGTTTACATCCTGAAAATAGGATAATCATGGGTTCCTCATTATTTACATCCCAAAAACATGATGATCATAAATTCGTAGTTCTTATCCTCCATAATAATGCCTCGAGAAAGGCAGACCACATATGACTTCATGGACGAAATTATCCTTGATTACCATTATAATATCCTAAAGCATACCAGAGAATATTACTCGCTAAATAACAATTATTTGTCTAATTTCTTACTAATTTTAAATTAACTTAGGGAATCTTGATTCTTATTTCTTAGCCTTAGTTTATCTTTCTTTACGGCTACTTCAACTTCACATAACTAAATCTTTTAGATAGCCTTAGAGTTCTCTGTAATTTTAAACAGTATAACTTTTAGTAAAATTTTGAATAAATTTGTCCGGTAAGCTTGAATAATTCATCAAATAATATTTTCACCCTATAACTTAAAATTTACAAAAATTATACCTTCATTTTTGAGATAGGGCTTGAGAGAAACGTTTGGAACAAAATTCAGACATGAAACGCAAGCTAAACAACGAAATCGAATCCATAAATCATTATATTCATACTTAAACATGCAATTTATTCATAAAATCATGAGAGAACTAGAACGTATGCGATATTACATGACAAATTTTAGAGGCAAGGTTATTAGAGCAATAATACTGGATAGGAGGTTACAAAAAGCAACAACAAGGAAAGACAGAGCTTAGGGTACACTTGTCTCAACTTGATTTATTGTTTTCCTTACTTTGATCGGGTTGGAAGTCATTGGAATCCCCTTCTCTTCCTCTTTTCCCTCTCCTTTTCTCCTGTCCAACTTCTGCTCGTCGTGCCATGTCTCCCTTCCTTCCCGTTTAAAAATCACGAAATAGTAAGGCGATCGGAAAAATATCTGACTAGCGCTCGAGCGACAGTTACGTGAGCTTTAGGCGTGCCATCACTAGAAATGGCGCTCGAGCACACGAAGAGCATGCTTTGGGCGCCATCGCCACTCGAATTGACACTTCCAACTTTGGTCAAGCCTATAGTGAGCGCGGCACCTACTGGAATTACTGTCTCCAGCTTCGCTCGAGCTTGCAACAAGGGCAGCACTCATTTTCTTTTAACTATGATCAAATCTCCTGTTTTCTCAAATCCACTTATCCTAAACTTAATTATATTAACTTAATTACTAGAATTTACTATGTCTTAGAAGCCTCGGTCATACAATCCTCCCCCACTTAAAAAAATTTCATCCTCAAAAGTTAACGAACCTCAAAATTCAACAATCGGGGGTAATCTTTTTAGATTCTTCCTAATGTTCCCAAGTCTTTTTTTTTTGGTAAGTAATAATGTTCCTAAGTCATTTCCTCGATTAAATAATTTATCCTAGAGAATCTCAGCCATTTGAATTATTCTGATCCTTACTAGTGTGACGGACCAGGTTATTTTCCTTAAATAACCCTCCGTCAATAACACATCATTAATGCCCATAATTAGATTTATACATTTCTGCAGAAAATTGGGCAGAGCTTCCTCAGTAACTGGACGAAAAAAACTGAAATACAACCTGTACAAATAGGTCCTGCACAAGCACACATCTATCAAAAGGCTTAACATCAAGCCTACAACACACCATACAGGATCACACGCTGCAATATCATCGATGGCTCCAATACAGTACCTCTAACTACTATACTGGATCTAGAGAGATGCCATCTAGCATGAAACAAAATTCATAACATCAATACAGACGAGGAAGCATACTATCATCATAAACTGCGGAAGCATAACAAATCCATAAAACAACAACAATGAGCCACGCTCAACTCTGAGCGGCTGTCTGCAATCTGATACATATTTGGGATGTGGTGATTCATATTTTGAGATCAATTTAAGATAATTTGAGGGGGAAAAACAGTAAACCCGAATCTGGCGTGGGGTTAGGGTTTGGTGGTACCAAATCAATCGATTCGGAGCTTTTTTCGGTCAAGAAATTATAGATTCCATGATCTTAAAGCATGGGTTACAAACTTTCCATAATTTGGGCGGGTATCGAGATGATAATACCCGATGGAGAACGAATAAAAATCACAAGAGAGCAAATAGTGAGTATGAGAACACTTGCCTCGACATGCTCTACATTTTCTCCAACTAGCTCGAGCTCGAAATCTGACTTCAAGAGCTTCATTTGGCCGTTTCTCCTTCGCGCGGCTCCTCCCCGCACACAGCCGCTGCGCCGCCTCCGGCTGCCGCCGCGAAGCCTGCGCGCTGCCACTACTTCAGCCACGGTGGCCGCGGCCCTCCCCGTGGTCGCCGCTGACCCATGCGCCACCGACCCCAGCGCCATTTTCCTCTCTCTCATTAACAAAACCCTCGCCCGACGCCCCATTCACCCTTTCTCCCGAATCTGCCACTCTCTCCCTCTTTGTTAGCATTATTATTATTATTATTATTATTATTATTATTGGTTGCCTCCCGAATCTTCTTGAAATTTCCCCTCCTTTTTTTTTTTTGTTATATATTATTTCCATTATATATATATATTATATATATTATATACACACACTATATATATATATATTTTAAATCACAAAAACCCAAAATCGATATTCGGGCGGCCTAACGGGCTCACTTCGGACGCCAGCCCATCAGATCCAAATATTCTTCCAAATTTTCATAATATTTAATTAAATTTTCTCAAACCTGATTTTTCTAAAATTACCAAAAATAATAATTAATCTCAATTTAATCGGATAAAATATTTCGGGATGTTACATTCTCCCCCACTTATAGAAATTTCGTCCTCGAAATTTAACGAACCTCAAATTTCCATAATTGGATGAAAACTTATTGGTTATCAAGCAATCCCAAGTCACTTCCTTAATTATACGATACGATTACTTCAAGGAACCTCAAACATTTTAATCCCTTTGATTCTTACTACCTAGAGGGTTATATCAAAAATCTAGTTCGACCAAATTTGAAACAACCCATTTTGATTCTCACTACCCAGAGTGTTATATCAAAATCTAGTTCGATCAAATTTGAAACAACCCAAATTCAATAACTTACTTAATGAATTTAGCTCGAGACCTCAAACGATTAAAAATCCTTGCTTCAACCTACTCTAAGCCTCGAAAGGGACTATTCCTTCTAAAACCCAGATTAAACTTTATCTTACATGGATTCACCTCATTTCCGCTGCGCTACTCTGATGATTTATCTAACCATTAATCATCCCATTGAAATATCACAGCCACATCAAATTCAACTTGACGTCCCAAAGATTATTTGATCAAATTTTACTAAAGTTTCGATGCAAACCTTAAATCACAATCAAACTTTAAAGTCGGAACGATTTACATTTTATTAGTAATCGGCAAACCAACATTTTCTCTAAAATACATAGACCCAGAATATACGGCAACCTTGATTAAAATGATCGTAGGATAGTCACACCGAAAAGACAAATCCCACAATCGTCTAACTACAGCCACCTTCAAGGCTACAATCATAACTATCACCCAAAGAATCGACATAACTTTAAATCATTACCCAGAATCTTAAAATTTCAATTACTTAGTAACTTTAAGATCCCGTTAGTATACTAATGAGTCAACTGATCTAATCTTAACAAGTCTTCTATCATTACGATAAATGGGTCGCTCTAATTGTCTTGAGACAAAACCCTAAGGACTTCTTATTGTATAGATTCATAGCTCCCATACATTGAATACGATTGTCTCCCAAACTAAGGATATAAATCCTATCACCCAATCATTTGGATTTACTCGCGATTTACCTTTCACATTTCCTATGAAACTTTGGGGGACATATAAGTCTAAAGATTCGCAGCATCAATTGCCAGCATTGATGCCTACTTTCTAAAGGAAATACCGAGGTTCACCTTCTCAACCTTTAAACAGATTTACCCACAAGCAATATCATAAGATCATCTTCCTCAATGACACAATTGTTCTGGCTCTTAAAATTTTTGATAAGGGCTATCTTCAAAGACATCATAAGTTCTCTAAATGGAAATTTCATTGGCTAAATCCAACTTACACGTGGAGCAACTCCAATTGTGAACTCCTCCCCTACTTAGTTCGAAGGTAGTCATCTATCATGACGTAAGAGTAGCATAATCTTAACCTTTCTCAAAAGCATTACATTCCACTATACCTTACAGAACCCATTAGGGTCAACCCAAATGACACGAACGTCTCTTAATACCTTTTTATTCCCCGGAAATTACCTTTTATCTTTCGACCTAACAATTACAAATCTCTCCCACACTGATCGTCTCATTGACACTGCAATCCTTTAGGAATACTCGTTAGGCCATTGAATAATTTCAATTAGACCCAAGGTGACCATATGCTTTCATGATATTAATCGGTTTTCCCAATTAGCCATCACTTAAAATCTTATTGACCTTAAAATCATGCTACCAAAGAGCCACAAGCTTAGCAAGGCATTTCCCTAGTTAAACTTGCATTCCCTTCACAATGGGACATACGGATTATTAGCTGTTCACAACTTATGGCATAATCCTCAACAATTACATGCATCCCATGTTCTTTGAATTCATCGATAAAATCATCTCAACATGGACCCAAATATAGTCAAAAGACACAACCCATAAAATTCATGAAATGCCAACGAACCTATAAAACTCAAACGTCGTTTTGGAACTTTGTAGTGGTTATATCCTTAACCTGAATACCGCTAGGACTACAACTTCCATTTATCCACATTTTACACACTATGGACCCAAATCGATCTTAGAAATCATCAAGCCTTTACAACAATTCTCGAACTACGCCTATCCATTTACAAGGTCTGTTTATCAAATCTTCAACCTCCTAGGCAACCCCATTTTCGAAAGTCATGAATAACCTTATCGGTCCATCTATTTACCTCAAAGGTTCTGGGGTATTTAACCACGATACCCAAGCCGATACTTCCACGGCCCTGCTTAAGATCCTCAACGATTGGCATTGATTCGACATGACCTCGAATTACCGATCAAACAATAAATTAGCCAAATCTTCCTTCTGATAACATCCTCGATCAAATAGTCGCACGACCACAATCCCTCAGCGACCACAATAACCTCTGGGTGTGGCCACATATACGAATTGGATTTAGCGCAGATCTTTCATTAAACAAATTTAGGAATCACAATATTAAACCCAAGAGCCTTACTACGTGTCACAACAGGGAACATTTTATACCTTAAACTAATGCCTTAGAGCCTTTATTCAAAATATCGAACCTTTTCACCACCTGTCCAGGGCTAAAGATATCCTTGAATCTCACAAGCGGACTATCCACTAATGAGAGGCGCTCCCAAGAGTCTCAACGACACAAAACATTAATACAAGAAACTTCCATAACACATGGGACCACATCTCTTAATCCTCGAGACCCAAGATCTTTCTCACGTCAACCAACTGAGGTCAACTTCACTTCCTATCTATCACAGGGCAGCACGCCATATCTTCTATCAGACATGGGGGTCGCCGTAACGTTATCTTAGGTCTCAAAATCCACATCTCGTCCTTACCAGGATCTGGACTACCCAAAAGTCCAGACACTTTATTAACTGACCACCTAAGACTTCATAGACCCAAACTTAACTCCACCCAATTCATCACACTCTCAAGGTTGACCTGGCAACCCTTCAAAGCAAAATACCAATCCAGGGACTTCAACTGAGAACTGATCAAACTTAAACCTTAAACCGAGATTAATTACCCTAGGCCTCGGATCAACACTGATCAGTGTAAGGACCCAATCAATACCGATCAAATTCCAACATGAAGGTGTCTCAACACACCATCTTTCTCTTGACCCTACAACCAACCACCAATATTAGTAGTCTCCAACAAAGAGCCACTACTAATACTTCCTTGAAACCGAAGCAATTTAGCTCAAGCCACTCCTAGAACACAAGCTAGGACGCATGAGCTAGCTAATCGAACTAAGTTACCACTTCAAACTTAGCGCTAGCCTAAGTCATTGGGACTGGGGTAACCAAAACTACCTGGATTGACTTAGTCATCACATGCCTTTACTCACTTAGTCAATCAATCTTAATCTAACCTAAGCTTCCGCATACGATTCAGATCAAACCTAAGGCATCTCTCTTTCTCTCTGATACCAACTGTGATGGACCAGGTTATTTTCCTTAAATAACCCTCCGTTAATAACACATCATTAATGCCCGTAATTAGATTTATACATTTCTGCAGAAAATTGGGCAGAGCTTCCTCTGTAACTGGACGAAAAAAACCGAAATATAACCTGTTCAAATAGGTCCTGCACAAGCACACATCTATCAAAAGGCTTAACATCAAGCCTAAAACACACCACACAGAATCACACGCTGCCAGATCATCCATGGCTCCAATACAGTACCTCTAACTACTATACTGGATCTAGAGAGATGCCATCTAGCATGAAACAAAATTCATAACATCAATACAGACGCGGAAGCATACTATCATCATAAATCATGGAAGCATAACAAATCCATAAAACAACAACAATGAGCCACGCTCAACTCGCGGCCGTTCTGTAATACGATACAACATCGAGTCCAAATCCTTTGCACACTCGACGTCCGGCCCGGTCCCTTCAAGCAAGCTTCTCCTTGCTCTAACTAATCAGTGCCAACTTAATACTCTACGGGAGGAGAAAACAGCAAGAGTGAACGCTGCTCAAAGAAGTATAATCATACGTCACTATCAACTATGAAGAAACATGAACATAATAATGAAAAGGGGCAACAAGCATTCGAAATACAATGACTTGCGAGGAAAGGAACATTTAGAAGTATCAATTTACCATTTATCATGTCTTGGAACATTTAATTGCTATTTGAACATGTTTTAGTGCATTTATCAATTTACTTTAATCTTTGCGGACCAGGGCCAGTAGGTCGTACTAGCAACGATGCGAGAGAACGAGGAAAGGATCATGATACTCCACATGATCTAAGGCCGTGAGGGATTATATTTTACGACCCATCCGGGGGGTCGTGCACATCGTGCCATATCATATCGCCCCATTCCCCCGGGGTACCAGGGCAGTCCTCATTCTTCCGTAATAGTATCCTAAGTCGTGACACGGACACCACCCGCTTAGACAAGCGACCAGAATACGTGGCCCAAGTATTCTTCGGGTTTCTACCGTGATGGACGTGTCAAGCCAGAGAATACTACCCATCTAAAAGTCCATGGTCCAAGTTTCATGATTCCATTTCCATTTGAGGGAGAGTCCACCATATCCAATTTATCATATCTCCCGCCATTTGGGAGGTTCCATCATTCACATATCACATTGTGGACTTCCCTCCGATTACTTGCTCGGTTTGTACCTTTCTTTGGAACTTGACATTTTTCACAATTCAATTTATATGCATGATTATCAAAATTCATGAGAGGGATTGGGATTCCTTACCATCGATGAGCCAATCACATTGGGGTCGTCCGGAGCCCATTTCTGAATCTTACAATCTCAAATGCACGTTAGTCATAACTTTCATAACAATGGAACGAGGGTAACATATGCAATTTATCCATTTATTTTGTATGAATAGTAACAGGGATCGTTTAACACTTTCGGACGCCGCGAACGGGTCGATTCTTGTGAATTCGGACGCCCGGTCGATATGTACACATATTTGGGACGTGGTGATTCCTATTTTGAGATCAATTTAAGATAATACAAAGGTGAAAGCATGCAAATTTATTTGTTCACCTTGGGTGAACAGTGTCAGGAGCCATTTAGAGGTCTCGGACGCCATGTACGGGTCGATTATTGTGAAGTCGGACGCCCGGCCGATATGTATACATATTTGGGACGTGGTGATTGATATTTTGAGATCAATTTAAGATAATTTGAGGGGGAAAAACAGTAAACCCGAATCTGGCGTGGGGTTAGGGTTTGGTGGTACCAAACCGATCGATTCTGAGCTTGTTTCGGTCAATAAATTATAGATTCCATGATCTTAAAGCATGGGTTACAAACTTTCCATAATTTGGGCGGGTATCGAGATGATAATACCCGATGGAGAACGAATAAAAATCACAAGAGAGCAAATAGTGAGTATGAGAACACTTGCCTCGACATGCTCTACATTTTCTCCAACTAGCTCGAGCTCGGAATCTGACTTGAAGAGCTTCATTTGGCCGTTTCTCCTTCGCGTGGCTCCTCCCCGCACACAGTCGCTGCGCCGCCTCCGGCTGCCGCCGCGAAGCCTGCGCGCTGCCACTGCTTCCGCCACGGTGGCCGCCGCCCTCCCCGTGGTCGCCGCTGACCCATGCGCCGCCGACCCCGGCGCTGTTTTCCTCTCTCTCTCTTTAACAAAACCCTCGCCCGACGCCCCATTCACCCTTTCTCCCGAATCTGCCACTCTCTCCCTCTTTTTTAGCATTATTGTTATTATTATTATTATTATTGGTTGCCTCCCGAATCTTCTTGAAATTTCCCCTCCTTTTTTTTTTATTCTTTTTGTTATATAATATTTCCATTATATATATATTATATATATTATATACACACACACTATATATATATATATATTTTTATTTTTTTAAATCACAAAAACCCAAAATCGATATTCGGGTGGCCGAACGGGCTCACTTCGGACGCCGGCCCATCAGATCCAAATATTCTTCCAAATTTGCATAATATTTAATTAATTTTTCTCAAACCCGATTTTTCCAAAATTACCAAAAATAATAATTAATCTCAATTTAATCGGATAAAATATTTCAGGATGTTACAACTAGCCGATGTGTTCTATCAAAAATCTAATTTGAAACCTCACTATGAGACGAGATCCTGATCTATTCTAAGTTGAAACCTCATTATCAAAAATCTAAGTAGAAACCTTCCTAATGTTCCCAAGTCACACGTACTTCCGCTATTCTGACTAATCAGTTATTTGCGTATTAAAGATCTTCTTACAACTCACATCCATTGATTTGTATTGAACACTTAGATTATGCAGGAGCTATAATTCCAAAAAAAAACCAAGGTATCCATACAATGAAGGCAAAGCCCGCAATCCTCAAATTACAGCCAAATTAGAAATTACAATTGTAACCATCACCCAAAAATTTGATACAACTTTAGGTCATCACCCAAAACCTCAGAACTTAAATACTTAGCAACCTCAGGATCTAGTTGGCATACCGATTATCCAACTTATTCAATCCGAATGCATCATCCATATTCGTGATAAATGGGTCATCCTAGCAGCCCTGAAACAAAACCATAATGACTTCTTATTTCATAATTTCATGACCTTAATACTTCAAATATAATTCTTCTTCCCAGAATCAATAGTAAAGCACCCCGTTTGCTTAAATGTTAAGAGTTACTCTAGATTCACCCTACAGCACCCCCTACGAAGCATTAAAGACATACAAAATCTGAAGACTTTCTATAACAATTATCAGCCATAATATTTACTTTCCTTGAAAGATGTCGAGATCTACCTTTACAATCCTTAAATTACCTCCTGCACTGTTGCATACGCATTTCTTCTTAATGACACAACTCCTCAAACCTTTAGAATCATTGGATAATAACTATCTCCATAAGTAACACCTATAAATCCTCAAAGCAAGGACCTCAATGGCTAATCCCAACTATGGGTGGAGTAATCCTAATCATAGGCCTTCCACCATCTTAACCAAGGGCCATCACTCATACATGTAGTGGGAAAACACAATCCTAGAGTTTCCTTAAAAGCATTACAT
Source organism: Nepenthes gracilis (assembly GCA_033239525.1). Classification (NCBI taxonomy): domain Eukaryota; kingdom Viridiplantae; phylum Streptophyta; class Magnoliopsida; order Caryophyllales; family Nepenthaceae; genus Nepenthes; species Nepenthes gracilis. Next base: position 12,165,755 of record BSYO01000002.1, read on the forward strand.
TCTGCTATAACTCACCAGGCCCATCAGGCGTCAACCTAAATGATATGGTCAACAATTTACTCTTAATTCCTTGAAGACTACCCCCACATGTCTCATTCTGACGAATACCAATCGCTTCTAAGCGAAATACGTCACAGGTGCTGCAACCCTTCGCAACATTATTCAATCTTCCCAATAAACCACAGCTTCGATGTTCTATAGACCCACAATCATGCTATCAAATAAACCTTATGCCCAACATCACAATCTCCCTTAACTAAACTCACATTCCTTCCTCCGTTGAGCACACGACTGACTGTCTTTCACAATTCATGAAGTCTGTAAAATGCCATCAAACCCAAATGGCCTCACCATGACTGATAATAGCCCTATTTTAATCCTAAATGTTGCCATGGGAATAATCCTCAATTGTTCACAATTAATAACATGCTGGATACAGATCAATCTTATAAATCATTAAATCTTTACATTATATCAAACAAGTCGCTTATTTATTTCCCAATGCCCGTTTATTAAATCATTCATCACCTGAGCAACAAAATTTTAATCATCCACATGTAACCTCATCAGTTCATCTTACCACCCCAAAGGCTCCAAGTATCCCATAGCGGCACCTAACCAATACTCCTAAAATTCCATATGGAATCCTCAAAAGTCAGTGTTGATTCCAACATTGCCTTGAGTTACCTATTGAAAGACAAATTAGCCTAGTCTTTCCTACAAGGAACATCCTCAAAGACTTAAATAGCCAAACTCCTTAGTGACCACAGAATGACTACAAGAGGTGGTCTCATTTGCTAAATAGACTTAGCACATATCCTCATTAGATAACTTGCAGGAAAAACGATACTAATTTCGTCACCACTCGATTAACTATGCCCCATATTCAAAATTTTATAATCTAATTGCAAAGTATAATATCCTACCAACACAATTCACATCAGCATCCATGAACACCATTTCAATTTCTACTGGATTTTTACCATCCAAAAATTTAAGCACTCAATCACTATTAAATCGATCATAAATCGACATTCTTAAATTCACTACACCAGAAATCAACTCTAAGTTACACTGACCTCGAGCCATCAATTCCACCTTATCCATCATACTTGCTAGGTTGATCAAGCATCCCTTCTTAGTGAATTACTAGCCTGAGAACCTCAACCCAGAACTGATAAAACCTAAACTTCAATCCAAAATCAACTAACCTAGGCCTTGAATCAATGTTAATCAACTTAAATGCTAAATCGTCATCAATCAAATTTAAACCTCAAGATGTCTCCTTACAACTTTTCTCTTTATGTATTCCTGATCTCCAAATCTCTAACACTTGGTACAGGCTCATCCAAATTTTTTGGGACTCCTTCCTGAATGAAACAATCATAATCAGATGCCCCAGGATTAGTAGGAGCTTGAGCCAGAGCCTGAACTAAAACTGGAACTAGGTTCTACTACCCCATAGCCTCCATACAATTTATTATCTTTCCAAGAATATCCAAATACTCCACCCCTTGATCCTGCAATTGGCCATCACAACACATAGCCCTCTATATAGGCAGTATTGCTACTGTTAACATCCCTTCTTAACTAGGAACAACATAGATTAGCTCATAGCTCAGGCACTAACTAGGACAATATAGGCTAGATAATCAAACTAATCTACTAATCCCAACTTAATTCTAGCCTAAGTTATACATACTAATATAACTAGAACTATCTAATCTAACTTAGTCATCCTAGACCTTCATCTACTTATTCAATCTATCTTACTATAATCTAGGCTTCCACATAAGATTCAAATTAAATCTAAGGTATCTCTTTTCTCTGATACCACATGTGATGGAATGGGTCATTATCCTCTAATGACCTCTATCAATTATCATACTAACTAAATGAAACTAATATGCCATTATTCATAAATATATTAATTTTTGCAAAAAATTGGGTAGAGTCTCCATAAATATGGACAAAAACCATGCATATGACCTAGATAATAAACCCTGTACAAGACATATAAATAGATAGACCTAAAAATTCAAGGTACAACACATATATAGGATCCAAATCAAAAATGCCACTACACCTGTGGCTCCAACACAGTAATCTCAAATTATTATATTGGATCTAATAAGAGATGCCATCAAAGAACCTGTACAAAATCTAACATTGTACCTGCGGAAGTATAACTATATCCACAAACAAACTGTGGAAGCTGTGACGAAACGGATCCTACTTCCCTTAGAACTCTCCGTCAGACAAATTTAGAATAGAATTCATAAATTTAAATAAATAATTTAGCAGAAGTTTTGGCAGAGTTCTATTTAAAATTAGACAGAAGCCCAAATATACAACCTATACAAGCACACAACTATTCAAATACCACATTACAACCTACAACACACATACACAGGATTACCAATTTGCCATTTCCATCCATGGGTCAAATATAATCCTATCCATTAAGTCAGAAATATATAAGAGATGTCGTCTAAGACTTATACAAAATCTAAAGAATAGAATAGTTGAAGCAACTATAAACCTGCGGAAGCAATATTTCGTATTTCATCACACACATTACATACATTTTATATATGAAATCCATATACATAATATCTATATATAAAATCCAATATTTACATTCAAACTATTTCTTTTCAAAGTCTCCAAAATATTTCAGGTCTCCAAAATTCTTTAGGCTAAACTTCCAAGTACTCTCTCTCATCTGGTACAAGCTCTACAGTTTCATCTAGAGGGAAAATAGTAGACAGTGAGCCGAAACCCAGTAATCATTCCCCCACTTATGCTTATGGGTGATTATCTATTAATACAGACTATCAGAGTCCCAATCTTTTTCAAGAGCATATCACCTATGCTAACTTACCTGATCATTTGTTTATCCTACTTTTTGGAGGCTCTAGAGGCTTCCTCAACAGCATCTAACCGACACTCTTTCAATTTCACACCATTCTTAGAGACTAGTTCTAATTTCAGTTCCCTCTAAACCATTCGTTAAAATAGTTTGGCTTGGTTCTTTCTTCCAGATACATGTATTCTCAAAACTTTATGGCCAAATTCTCAAACTGCTACCAACTATCTTCAAAAAGGGTAGTCTGTTTTCTAATTAGGCTGAGCACACATTTTTTATTTGATTGGTCTTGCCTCTTACTCAGAATTCACAACCTAATTACAAGTTACTGTATCTTCTGAATTATAATTTACGCCAACATCCATGAGTACCATTCCAAATTCAAAAGGATTCACATTACCCAAAAATCGATTTTTAGATCATCAGTCCACTTATTCATTATACTGGCAAAATGGATCAAATATTCTTTCTTCCAGTCGAATATTCATCTAACTACTTATCACAATTCCCAGTTACCAATAAAACTTCAACATTTAGCAACTTAATATTTCATTGTCAAGTCAATTTATCCATTAGAGTCGGACCACTCAATTTTCAAAAAAATCTGACTAAAATCCAGGGAGTTTACCATTCGATCAACCTCAAGCAAAATCACAAGAGTTTTTCCTTTCATATTTTCATTGCCGCACTGTTCCGGTAGCGGGACTGGTTTGCGGTAACCTTTCACCTTTCTCATGAATATCACGACATTAAGGACTCCCAACATCAAGTCATTGATTCATTAGTTAACCACATTTTTAACATTCACCAAATATCTTCATCGATATTATCCAAATCCTCAATATTATGTCCAATCTCGGCACAATCTCAACATCAACTTATTTGGCGGTCAGAAAATAAGATAGGCAAATCTTTTCCTTAACAATTTCCTTAAATTTCCTCATCCACTTAATAACACTCCAGGTATGACCAAATATGCTATCTATAATTAGCACACACCTCATTACATAATTTGTAAGTACCACTATATTAGCTCCATTACTTCTTTTGCAATTCATCTGATACATGAGTCTAATTACAATTTAGGTTATTCCTTTCAAAATTATTAGCTCTAGTGTGGCAATTTGCCATCCAGATCATCTTAAAACTCCATCAAGATTAATTTATTCACAAATCCAAGCTGGAATTCAAAACTCATAATCTCTTCAGACAAGGATTGCCCCTCAGGGGTTGACTTCATTAGATTTTATTCTAAAATTCGGAACACATGTAAACTTATTTCCTAGTCATCATTAACTGGCTTCACCTTTTGGCCACCCAAAAACATTACATAAAGAGAATGGTCCTCTTTAAAACCAATTACTTCCAGAAACATCCCAAGAAATGAGATGTGACACTCAGAAACCCATTTTCAGCCTTACCCTTCCCTAGCTGGCTGAACTTTAGTTGGACAATCAAGAACCTTAATTATTTTCATCAATACATCAAGCTTAGCTTATCATAAATCCTAAGGTTGATTAACTCAACCACTCTTATCCTTACTTAACTCAAAATAGTTCCATCCAATCCTTCAACTTATTTTGATTTAGCTTAATCACTAAGCCTCGATCTATTTCTATCTTGAATCATCTTAGCCTTAGATTAGATTATCTTAAACATAAGCCTAAAATCCAAACCAATCAACTTAGACCTGAGGCCATCAGAAATCAACTTAATTGTTCAGTTTAATCATTAAGTCCTAGCTCAAGTCAATCCTAACTTATACAAACTAAAACACCTAGGATTTCCTGACCTAACTTATTCAGTCTATGTCTATCCCTACCTAATCGGTCAATCAAAATTATTTCCTACGCTTCCGCATACGTTTTAGATCTATCCTAAGGCATCTCATTTTACCTGATACCAATTGTAACGGAACGGATCCTAATTACCATAAAACCCTCCGCCAGACAGATTTAGAACAAACTTCATAAATTTAAATAAGTAATTCTCAGAAATTTTTGGCAGTGTTCTATCTAAAATTGGACAGAAACCAAATATAGAACCGGTACAAGTACACAGCTATTCAAATACCACATTACAACCTACACCACACATACACAAGACCACCAATTTGCCATTTCCGTCCATGGCTCAAATATAATCCTATCCACTAAGTCAGAAATATATAAGAGATGCCGTCTAGGACCTGTACAAAATCTAGAAAATGGAATAGTGGAAGCAACTATAAACCTACAGAAGCAATATTTCCTATTTCATCACACACATGACATACATTTCATATATGAAATCCATATACACAAGATCCATATACAAAATCCAGTATTTACATTCAAACTATTTCTTTTTGAAGTCTCCAAAATACTTTAGGTCTCCAAAAGTCTTCAGGCTAAACTTTAAATTACTCTCTCTCGTCTAATACTAGCTCTACAGTCTCATCTGGAGAGAAAAATAGTAAATAGTGAGCCGAAGTCTAGTAAGGTACCAAAACATGCAGAATGTAATACTTATATGTAGAACTTATATTCGTTAATACAGAAAAATCATGATGATTTCAGAAGAACAGAAGCATTTATATAAACAGGTCACAAAAAATCAAAATTCACGCTTCTTCCTATAAAATATAAATATATTAGAGCAGAAATTGCGATGATCAAAAGAACAAAAGTGTTTATGTAAAACGGGAAGAAAAAATAATTATATTTAAACACAAATCAGAATCCATAAAACAGTTTCAAATCTCATTTATTCTTCAAAAATTCTAGTTCGATATTCTAGGGACCCATCTAGTATAATCTACTAGCCGAGGGGTGAATAATCGAGAATAGATTGTAATCAATCCACACAATCAAATGCCGATAGTTCGATGGTTCAATAGTATCCTTGATTACCGTAACCGTAATGTTTTAGGGTATATCGGAGAACCTTATCTAACTGTTCAACAGTTCTAGGTCCGTTTTCCTTACTGATTACTGTAATTTAAAGCCTTTGTTCAAAATTCTATAATCAATTTCATCACATTTCAAGGCCAAGTCAAAGTTTCATTCAGTCACTCTTTCAGATGATTTTGAAGGTTTCCATAATTCAATAATACTGTTCCTCAGAGGTTTCTATTGTTCAATAGTACAGTTCCCTGTAGAGTTTTCAAATACAAATCATTTGATAAACATTATAGAACAACAATTTACATTTAAATCATCAAAATTTCAAGTTTTTAACACAATTTTGTAAAATTTTGTTCTAGGGTTCCATAGAAAACTACCAGGCTTAAATCAAACACCAAATACATGTCTTTTCATGAAATCGATGCCATAATTCCAAATACATATACAAAATCATGCATTTAAACCAAAACCCCCCATTCTTTCGAGCTAGGGTTTTCACTACACTGTCTGGACATGAAACAGAGGCAAAACATGAACCAAATCATAAAATCGGAGTTATCAATTACAATATACATACATAAACAGGAAATCTAGTCCAAAGGTCATGAGATTCATGCAATAATAATGTCAAATATTACAGAACAAGGTTTTCAGAGCATAAACGATAACAGAGAGATATTAAAACACTGTAAAAATGTTATATAACGTTCGAAGTACACTTGCCTGAGCATGATCTACCATTATTTTTATCCGGATTGGAGTGGAACGCGCAGATTTCTTTCTCTCCTCTTTTCCCTCTTTTCTCCTTCTCCTCTTTGCATTGGAATTGGCCGAATGCAGCAAAAATTATGCATCCCCTTTTTATATCCGTCGGGGCGCTCGAGCGCTCATCAAGCAGTCCTCAAGTGCTCCCTTTCACAGAATGGTGCTCGATGGGGCACTCGAGCGCTCATTGAGTACCCTCCTCATACCCTGGCGCTGCCCTTGCCTCGGTTCGAGTGGTCCTTGGGTGGTTCTTTGCACAAAATTGTGCCTCACCGTCGCATAAGCATACATCGAGCGCCGGTCCCTCCTTTTTGTTTTGGTACCAAATTTTCCACTATACTCAAGTCTGAACATGACTTTCATCCATATAATCATTCCATAATTATTACATTTTGAGATCGGGATCTCACACTCTCCCCCACTTACAGAAATTTTATCCTTGAAATTTAACGATCCTCAAGTTTCATAATTCAGAAACCTTCCTAACGTCTCCAAATTATTTCCAGATTAAGGTAGTTATTTTGAAAGACTTTAAATTTCCAAACTGTTCTGATCTTTAATAGAAGGGAGATATTAAAACACTGTAAAAATAGTACATAACTTCTGAAGTACACTTTCCTGAGCTCGATCTACTGGTATTTTTACTCAGATCGGAGTGGAACGCACGGATTTCTTCCTCTCTTTCTCTTTTCCCTCTTTTCTCTTTCACCTCTCTGTGTTGGAATTGGTCAAATGTAGCAAAAATCATGCATCCCCTTTTTATATCCGTCGTGGCGCTCGAGTGCTCGTTGAGCGGTCCTCAATTGCTCCCTTTAGTAGAATGGTGCTTGATGGGGTGCTCGAGCGCCCATCGAGCACCCTCCTCATACCCTGGTGCCTCCCCTACCTAGGCTCAAGCGGTTCTTGGGTGGTTCCTTGTGCAAAATTGCGCCTCACCGATGCTTAAGCGCACATCGAGCATCAGTCCCTCCTTTGGCCGGTTTTACCCCTTTTTGTTTTGGTACCAAAATTTTCACTATAGTTAAGCTTGAACATGACTTTCATCCACATAATCATTCTATAATTATCACATTGCGAGATTGGGATCTCACAAAAACATTCTATGCCATCATAATATATAACAAGTCATGCCACAATTTAATACGCAACACTTATCCAAATATTAGTTGTTCACATTCACATTACATTAAACACATCCAAAATTCTAAGTCTCTGAGGTCCAACAATCTTCCTTTAGCTATCCCTATCTTTACTCTTTCTCATCAGGTATCAGCTCATCGGTTTCACCTAGAAGGGGTAGACAAAAATAGTAAGGGGTGAGCCAATTGCTCATCAAGGTACTATAATAATAAGGATATGTAAACTTTCATATAAAATATACATATATATATATATTTATATATAAAGAGAGACAAGGAAGGAACTAGGAGTCAAATATACATATGGTTAATGTGAAAGCATGAAATGATACATAGACATGAACTTGTGGACAAAATCTTATCTTTGTTTATTTTATCTTCTTTTTCAATTATTTCTTTCACTTATCTTAACTAGAAAAACTTGCTAAAAAGTATGAAACAGTTCAAAACGTACTCATCCTTTAGAATAATTTTTATAATTTTGAGGGACCAGAGCTAATAGGCCCTACCAAATAAGGGAGCAAATAATTGAGGATAGATTGTGTTCACACCATACAATTAAAAGCATTGTTCTTAATTCTTCTATTTTTACATTCTGAAGATAGAATGATCATGGGTTCCTCCTTATTTACATATTGAGGACAAGATGATCATAAATTCTTAGTTCTTGTCCTCCCTAGTAATGGCCTGAGGAAGGAGGACCACATATCACTCTGGGACGGAGTTATCCTCGATTAATAATGTAACATCTTAAGGCATGCTAGAGAACATTACTGTGACGACCCGAGTTCCTGAATATGATAATTGGGAGATAATTAAGTTAAAATAGGTAAATTGTATTCAAAAGGTACGGGAGGAATGAATTGGAAAGCTCAAAGAACCGGAACTAGTAAATCGGAAACCGAAATCGTAAGTGGTGAAATGTTGATTCATTGACAAGATTTGGGTTTTAAATTGTGATAATCATGACTTATTGAGGTTATATAATCAAAAATAAGGTCCAAGGATGTGAAAGATTGGGTTAGAATGGTCAAAACGGGTCCCGAATGGCGAAAACGCAACGTAGGCTTGCTGCAGGCTTGATGCGGGCCAGACCAGCGCCCTCCGCGGGCTCGAGCCGTCCTATCGAGCACAAAAACCAGTAGCAATCCCGCTCAATGCATGCTCGAGCCCCGCTCGAGCGGTGGGCTGCCGAAGCCTTGCCGCCTGCTGGCCGCTCGAGCTCGGCTCGGGCGGCTGCGCGTTATATAAGAACCCGCGCGGCTCTCTCTTTCTCATTTCCACGTGATTTTAGGGTTTGAGGTGAGAGAGAGGGCGCCGACTTAGAGAGAGAAGAAGGGAGAATGAGACCCGGGAGCCCGAATCCAGCCTCGAGCCAGTTAAAAAGGTGAAAGCACGCGTCGAGGCAAGTGTTCTCATACCCACTTCTCGTTCTCTTTCGATGTTTTGTGTATTTTCGTTGGGTATTTTGTGTCGATACCCACGGGGGAATGTTAGGATATTGAAAACCCATGCCTTGAGGTCCATGAAAATGTGGTTAGTTGTCCGGTCGTGTCCGATTCGCCTGGGTGGGTTTTACCGAAACCCTAACCTACGGGATTTTGGGGGTTCCCCATTTCCCGGCCTCGTATCATGAAATTGACCCCAAAATTGGAATCCCCACGTCCCATTGATGCATATATATCGGCCGTGGGTCCGATCTTGCACGTTTGGACCCGTTCGCGGCGTCCGAGCCCGTTAAAGGGGCGCTGTTACTGTTCACCCGAGACCGAAGGTGGATTTTGTGTGTTGTCACCTTCGTGAAATGATGAAATGATCCTAGAATATGAATCCCCGTATCCCAATTGTACGTATATATCGACCAGATGCCGAATCTAGCAAGATTTGACCCATTTGTGGCATCCGGGAGCCTTGAAAGAATTCCGTAATTGTTTATCCGAAATTGTGGAATTTAATGGAAATTCGTTCGCGAAGCCCTTGACCCGCGCCTGGACACCGTTTGGGCTTCTATTTAGAGTTAAATGTATAAATTGATTTGAGATTATAGTTACCCATGCCTCGGGTTCTATAGATTACCTTTGGATGTCAAAATTTTGAGAATCAACCGATTCGTGCACGTGTGCACTGTTCACGTGCACGGTTCACGTGCACTGTACATGGTACTACTCTTCCGAAAATATCGGACGATATTGTGTAATACTTCCTTATTTAAATGCCGATTAAAGGATATATGTTTGTAGAGAGAGAGAGTTGAGGCACAACAGCAAGTACGAAGAGGAAGAAAGGGGAGAGACCACCGTTCCGATCCGATCCGGGTAAAATAATTGTAGAGCGAGCTCAGGCAAGTGTACTTCGGATGCTGCTTTTCACTGTACCAATTTCTCATGCTTTAAGACCGTTGAAAATGCTCTAAAATGTTGATGATGCATGTTTAAAGTACATGAAGCATGTTTCCTTCGATTACTTGGTTGGATTTTATGTTTATCCATGTTTACTGCAAGATTTAGCTTCGAATTCGTGAATAAGCATGAAAATTGTGTTTTGATTTGTCTCAGAAAGCATGTGATGAAACCTTAGCTTGAAAATGTAGTGTAGTTTGAGTAAAATGCATGATTAAGTATGTATATTTGGATTTATGGCTTGATTTCATGAAATAAGGCTTGTTTAGAGACCGATTTGTGTCCGGAAGTTTTGGCGAAGCACTAAGTACGAAAATGAAAGGGTTTTAGTGATTTTTAACCAAGCTCCAGTTATAAGAAAGTTAATTGGCATCGTAATGAAGCTTCCTGTGTAATTGTTTCTGAAAAATTGCACGGACTTGTACCGACGAATTTTCATGCACCGTTGAATTTAATCTGAAGGAGTTTTTAGACCGTTACCGTATGTATTGAAAGTGAATTTTGAAACTATGATTGTGAAAGAGGCTATTTCTGTTATAGTTATTCTAGGACCCGATACTGACTTCAGTTCGGATAGGTTCTCCGGCATGCCTTAGGACTTTCCGGTGGTAATCGAGGATAACTCTGTCCATGGAGTTATTTGTGGTTCGCCCTGCCCTCGGGGCGTTACGGTCAGGAGAAAATTTCTGTTACCGGCCTACCTTCGGGTGGCACCCTGTTCTGATCCCTCGAGATGGGATGCCCCTGTTTCTGGACTTGGATTGTGTGGAGTGAACACAATCTATCCTCGATCACTCGCCCCCTCGGCTAGTAGGGTACACTAGCAAGTTCTGTACTGTTCTGATATGTTACTGCTTTCCGATTCCTGATTTCCAATTTTCGTTATTGGCTCCTGTTTACTGACTCCCGTTATTGGTTACCGTACCGATTCGATTCATTATTCCGATTCTGTTTTGAGAACTAATTTACATTATATGAAAGGTATTACTGTCAAAGTATGATTTTCACGTTTCCTGAATTACTTTCTGTCTAAACCGTCCTGTTCTGCACCGTTACATGACTGTTCTGCATCATGGTTTTACTGTTCATATGCATGTACCTTGCTGGGCCTCGGCTCCCTGTTTTAGTATTTTCCCCCCTCCAGATGAGACAGTAGAGCTACTGCCTGATGAAAAAGAGTAAACAGAGAAGAGTTGCTTGAAGATTTTTGAGGACCGCCGCCTATTGGAGCTATTTTGGAGGAGCCTGTTGATGTAAAGGCTTAGCTAGAATCATGATGTTTATATACTGCTCTTTTGGTCCCTGATGTTATAGAACTTGTGAATTTTGTAAGGAAAGCTCATGATATGTATGATAGTAAAAGAGAATATGCTATGCTTCTGCAGGTTCTTAGTTTACTTCCGCTATATACTCTGGATTTCCTGTGCAGGTCCTAGATGGCATCTCGTTATTTATCTGTTAGAATAGTAATTGCTTTGATGGATTTGTGCCATGGATGGCACATAGGATCCTGTGAATGATTGTTGTAGGAATTGTGAATGATGGATAGTTGTGTGCTTGATATGGATGAATATTACGGGTTTATATTTTTGGGATTTCATCCAGTTACAAAGGATACTCTGCCGAAATTTCTGCAGAAGTCTTGCCTTAATTAGACCGTTAATTATGTTATCTGTTTGACGGAAGCTTTTGAGGAAAAAAATATATATATATCCGTTCCGTCACAATTACCCACTGAATAACAACCCTCGGTCCAATTTCTTACTAATTTTAATTTAGGGAATCTTGATTCTTGTTTCTTAGCCTTAGTTCATCTTTCATTAAAGGCCACTTCAACTTCATATGACTAAAATTTTTAGATAGTCTTTGAGTTTTCAATAATTTTAAACAGCATAACTTTTAGTAAAATTTCGGATAAATATATCTGGTAAGCTTGAATAATTCATCAAATAATATTTTCACCCCATAACTCAAAATTTACAAAAATTATACCTTCATTTTCGAGTTAGGGCTTGAGAGAAATGTTCAGAACAAAATTCAAACAAGAAACGCAAGCTAAACAATGAAATCGAACCCATAAATCATAATATCCATACTTAAACATGTAATTTATTCATAAAATCCTAAGGGAACTAAAAAACATGCGATATTACATGACAAATTTTAGAGGCAAGGGTTTTAGAACAATAATATCCAAAAGGAGGTAACAACAACCAACACCAAGGAAAGGCAGAGCTTAGGGTATACTTGTCTCAGCCTGATTTATTATTTTTCGTACTTTGATCGAGCTAAAAGTCGTTGGAATCCCCTTTTCTTCCCCTTTTTTCCTCTCCTGCTTCTGCTCATCGTGCCTTGCTTCCCTTCCACCCCCTTTAAAAATCATGAAACAGTAAGGCAGTGGGCAAAATATCGGACCGGCGCTTGAGCACCAGTCAATCGAGCTTTGGGTGCACCATCACTTGAAATGGCGCTCGAACGCATGGCAAGCGTGCTCCGGGGGCCAACACCACTGGAATTGGTTCCTCTAACTTTGCTTGAGCCTGCAACGAGGTGACACCTACGAGAATTGATGCCTCCAATTTCGTTCGAGCCTACAGCGAGTGCAACCCTCATTGCCCAAAGCGAGCTTTGGGCACACCATCACTAAAAATGGCACTTGAGCGCACGGCGAGCATGCTTCAGGTGCCATCACCACTAGAATTGGTTCCTCTAACATTGTTTGACCCTGCAGCGAGTGCGATACCTACTAGAATTGACGCTCCAGCTTTGTTCGAGCTTGCAGCGAGCGCAACTCTTATTTTCCTTCAACTATGATCAAATATCCAGTTTTCTCAAATTCACTTATCCTAAACTTAATTATATTAACTTAATTATTAAAATTTACTTTGTCTTAGAAATTCAGATCTTACACATGTGGTGGTGGCCATCCACAGGATCGAGAGGCAGAGTATTTGAACATTCTCAGAAGGATAACAAATTTTATGGAGGGTGGGGCAACGTAATTTAACTCTAGTTTCAGTTCCTATTCCTACCCCAACTACTGAAAATCTCAGGGTGATAGCTTATGACTGTCTTACAAAGGAACGTGTGCCTAAGGTTTTGGGAGAGCCAGATCCACTGAAAGTAGAAAATTGGATTCGGAGGCTCAAAATGGTATTTTTAGTCATTTGATATCCCAAAGGAGATAAAGTGTTATTTACTTCTCATCGGTAGAAGGCAAGGCCAATCATTGGTGGGCAATGAAGAAGAGAGATTTAGGTGTGCCCGAAGAAGAAATTTCTTGAGACATGTTCGAAGAGGCCTTTATGGACAGATATGTGACGGTCCGGCCTTATTCCACCGCATAAAGCCGCCGTCAAACCTGAATCCTTGCCTTAAAATAAAATTAATAGATAATAATTAGGTGGACATAAAAATTTTTCTTTTCTTTTACACAGGATTGCTTGAGGCCGAACTACATGAGCTGGCCTTCCAATTTAACTTCATATTAGGCCGGCCAACACTAAGGTTAGACGGACTTAAAAGCTTGAGATGCTTACTAGACTTTTCAATTTCAATATCAAAAAGTAATCACGGAAACTTGCTAATATCCATAGATTCTTAAACAGCGGAGACATTTTACAAGTCTTCTCAAAACATAAAAAGGAAAATAAATTAAGCTCTTCATTAATCAGCTCCGGCCAGCTATGCCATCTAGCTACATCATATGGTTCTACTCAACTTCATCCTCCATAAGCCTCTCGTCATCTGAAAAGTGGCAAGAATGAGCTATAAAGCCCTGTAAGATACTCACATGCAGAAAACTGAAACATACATATAATCGGATCAAAACAGAGTTCCATAATATAACTTAGCATACGAAAATCATCATATCGTTTCTTCTTTATTTCTTATTCTGATTATCTTATCTTCGAAAAATCCATAAAACCATTCAAAATTCTTATCATCTTTAGGGACTGGACGGGAGCAGACAACATCGAGGAAAGGTTGTGTGTAACCCCCAACCTAAGGTCGTATCCTCTCATTATGCTCCCCAAGGCGGGAGGTAATGCCTTTAACCCGGCATACGGGACTGTAGTCCAAAAGTCTTATGCCACCAAAAGTCTCCCCCCGTGGCCTAGGTGGCAGTCCTCGAGTGTCACTCCAATATCCTTCATCCATCTTTAACAGCAAGTTTAATGGAAACTCGGTTCTTACTTCATGTCTTTTAATGACCATCCATCATAGTTTGAAAGTCGTATAGTTCCACATGCTGTCCAGATTACATGTATTTTCATATAGCCTTATTATTTACTTCATTAGTTGAAGTCCGTATAATCTTTCCTTTAATCATCTTAAAATCGAAGTCGTTTTCTTAAAAGCCGGAGTCTTTACAGAATCCGGAGTTCAAAAGCTGGAGTTCTTTTTCTAGAAAGGGCCAGAGTTCCTTTCTTAAAAGACGGAGTTCAAAAGTCGGAGCTCTTTTTTAACGAAAGCCGCAGTTCAGAAGCCGGAGTTCTAATTAAACTGAAGCTCAAATAGCCGGAGTTCTTTAAAATCTGGAGTTCTAAAAAACAGAGTTCATTTCCATTTTAAGTCCGAAGCTCTAAAAGCCGGAGTTCTTTAAAATCCGGAGCTCTGAAATCCGGAGTTCTTTTTCTTTTAAAATTCAAAGCTCTAAAATTCAGAGTTCTTTTTCAATAAAAGTTAGAAGTCTTTTCTTTAAACATGCAATTATCAGAGTTCATATAATTTGACAAATAATCATACTTCAAGCAGAATAAAATCTAACATCACGAATATCAAGGTTTCTTTTAAACATTCGATTAATAGAACAAACATCAGACATACTAAAACATAATTTCATAAGAATATCAGATATACTAGCTTCACAAATATGCATAATCATGAACTTTAAAACAAGGGTGAGTACTCTTGCTTGGATTTCTTTTACATCTTCTTGAACTTTTGGTCTCCCTTTACTAGTAAACTATGTTGCGTGCCTCTTTCTTATGCCCTCTAGTTCTTATTTACAGGCCTTGGGTCTGGTGGCCGTCATTAATGATTGGTAGTACAGGGGGAATATTTCTTATTTATGGCTCTACATTTTCCAAAAAGTTTCCTTATTAATTTTCAGTTAATTAGATCATTTATGGTTTTACATTCCCAAAAAGTTTCCTCATTAAATTACTTAAGGGGGATGTTTCTCATTTAAATACATTCCGGTCAACTAACTAGCGTTGACCGGATTTCTTTCCTTCTTCCCGTCCTTCCTTCCATTCACGTTTTTCGGTTAACATTTTATGTTGACTGCATCATGCCTTCCGGTCGACATTTTACGTTGACCGGATTACGCCTTCCGGTCAACACTCGCTGACCGGATTATTCATTCACGCCTTCCGGTCGACACTCGTTGACCGGATTACTATCCTTAGGTAATTTTTAACTCAGCATTGGAGATTTTCTATATTCTAGGATCTGGCCATTACAAGATATTTTCCCGACAATCTTTGGGAAGAGAATGTGGAGGAATTTATTTAGCTAAGGCAAGGGGATCATAAGGTGGTGGAGTACGACACAAAATTTATTGAGTTATAACATTATGCACCTTATATGGTGAATGAGGAAGGGAGGAAGGTAAGGAGGTTTCAGCAGGGTTTGAGGTCTTAGATTAAAAGGCAACTATTGACATTAATGTTGTGGACCTACGGGAAGGTATTAGATAGAGCACTGATATTTGAGAAGGAGCTTAGGGTTGAGGGATATTCTAAGAAGAGAGTAGCAAATCGAGAAAAATTGGACGCAAACTCTAATTTAGGAGTGGAAGGATCCACTAAGAAAGCTAAGCTTGTGGATAAGAAAAAAGATAGTGCTGAAATTCAGACAGTACTGAGTCCTCAGACAATAGCAACTGCCTGTTCCTATTGTAGAAAAGTACATCCAGGGAAGTCCTACCATAAATAGACAGGAGCCTATTGTAAATGTGGTAAACAGGGTCATCTGGATCAAGGATTTCCCTATTCTAAGAAGTCGATGTCCCAGAAGCCCGCAGTTTTAGACAAGGCAATCACAAATTAAGTGTAGAAATCTGAGGCATCACTAAATGTAGTGGAAGGTAAAATTTTTAACTACAAGATGCTTTAGCTTACGTATTATATTTTGAATTTGGAGTCTATGTTTCCAGTTGTATTTTCAAGTTATGTGGATTGCAGATTTTGCTTGAGCTGTACCAATATCCTTAGGATTTTTCTTGGGTTTATGAATATTATACTGAAAATAAATGATCAATCAGAGTAGCGTAACAGAAGTGTTGGCCCATGGTCCATAGATTTCAGAATGAGATTGAAGTTTCGCGTGAATAATCATTTCAAGGTTTAGGGTGAATTGAAGTAAGAGTTTATTATCTGTTTAGGATTTTGTAATAAGTCAGAGAGGTGGTCAATAAATTTGATTTTCCTTCAAACTTGGTGGATTATCATGAAGCCTCTCATGTATCAAGGGTTGAGGAAGTAAGTATGTAATCGAGCTAAGTCATTGTAGGAGATAAAGAATTTATCCTATGAAAAGGTTTCAATTTACATTTTAGATAGGAAGTATCAGGTAATGGGAATCAAGACAATTCAAATGGTTAAGATTCTTTAGGAAAAATCATCTCAACATGGAAGTGACTTGGGAATCTGAAGATGAAATCTAGAAGGATTATCCTCTATTGTTGAATTTTGAGGTTCACTAAATTTTAAGGATGAAATTTCTTTAAGTGAGGGAGAATTATAAAGTACTAATTTCTAAAACAAAATAATTATGAGCAGTTAAGTTAAAATAAGTGAATCAATGAAAAATAACATAAGAGAAATTGGATTAAAATCCCCGAAGACCTTCGATTGGTAAAATTGGGAATCGACATTGTAAACCTTGAAAAGTTAATCCGTAAATAAGATTTGAGTTTAAAATTAAATTAAGTTAATATAATTAAAATTAGGGTCAAAGGATGTAAAATATTGGGTTAGAAGAGTTGAAACGAGTCCCGGACGGTGCGTGCACGAAGCTAGCTTGCTAAAGGCCTACCCCAAGCTTGACCCGCACTTGACATGTGCTCAAGCCCCCTATCGAGCGCTGATCCAAATGAAGGGGTTCCCGAAATGCACCCGATGCACGCTCAAGCGCCAGATCTAGGGGAGGGGGTGCCCGAAGCACTCCTGATGCACACTCGATCACCATTTCAGCTATTTAAGCACGTGCGGCTTCTTTCTTTCATCATTTTGCACAAATCAGAGAGAGAGAAGAGAGAGAGAGTGCATGGCGAAGAGAGAGAGAAGGAGGAGATCGAGGCTTTGGGTTTGTTTTTGACTTGGAGCTAATTGAAGAAGTTGTAGATCAGGTCAAGGTAAGTGCACTCATATACTTTTTTTTTTCTCTTGTTGCACTCTTTGTTTCGTTCTCTTTAGATATTTTCGTTCAAATACCCACCTAAGCTTATATTTTGTAAAACCCATGTCTTGAGCATGATTATTTATTGATTGGGTGTCCAATTTGGTAGTTTTACGCAGTTTTTGTGCACGTGAAAAACCTAACCCATGGCCCAACATTTTTACTCATGTATTTTGGAGTTTATGCATGATTTGGCTTGAGATAATTGAAACCCTAGCTTTGTAAATGTTTTTACCTTGATTATTTGATTTATTTATATGTAAATTATATATGATATTTTGTGTGTTTCAAAAATTATCTTGTGAACTGTTTATGAAGGGATTTGTTGTCTGGAAGCTCTAAAGTTATATTTGGCTCAACGTGGTAAAGATTTTCTAATTTTTTCCAGGCTTCATATGAAATTGTGCATGTATTTGAAGTCCTATAAAGACTTAAGTTTCCCAGAATCTAAATATCTATATCTGTATCAAGAAATATAAAAATATAAAAAGTATAGAAGGGACCTCCACAATTGTTAAGAATTATGAACTGTTATTCAGAGAGTGAGGACTAAGTGATAAGAACTAAATGTGAAAATTTCCTAAGATAAGATAAGAAATTGGAACTCTAAAATTTGTTATCTGATAGCCGTTATCTATCATCTAAATTTGTTATATATTTCTTCAATACCGGTATTGCCATCTGAATTCATTATCTGTTTTGTTAGTACCAGTATTACTTTTTGAATTTGTTATCTATTCCATCAGTACCGGTATTGTCATCTGAATCCATTATCTGTTCTGTCAGTACCGGTATTGTCATCTAAATCTGTTATTTATTTTGTCAGTATTGGTATTGCCATCTGAATCCATTATCTGTTCTGTCAGTACTGGTATTGCCATCTGAATTCGTTATCTATTCCGCCAGTACTGGTATTGCCATTTGAATTCGTTATCTGTTCCGTTAGTACCGGTATTAAATCATTTGAATAAAATATCTGTATCCAAAGGAAATCAGAAACAAGATATGAAAGTTAAATGTATTCTGAAAGTACATTGAATCATGCCTCATGTTTATGCATCCCATATTATGCTCCTATTTCTCTTTTCTTGCATTATTTTGAGTATATTGCTTATTGTCTTTGTTATAATTTTTCCTTGCTGCACATTCAGCTTGCTCCTTTCTATTTTCCTACCTTCAAATGAACATGAACTTATATCCAATGAGGAGTAGAGGTCCCAGTTGGCTAGGCTGAGGATTTGGAAGAAGTTATTGTAGTCTTGGGTTTATAGTTTTGTATACATTTATTGAGGACTTGTATAGTTTTGGATGGACATGTTGATGTATATTGTGTGTATTGATGATGTTCTGATGAGTTAGTTTCCGCTATATATCGATGATTTTACATGCTTCCACAGGTTATTATAGTTTGATATTCAGGCACCTACTAGCATCTCTCTATTCTAATATTGTGTTCGGAGATATAATATCGGAGCCACGAATATATCGTGGCACATGTAGATCCTTTGTTTGTTAGATGTTTTACAGATGATTAATACAGGTTCATATTTAGTTTTGCAATCATTTTACAGGCGAAACTTTGCTGGTTTCCGCTTAGAATATGGTCCATCACATTGGCCCAAATTACCCACCAAGAAAAAAAAATCTCAAGCATAAATTTTCATCATAAAAACAAAAATAAACAAAATATCCAATAATAACATTCGCCTCAAGACATGAGATAAAAATATAATGTCTAATATATCCAAAATCAAAGGAAAACAACACTGATAATAAATACTCTAGCTTCTATCTAAGAAGGTAAAGCCTCTCCATGCTCAAACTAAGGAATAACTAGATGCTAAGATCACCTCTATGAGTAAGCTTCTCAACAAATACGTGATCAAAGACTAAATCTACAACATTACACTAGTCTGGAGACAAGAAAAAGTAAAGGTAAGTTAAAAATTCGGCAACTGATACATATTCAATAACATAATAATTAATAACAATTCTTAAACAATAATATAAATATGTCAAACGTAGCATCAAGAATCAAGCAATCTACCATACTCTATTCACGACACTACACTAAGTCATTACCATGATTCAAGAGACTATGAGTATCACTACCAAGAATTACCACTAACCCGAACTATCGTGAAGACTGCAACAACTCCATAAAATCTAAATATTAATAAGGGACATATGTTCTATCAAACCTATTTTAATAAAGGTCATTATTATATGAAATATCATATCAATCTTCCTAAATTTTATTATATCTGTGACAAATCGGATTTCTGATAGGCTACTATTAACGTCCGTCAATATCTAAATACAAATAGAGTAGTAAGACAAATATAAAAAATCATAGAAGATATTACAATAACACACACTGGATCCAAAATGGTCGATCCTCAAGTCGACCTCATCAAGCCTGGCTACATATCTAGGTCAGTCTTATCTAGATCAGCCTCATCTGAGTCGGCTATTTCTTGGTCGGCTGCCTCTGAAGCGAAACCAATGCCATAAAAGATGCCATTAGGAATCAAAATACTTAAACCATAATACCCTGCGGAAGAATGCAAATATCCGTTAATTTACATAGCAGATTCGTTTATGCAAAAGTGTCCCCAAAATGACCAAAAATATATTAAAAGTCGATCCATAAACTGCTATGTCAATCCAGATTGGCCTCTCAAGCCTAGATAGTTCGTTCGACTCTACTGTTTCTCATCCGACATGAATTCTTGCTTGTCTAAAGGTAAGAAAACAATAATGAGTGAGGTAAAAGCTCAGCAAAGTATAAATAATCAAAGACATGTATAATTATCACTTCAAAATGAAATCAAAAGAAATGGGATAGGAGCATATTACACATAGGAACATAAAACATGATCAGAAGCCATTTTCAGGGGTACTGGTTTCCACTTTAAATCCAGATGTTATTTATTTTATTCTTAGTTACTTTGCCTTCAAAATCATGCTAAAAACTCAAACATCTTTAGGGATCGGATAGGAGAGGACAAGTTGAGGAAGAATTGTGTAATCTCCACACAATCTAAGGCTAACCCTTTTATTCTACTCCTAGAGGCAGGTGGTAATGCCTTTAACCTGGCATATGGGGCCATAGTCCAAAGATGCCACCAAAAGTTTTCCCGTGGCCTAGGGGCAATCCTCGAGTTATCACTCCAATATCCTTAATCCTATTTTTTAATTTCTTTATAGCATTTTAGATGGAAACTCTACAAAAAATTCTTTCATCCGATGGCTATATATCAAATAACAAATATCAAATTGCAGAGTTTCCACTTGCTGTTCACATATACAATTTTCCTTGTTCTTATGGCTTATGTCTTGAGCTTCAAATAAACGAAATCTTTAAATAAGCAAACTGATATTTACAAACAGTAAATAAATATGCAATATAACTTTTCCCGCATACCAAAGCTTGAACTTTTACCAAATCATACTGCAATACCGAACTCAAACATAAGAAGGAAATTCTAGCAATATTCAAACATGCATCATGGAACAAAATCTAACATATAAAACATAGTGCATGCACCAAAACAAGAAGTTTCTTCATAAAAAATGAGAAAATATTTATCATGATATGCAAATTTGTAGAAACATAGCGAAGAGGGGTATTAGAACAATAATACCTGAAAGAATCAATATGGACTAAAGAAAAAGCATAGAGTATGCTTGCCTGATCCACAAACTTTCTTACTCAAATTGGGCCAGGAAATTCTTCCTCTCATTCTTCTCCTTCGTGCCCCTTTTTTTTTCAAAACTCTCTTTCCTAACCCCTAGATCCAAAATTTAAAAGACAATGGGGTAGGTAAGAGTAGGTGGGAGTAGGTCACCTACTCTGGTACTTCATTGTTCCGCTCAATTCCCTTGTCTATAAAGTCAACGGAGTAGGTGAGAGCATGTGGAGGCAAGTCACCTACTCTGGCTTTGCCTAGTCCAAACTATAGTTAAAACCGGCCTACAAGCCAATCCGGTCAACTATCCTAACCGGTCAACTATTAAATCCGGTCAACTATTTTAATCTAGTCAATTATCTAATCCAATCAACTATCTTAATCCAGTCACCTATTTAAAATGGTCAACTATCTTAATCCGGTTAACTAGCTACTTAGGCAGATTTCCATTAAGGTCAAGTTGTTATGTCCTAGGAATCCAATCATTACAATTTTCCCCTACTTATAAAATTTGATCCTTGAAATTTAACAAGACTTATATTCTTTAAGAAAATAATTGGGGGTACTTGCTCCTAATCTCATTCTCACGCTCCCAAATGGCTTCCTTAGTGGAATGATTCTTCCACAAAATGTTTACTAGAGGAATGGTCTTCGTACACAATATCTGTTCCATCAGTCTAAAATCTTTACCGACTTTTCGATATAAGATAGATTTTTACCAATAGTCAGAGGCTCAAAATTAATTGCATGCGTTGGATCATGGACATATTTATGGAGCGTTGATATATGAAACACATCGTGAACATCAGCCAAGCTTGGTAGCAAGGCTAACCAGTAAGCCATTTTTTCAACTTTCTCTAGAATCTCAAAGGTCCAATAAATCTCGACTTCAACTTTCCTTTAACCCTAAATTGAGATGTCCCTTTCGATGGCAATACTTTTAGAAATACAAAATCACTGACTTCAAATTTTAACACTGATCTCCTTTTGTATACATAACTCTTTTGTCTACTTTAAACTACCTTCAAATTTTTGTGAATCAGCCGGATCTTCTCTGTTGCCTCCTTGCTAATATCTGAACCAAGAAATCGCCTATCTCTGGTTCTTCCCAATGAATCAGTGATTAGCACTTTCTCTCATATTGAGCTTCAAATGGTGCCCTACCAATACTCGCATGGTAACAGTTATTACCAGCAAATTCTGCCAGAGTCAAATGATGATCCCAGCTACCTTTTATTTCTAACACTGAGGCCCTTAGCATGTTCTCTAATATTTGAATTGTGTGCTCTAATTTGCCATCTGTTTGGGGGTGATAAGCTGTATTGAACTTCAATCCCGTCCCTAGTACTCGCGTAGGCTTTCCAAGAATTTTCATACAAACTTCGAATATCGATTGGATATAATCGAGGCTGGCACACCATGGAGCCTAATAATCTCATTAATATATAGTTGAGCCAATTGATCCTGAGAATATGCTGTTCAGATTGCCAAGGAATGGGCCGATTTGGTCAGCCAATCAATGATAACCCATATGGCATCATGGTTCTTTGGAGTTCTTGGGGAACTAAACACAAAATCCATTATAATATCCTTCCACTTCCAA
This sequence comes from Nepenthes gracilis, assembly GCA_033239525.1. Lineage (NCBI taxonomy): Eukaryota > Viridiplantae > Streptophyta > Magnoliopsida > Caryophyllales > Nepenthaceae > Nepenthes > Nepenthes gracilis. The sequence goes on from BSYO01000002.1 coordinate 12,188,514, forward strand.
CTCAGAATGGTCATCGGTTGCAACAGTCCAACCAGTTTCCTCATCTCGGCTTTCAATTGCTGATAGATAAGGCATTTATTTATAGAAACCATAATTTTCTTCTTCATATTTCTCCGCCAAAAAATTTTTTTTATAACTTGGTACATCTTATTAATTCTAGGGTGAATAGTATACCTAGTTCGATGGACTTCCTTCATAATCTTTTCCTCTAGCTCTTTATCACCAGAAATCCATCACTTTCAATCCAATCCGATTAAAAATAATAGTAGAGTAGGCAAAGACAAGTGTACCCCGGTTGTTAACCTCTATTTTTACTACTTTTCTGTATCCTTAAAATTATATTTATGCTATGAATTACAGTTTCTTTCTATTTAATGCATACGAAGCATGTTTCTGTAAATTAATCAAATAGATTTTAAGTTTATCTGTGACGGACCGGATTATTTTTCTAATAAATAACCTCCGTCAATGGTAACACAAACTAAATCTCATAATTAACCTATGAATTTTACAGAAATTTCGGCAGAGTTTTCTCTACAACTAAACGAAAATAAAAAATAAAACCTGCTCAAATACATCCTATACAAGCACACATCTAACCAAAATAACCGATACAAAGCCTACAACACAAAACACAGGTTCACATAACCAGCCATATCATCCATGGCTCCAATCACAGTATCCCCAACTACAGAACTGGACCTAGAGATGCCGTCTAGGAAGAAACAAAATCCAGAAACATCAACACAAATGCGGAAGCATAACTAGATCATCAAAAACTTGCGGAAGCATAACAAAACCATAATATAACAATAAGCCACATCCATCCATGAGTGGCTGCTTACATTCTAATATGATAAACATAACCCAATCTTCAAGCTTCGATGTCCAGCAACTCCCTTCAATACAAGTCTCTCTCCTTGCTCAAACTAATTTGACACCGGCTAAGTGTTCTCATCTGGAAGGAAAAATAGCAAGAGTAAGCATATAGCTCAGCAAATATAATCATACTCAATACTCATAGGCAAAGAATATAACAACTGGAATGGGGGGATACAAGTAATCTCAATAATCATGAATCAGGAGAGGGAACAGGAAACATCTGGAATCACTAGATTTTCACGGTTACATCGATTAGGCATTATTCATTTTCATCATTATATCATCTTTACGAACCCGGGCTAGTAGGCCGTACTAACCAATGATGTGAGAGAACGAGGAAAGGAATGTGTTCGCTACACATTCTAAAGCCATGGCAACATTTTAGGTCTGCAGCACTCGACCATCGGTTGCATCTCCACTATGCAACACTCAATGAACAACTACATCTCCACTATGTAGCGTTCGACCAACGGCTACATTTTAGGCCTGCAGCACTCGGCCACCACAACACGCCCCATATCCCCCGGGGAGTAGGGCAATCCTCGTTCTTCCACAGTAGTTTCCTAAAGCATACCACGAACATCACCCGCTACCACGAGCAGCCAAAATACGTGGCCATGTATTCCTCAGGTTCACACCGCGATGGACATGGTAAGCTAAAGAATACTACCCCTATGAATCATGGTCCTAGTTTCAAGGTTAGTTTCCACACTTGGAGAGGGAAATCTACATTTGCCATGCACATTCACAACTCGGGAAATTCCATTCCCATCACATACATCTCCATCCGGGAGATCATTCCATCACAATGCACAATGTGGATTCCCTTCCATTTACTTGCTTGGTTCACAACTTTCTGTGGGACTGAATCCCGTTATTACAATTTAATTCATGTTCACAAGAGAATTCCGAATTTCATACCTTCAATAATCATGTATCATTTTAGAAGCCTCCTGGACTCGTTTCCTTACTTCCGGCATATGGATACACATTTTCGGGGCTTACATTTACGTTCAAACAATTAGAAATCACTTCTATGACAATAAAACGAGGGCCTAACATGTATATTTCCCATTTCATTTTGGGTGAACAGTGTCAGGTTTCTTTTGAACATCCGGACGCCGTGAACGGTTTGATATTTGTGAGATCGGGCGTCCGGTTGATACATACGCACAAATGGGACATGGTGATTCATCTTTTGAGCTCGATTCAACATAATACGAAGGTGGAAGCATGCAATTTTCCCCTTGGGTCTTGGGTGAACAGTGTCAGCACCCGTTTAGAGGGCTCGGACACCGCGAATGGGTCAAGACATGCAAAATCGAACCTGCGGCCGACATATGTACATCATTGGGACGTGGGGATTTACATTTTGAGGTCAGTTTCATGATACACGGAAGGGAGACCGAAAATCCCCAATTTCATGGGTTAGGGATTCGGTGAAACCAAATCGAGTGGATCGGACACGATTCGAACAAATAACTACATATTTCCTGGACATTAATCTTGGGTTTCATGATTCTAACATTTATAATGGGTATCGACACAAGAATACCCAATAAAATCATGCAAAACATCGAAAGGGAATGAGAAGTGAGTATGAGAACACTAGCTCTCGGACGGATTTGGACTCCACGGCCTCGATCTCCTCCATTCTCTCACTAGAATCGGCACACACTCTCTCTCTAGAAGCTTCTGGGCTTGAAGGAAAATGAGGAAAAAGAAGCACGACGTGGCTTTAAAGCGAACTGGCGCTTGAGCGCACGACGAGCGCAAGCATTCGGCCATGGTCAGCTCGAGCGCATGGCGAGCGCACGGTGAGCGTGGGCGAATCTGGATTTTTGGCTCGATAGGTGGGCTCATGCCCACGGAGGACGCGGGTCTGGCCTGCAGCAAACCTACGTCGCGTTTTCACTGTTCGGGATCCATTTTGACCATTCTAGCCCAATCTTTCACATCCTTGGACCTTATTTTTGATTATATAGCCTTAATAAGTCATGATTATCATAATTTAAAACCCAAACTCTAATTTACAAAGTAACATTTCACGGTTTATAGTTTTCGTTCCCGATTTACCGATTCCGGCTCTTTGAGCTTTTTAATCCGGTTCCTCCCACACCTTTTGACCACAATACATCTATGTTAACTTAACTACCTTCTAATTGTTATGTCTTAATGTGGAACCTCACAACTCTCCCCCACTTATAAAAATTTTGTTCTCGAAATTTAACGAATCTCAAATTCCCATAATCACAAGTAATCTTTCTCGCATCCAGAAATCATTCCCTCAGACAACGATTATTCTAGGAAACCTCAAGTATTTGAATCATTCTAATCCTCATCACAAAACATATCCTTAGCCTCTCAGAACGGCTCAACCCAGACACTTACCGATTCTCTCAACCATCGATACAAGGAAGACCTTATAACGATCCTCGGAATTTCAAAAGCAACCTACAATAATGCTGGCCATTTCTCAAATTTAATCCGACACTTCAAACGAATCCAATGAACTTCCACTTCAGTTCATTCCAAGCTTCAAAAGAAGTCGATCACAGGGACCTCAACCTTATTCTTAAATCTCTGAGCCATGGGTTCACAACGCTTACGCTGCGCTACTCTGATTAAAATGGTTCTAGGATAGTCCTACTATGAAGACAATTCCATAATCCTCAGACTACAGCCACATTCCGAGTTACAGTCATAACGATCACCCAAAGAGTCAACATAACTTTAAATCATTACCCAGAATTCTTAAAATTTTGATTACTTAGTAACCTCAAGATCCCGTTGGCATATCAATGAGCCAACTGAACCAAGTCCGAATACGTCTTCCATGGCTACGATAAGTGGGTCATTCTAATTGTCCTGAAATAGAACCACAAGGACTTCACATTCCATAAACCCATAACTCCCATAAACGAATACAATTCTATTTCCTAACTAAGAACACGACATTCTATCACCCAATCATTTGGGCTTACTAGCGATTCACCTTTTACATCTCCTATGAAAATTCAAAGACATGAAAGTCTAACGACACACAGCATCAATTGTCAACATTGATGTCTGCTTTCCTTAAAAGATCTGAGGTTCACCTTCCCATCCTCTAAAAAGATCTGACCACGTGCAACACCATATGATCATCTTTCCTTTATGATATAACTATTTGGGCTCTTAAAACTTTTTAGATAATGGCTATCTTCAAAACGATACCCATAGGTTCTTAAAGTGAAAACTTCAATGGCTAATTCCAACTTACACATGGGGTAACTCTAATCATGAACTTCTCCCGCACTTATATCAAAGGTATCCACCTATCATGACGTGAGAGTAACATAACCTTAACCTTTCTTAAAGTATCACATTCTACAATAACTTATCAGACCCATTGGGGTCAACCCAAATGTCATTAACGTCACTTGACCCTTTTTAGTCCTCGAAAACTACCGTTTAACTTTCGTTCTAACAATTACAAATCTCTCCTGTGCCGAACGTCTCACTGGTGTCAAATCACTCAACAACATCAGTTAGACCCAAGATGATCATATGCTTTCATGACACTAATTGGTCTTCCCAATGGCCACTGCTTAAAATCTTATGAATCCCAAAATCATGTTATGAAAGAGCCACAAGCTTAACAAGGCATTCCCTTAACAAAACTTGCACTCCCTTCACAATGGGGCATACGGATTATCAACCATTCTTAATCCATGACATGATCCGTAAACAAAGTGCACACACCCCTTATTCCTTTGAATTCATCAATGGAGTCACCTCAACATGGACCCAAATATGGTTGAGAGACTCAACCTATAAAATTTCATGAAACGCCAACGATCCTACAAAACCCAAACGGTATTTTCTGGACTTTATAGTGGCCATAGCCTCATCCTGAATACCGTTGGAGCTACCACTTCCATTGATCCACAATTAACACGCTATGGACCCAATTCAATCTTAGAATTCATCAAGCCTTTACAACGGTCCATGTAATTCACCTATCTAATCACAAGGTCCGCTTATCAAGTTGTCAATCTCCAAGGTAACCCTGTTTTTTAAAATTCACAAACAGCCTTATCGGTCTGTCTTATTTACTTTAAAAGTTCTGGAGTATTCCACAACAATACCAAAGCTGATACTTCCACGGCTCTGCATGGACCTCTCAACAATCGTCGTCAATTTCGATACAACATCGAATTATCGGTCAGCAGATAAGTCAACCCAATCTTCCTTCTATAATCATTCTCAGATAGTCACACGGCCGAAGGCTCTCAATGACCACAAAAAAAACTTCTAGATGTGGTCACACATACAAATGAGACTTAGCGCAAATTCTCATTTGATACTCTACAGGAAGGACGACATCAATCCCCTGATACCTCGATCAATTCAACTCATGCTTCAAATCCCACAATCTGATTGCCAGATGTTATCTTTTACCAATCCAACCATATTAGCACTGCAGTTTGCCCACTGAATAATTATTAAGATCAGGTTAAGACTTACTACATTAGCCGGCTCAAGTTCATACCCAAAATCGCACAATTCAATTGCAAGGCATGGTATGCTTACCCATACAATTCAGATCAACCCAACCAATCGAATCTACAAACCCAAGAAAATATCACAACCTCGATACCGTCTGTATCAAACTTAGATCCTAGTTTCAAAGTCTCTTCGGAAAAGCATTTGTCTAAGATTCATCCATGAACAGCCACTTTGATATATCCTTTGCCCTTCCGAATACTAGGTCACCTTTGTCATTACTGCCAAGCCTAGGTCCTCCCAATTACACATAATTCAAAACACAATCGCGACATGGGTTTGGAATCCCCAAAACGACACCAGGCTACAATATCAAACCCAAGAGCCTTATCATGACAGAAAACACTTAACACCTTGAATTAATACCTTGAAACCCTAATTTAAACACCGTACCTCTACACCGTCCATCCTTAAATAAGGACATCCCTAAATCTTGCGATCAACCAACCACTATTGAATCATGCTCTCAAGAGTCATACCGACACTAGGCACTCTTTCATGAAGCCTCTATAAGTGCATAGGACAATACCTCCTAATCCTCGAGACCCATGATCTTTCTCATGTCAACCAACCGAGGTCGACTTCACCTCCTATCTAACCTGGGTCACATGCCTTATCTTTTACAAGACATGGGATCACATTTACTAGGATGATCAAGCAACCCTTCTTAACAAATTAATAACCTAAGGACTTCAATTCGTAGCCGATCAAACTTAAATCTCAAACTGAGATTAATTAACCTAGGCCTCGAATCAACACTGATCAATCCAAGGAACCAATTGATACCAATCAAATTCCAACACTAAGGTGTCTCGACACACCATCTTTCTCTCGACCCTACAACCAGCCACTAATATTAGTAGTCTCCATCTAGGAGTCACTACTAATATTTTCTTGAGACCGAGACATTTCGCATTAAGTCACTCCTAACTTAGTGCTGGCCTAAATCATTAGGATTGAGGTAACCAAAACTAGCCAGACTAGCTTGATCACCCAATGTCTTCGTTAACTTAATCGAGCAATCTTAATCTAACCTAAGCTTCCGCATACGATTCAGATCAAACCTAAGATATCTCTCTTTTTCTCTGATTCCAACTATGACAGACCAGATTATTTATCTCATCAAAACAAACTTCCGCATACGTACATATTTTCGAAAACAAACTATACGGGAAGCTTCATTTCAATGTCAATTAACTTTTATATAACAGAAGCTACGGTTAAAACTCATCAAAACCTCTTTATTTTCGTACAAACGACTTCGCCAAAACCGTCGGACTCAAATCGGTCTCTTACATGTACATTTTTCATGAAATTAATGTCATAGATGCCATGCATGTACATTAAATCATGCAATTTACTCAATCTTAACAACATTTTCGAGCTAGGGTTTCGTCACATGCTTTCAGAGACAAATCGAACACTATTTTCATGCTTATTCACAAATTCGAAGCTAAATCTTGCAATAAACATAGATAAACATAAAATCTAACCGATTAATTGAAGGAAACATGCTTCATGTACTTTAAACATGCATCAATATCATTTTCGTCCACTTTAAAGCAAAATAAACGGTAAAAATGAAAAATAACGTCTGAGGTACACTTGCCTTGGCGCGGGCTTTCACCTTTATAACTGACTCAAGGATGGATTTGGACTCCCGGGCTTCGTTCTCTACCCTTCTCTCACTAGAAACGGTGCTCTCTCTCTCTCCTCAAACCCTAAAATCGTGTGAAATGAAAAGGAGAGAGCTGAGCGCGTTTTTATATATCGCACAGCCGCTCGAGCGGCCAGCAGGCAGAAGGCTTTGGGAACGCCACTGGTTTTTCTGCCTGATAGGAGGGCTCGAGCGGCCAGCCGACGGAGGGCTTCGGGAACGCCACTGGTTTTTCCGCCCGATAGGAGGGCTCGAGCCCACAGCAAGTGCCACTCAGCTGCTTGCTGAATTCGGGCATTTTCCAACTTTTCACTTTTAAGTACCACTTTTTCATTACATGCATGGCCTCTTACTGATATTAATCACCTTAATCACATCTAGTTATTACGTTTTCGGTTTCGGGCCCTCACACACTTGCTGTCTGGATTACATACATTAGCCTTGTTCTTAATTTCATCAATTGAAGTCCGTATAACTTTTCCTTTAATCATCTTAAATCCGAAGTTGTTTTCTTATAAGCCGGAGTCCTTTTTCCTTAAAATCGGAGATCTTTTCAATAGAAATCGGAGTTTAAAAGCCGGAGTTTTTTTCTCAGAAAGACGAAGTTCTTTTTCTCAAAATACTGGAGTTTTTTTAAAAAGCCAGAGCTCTTTTCTCTTCAAGAAGACGGAGTTCTTTTCTCAAAAGGACGGTGTGCTTTTCAAAAAGGCAGAATTCTTTTTCTAAAAAGGACGAAGTGCTTTTTTCATCAAAAGGGCGGAGTTCTTTTTCTAAAAAGGACGGAGTACTTTTTCTTCAGAAGACGGAGTGTTTTTTCTAAAACGGACGGAGTGCCCTTTCTTTAAAGGACAGAGTGCTTTTTCTTAAAAGGACGGAGTGTTTTTTCATCAAACGGACGGAGTTTTCTTTCTTAAAAGGACGGAGTGCTTTTTCATCAAATGGACGGAGTGCACTTTCGTAAAAGGACGGAGTGCTTTTTCATCAAACGGACGGAGTGCTCTTTCTCAAACGGATAGAGTGCTTTTTCTCAAACGGACGGAGTACTTTTTCTTCAAAAGGGTGGAGCTCTTTTTCTTAAATGGGCAGAGTACTTTTTCTTCAAAAGGCGGAGTTCTTTTCTTTAAACATGCAATTATCAAAGTTCGACAAATAATTAGACTTTAAGCAGAACAAAACCAAAACCGAACATCATGAATATCATTAAATCAACGGAACAGAACAAACATCATACATAATTTCATAAGAACATCATATATACTCACGTAGCAAACATGCATAATCATGAACTTTAAAAACAAGGGTGAGTATTCTTGCTTGGGTTTCTTCTACTTTGCCTTAATCTTTACTCTTGCCTGGGTTTCTTCTACTTTGCCTTAATCTTTTGGCCACCCTTTACTAGAAATTCTATTGCATGCCTTTTTTTTACTCATTTAGTTCCTATTTATAGGCCTTAGGTCTGATGACTATTGTTAATAATTGGCAATACAGGGGGAATGTGTCATTATTAATGATTGGCAATCCAAGGGGGAATGTTTCTTATTTATGGATTCTACATTTCCTAAAAGTTTCCTTATTAATTAGATCATTTATGGTTTTACATTTCCAAGGAGTTCATTAATTCCTAGTTAACTGAACTTAACGGGATTTAGATTTCTTAATTAATTCCTGGTTCACTGAACTTAACAAGATTTAGCTTTCTCATGTAAACTCATTCAATTACTTCTACACGACTTCTAGTCAATACCTGTTGACTGGATTATCAACTTCGGCTTTCCCATAATCTACTCCGGCCTCCAATACACAAAGCCACTCCGTCCTTTAAGACCACTCAGGCCTTATAATGTACTCCGACCCTTAATGGGACAAAACCCGATTTCAAAACATGTTCAAGGCCGATTTTGCTTTTCTTTAAAGTGGCTAGTCATGATAATGATGGAGCCAGACTTGTTTTGCACCAAGGGATAACCGAACTTCTTTTATACTAAGGGACAAGCCGAACTTCTTTTTATCAAGTAAAAGCCGGACTTGACTCGATTTTCATTAAGGAAATCCGAACTTCTTTTCATCATGCAAGGGCCGAACTTGATTTCATCTTAAGGCCGGTTTACTTTTCTTATTACCTTTTCCTGTCAACTAGAGTTGACTGGATTATAAGGACTTGATGACTGAAATTTCCTATGTTCTAGAATCTGGGCCGTTACATCCGAAGTAAACATTACATTATCTATTTCTGAAGTTCTTACACAGTATTGAATTTCTGAAGTTCATAATACCATCTCATTTTCTTTGTTCAAAGGGACCTAGACTAGTAGACCCCACCAGCCAAGGGAGAGAGTAATTAATGGTAGATTGTGTTCACTCCACACAATCAAAGGCGATAATTCGATAATCATATCCATTTTCATTTCCATTCAAAATCCAAAGTCCATAGTTCCATATCTTTGTCCTCTCTTTACGTCCCAATGAGGGGCGGACCATGTATCACTCCATGGATGGAGTTACCCTTGATTACCACTGTAACATTCTAAAGCATGTCGGAGAATCTTATCTAACTTCTTCACAGTTTTAGGTCCGAAGCACTTATTCAAGGTTCAAACAAAATTCATCATATTGTCAAGGCCGATTTCATAGTTCACACAATCCATGCTTCGGTCAATATTCAAAAGACCTTCACCCTTTTAACGTTTCAGTTTCTGTACAGGATTTTCATGCAAAGTAGTCCAGTTATAAAATAAATGAAACATGGGCCAGCATATAAAATTCAATGTGGAGAGCTATATTCATACAAGACGATTCCGGTTGTAATTTGAACAATAAAGCACGTGCTAAACAAGAACCAGAGTCCGGAATTTACAAAACGTGAAACTTAGTTCAGATTCATGCATGCTTCGTCATGAAACTTATACATGTCAAAACAATGCTATAGAAAACAAATTCTGAAGCATACTTGCATTAAAACTATAATACAATTTTAAATTGAAAACGGAGGTACACTTGCCTGATTTCCAAATTCTTTTACCCCAACCGGCCTAAAGCTCCCTCTTCCTCTTCGCCTCTTACTTCTTCTTTTACGGACTTTCTAATTCCTTTTTCAGATTAGGAGCTCAGTATTTATAGAGGATGGCTAGGTGGAGTGAGTGGGGTAGGTTACCTACTTGTACTTTCTTTTTTTTTCTAGAAGGTCAGCAGGGTAGGTAAGAATGGTTTACTTTCTCTGGGTAGTTGGAAGGAGGTCAACGGGGTAGGTAAATCTATTCCAACTAAAGCCGGCCTTGATCCAATTTCAATCAACTCCGGTTGCTTTTCCATCCTCAAAGTCTCCGAAAATCATCACTCAAATTTTCGGTCAACAACCACATAATTCCGATCAACATTTTATCCTCAAAATTTTTAGTCAACAACCTCATAATTTCAGTCAACATTTCATCCTCAAATTTCTGGTCAACAACCTTATAATTCCGATCAACATTTCATCCTTAAATTTCCATCCTTCATCAACTTTGGCCATTTCCTTATCATCATCAACTTCGGCCTCCATCACACACACACCATCAACTTCGGCCTCCATCGCCCACACCATCACTTCGGCCTCCACACTAATACCATCTCAACCGGCCTCCTCAACCACACCATCCACTCCATCAACTTCAGTCTTCTCCTTCTCAACTCCGACCATCTCATTGCTTAAATTTTTCTTTGGCTTTTACAAGGCCTAATTATCATGTTACTTTTAAGATCGGGATCTCACAAAACCAATGATTTCAGATCCTTTGGTTCAGAGCCTATTACGGTGTAGAAAACCAAAACACTTGTGATTTTAGATCCTTCGGTTCAGAGCCTATTGCGGTGCAGAATACCAAAAAACCTATGATTTTAGATCCTTAATTTCTGATTCAAAATTCAGTTCGAAATCTATATTTTAGAACCTTAACCTAATTCTCAATTCAGAGTCCATATATCAGAATATTAACCTAGTTCTCAGTTTAGAATCCATATATTAGACCTAATTCAGAATTCGATTCGGAATCCCTATTTCAGAACATTCAGTTTCCTTTTAAATCTGTTATTCTCCATACTTTACATCTCGAGGTCGGGATGATTTTTGTCCAGTTTAGCCTTTACATACCCTCCATAATTTACATTTTGAGGGTAGGATAATTATTATTCGGTTTATTTATTTATAAACCCTCCATACTTTACATCCCGAGGGTAGGATGATTTCTGTTCAGTTTAATCATTTACAAACCCTCCATACTTTACATCCCGATGGCAGGATGGTATATGTTTACTTTAGTCTTTACATTCCCTCCATACTTTACATCCCGAGGGCATGATGATTTTTGCTCAGTTTAATTTCTTACATACCCTCTATAATTTACATCCCGAGGGCAAAATGGTTTCTTTAGCTCAATTAGCTATATTCCAGTACAATTTTGATGCCTATTATTCAGTATTTCGATGTAGTGACCTAAAGATGAGGTCATGGACTAGCTATACCGAAATCCAACTGATTTACTTAACAAATGACATCCTTATCCTTATTTCCTTAACCATAAATTCTCCTGACCACTAAAACCTTTCCAATTCATATGATTAAATCTTTAGTCAATTTCAGAATTTCTCTATGACTTAACGATATAGTTTTAGATTAATTCCTCAAATACAATTTGTTAGATAAACTTCATCAAACCTCCAATTAGCATTTCTATCTCAGGATTCATACATTTCTTCTTAATCTTTAACCCTAAACTTATCATATTTTAGTCAGCCAGTTAAACCTTATTCGATAATCCTTCAGATAACTTTAGAATATCCTAGAAGATTAACAATGCATTCCTATGGGACTTTTCAGACTAAACCTTAATCAAAGATCCTTCAGATAGCTTTAGAGCATCTCAAAAGTTTTACAGTATATTTCGGTGGGACTTTTCAGACTAAGATTTCCTCATTGGCCTTAACATATTACGGGATTTAGGAAAACTTAATCATCAATCCCTAATTTTCGACCTAGGGTTTGACACAGAGCTTTCGGATGATAATCGAACACCTAAAGCCTATACAACCATGAAACTGAAGTCCTATATTGCGATATATACAGAACAACTTGAAATTTATCCGATTAATTTACAAAAAAATGCTTTATTTACATAAAACATGCAGAAATATAAATTTAAGACATAAATACATATTAAGAGATACAGAAAAGTAGTAAAAACAAAGGTTAACATCTGGGGTACACTTACCTGAGCCTACTCTACCATTATTTTTACTCTAATTGATAAGATTGGGAGGATTTCTCCCTCTCCTTCGCTTTTCCCTCTTCTCTCCTACTGGTCTTCATTGGAACGGCCAAAATGGTCGAAGGGAATCATGCATGGTGCTTATATACCAACAGTGGTGCTCAAGTAGTCCTCGAGTGCTGCCCGTCATAGCCTTCTTGTGACGGAACGGATTTTTTTCTTAACAAAAAGGACGGAGTGCTAGAGGACAGAGCTTATTTTCTTCAAAGGCCGGAGCTCATTTTCTTATACAAAGCCGGAGCTCATTTTCATATTAAGGGCTGGAGTTCATTTTATATGTTGGAAACCGCATTCATTTTACATAAATAGGAATCCGAGTTCAATTTTCATGTAGCCAAGTTCATTTTACAATGCAGAAGGTCGATATTTAATGCAGAAAGCAGGAACTTTAAAACGGAGTACACGTGCAGTAAAGCATGAACTTCAAAACAGAGCAGAGTACACTTGCAATATTCTTAAAGCATGAATTTAAAAGCAGCATCTGAAGTAACTTGCAATATTCTTGTGAACTCAAAAACAGTGTCCGAGGTACACTTGCCTGACGGGCTGTCTCAAAATTCTTCCCTCCTTGCCTGACAGTCAGTTTTTACCGTCTTGGAGCTCTCTCCTTCACTCCCTTCTTCCTTACTGCTTGCCGGGTTCACTCTTTTTCCATCAACCATCGCTGGTTTATATAGAGGAGGGAGTAGGTGGGGTAAGTTTACCTACTCGGTACTTGCCTTCAGTGATTGATTTGGTGGAAGTAGCAGGTTAGTTCACTTACCTCAGTATTTCTACCCAGGGTGTGATGAGGTAGTTTACCTACCTCATTTGGTCGAGCCCTAGTTGGATCCTAACTAAATAACAAAGTTGCTTTTGTCTTTAGTCGCCGGTTAACTTTTTGGTAAATTTTCTGGCCAGCGCCGGTCATCATTACAAATTCTGGTCAACCTTTATTCAAATGTGGTTAAAACTTCAAATCTGGTCAACTTCTTATTATTCACTCCGTCCATTGCTTTCTCATCAACTTCGGATTTTATTCTCCTTGCACCCATAATTCTACTCTGGCTTTACCAACACACAAGGCCGGACTTGATTTCAGCTTAAGTGAAAGGCCAGACTGCTTTTACACTAAGGGAGGACGGACAGCTTTTACCCTAAGAGAAGACGGACTTCTTTTTCCTCACACAAAGGCCACTCCGATCGGCAGGCCACTTCGGCCTCACTTCATGCAATGCACTTCGGACTTCATGGCCACTTCGGCCTCACAAAACCACTCCGGACTTCAAGTTCAGGAGACAATTTCTGATTTCAAAATATGCTCTAAAGTTGGTTTGGATTTTTTTAATACATTTTCCGAATAACCTTCAATTTTCCTCGATCCTTTGATTATTTTGACTCGATGACTTGGACTTTCTATGACTTAGAATTTGGGTTGTCACAATCTCCCCCACTTATAAAAATTTCATCCTCAAAATTTGATGATCCTCACGGTCTCATAATTACACGTATTCTTTCATCCAGAAGTTATTTCCTCAAACAAGGATTACTCTGGGAAACCTCAAGCATTGAGTCATCCTAATTCTTATCACAAAATAAATTCCTAGTCTCTCATAACGGCTCAATCCAGATACTTACTGATTTTCTCAACCATTTATTTAAGAAAGACCTTAGAATTTCAAAAGCGACCTACCAAAATGCTGGCCATTTCTCCAATTTAATCTGATACTTTAAATGAATCCAATGGACTTCCACTTTAGTTCATTCCATGCTTCAAAAGGATTCGATCATGGGGACCTTAACTTTACTCTTAAATTCCTGAGTCATGGGTTCATGCAGGGCTACCCTGACTTAAACAGTTCTAGGATAGTCATATTATGAAGACAACCCTAAAATCCTCAGACTACTGCCACATTCCGAGTCACAGTCATAACAATCACCCGAAGAGTCAACATCACTTTTAATCATTACCCAGAATCTTAAGATCCCAATTCATGAACACGGCGTCCTATCACCCAATTTTCTGGACGCACTCACGATTTCGCTTTTACATCTCCCATGAAAGGTCAAAGACATACAAGTCCAAAGACTCGCAGCATCGCTTGCCAACATTGATGCTTGCTTTCCCAAAGAAGAACACCGAGGTCCACTTTCTCAACCTTTAAACACGTCTGTCTATATACAACATCATATGATCACCCTTTTTAATGGTACAACTATCTTGGCTTTTAAAACTTTAGTTAATGATTATCTTTAAAGACGAAGCCATAAGTTTTCAAGGTAGAGACCTTAGTTGCTAATTCTGACTTATGTTCGTGGTGACATTAATCATGGACTTGTCACCCACTTAAATCAAGGGTATCCACCTATCACGTGGTGAGAGTAACATAACCTTATCGTTTCTTAATGGGATTCCATTCCATGATAACTTTCAGGGATCAACCCAATGACATAATTGTCATTTACCCTTATCCAATCTCTGAAAACTAGCGTTTATCTTTCGTTCTGAAAATTACAAATCTCTCTAAGCCAAACGTCTCACTTGAATTGTAATCCTCGAAGAATACTTGTTGAATCATTTAATAGCTTTAGTTAGACCCAAGATGATCATACGCTTTCAGGGCATTAATCGGTCTTTTCAATAGTCATCACTTAAAATCTTTATAGATCCCAAGGTCACGCTACCAAAGTGTTATAAGCCTAACAGGGCATTTCCTCCACAAAACTTGATTCCTCATTTTTTTTGAAATTCATAAACCCTATCAGTCCATCTTATCTACCTTGAGGTTCTGGGATATTTTATAATAATACCAAAGTCTATGCTTCCACGGCTCTACATGGAACTCTCAACGATTTTCGTAGATTTTGACACAACCTTAAATTATCGGTCAACAGATAAGTCAACCTAATCTTCCTTCTATAATCATCCTCGAATAGTCACATAGCCGAAGCCCCTCAATGACCACAAAATAACTTTCAAGATATGGCCGCATATTTTAATTAGGCTTAACTCAGATTCTCATTGAATGTTCTATAGTAAGATGTCATCAATCTCTTTAACTTTTGCCTTAAACCCCATAACTCTATTGCCAGACATCATCCTTTGTTTCAACTTAACCTATCCTAAGCTTCCGCTTTTCGATCAATCAATTCCTAAGGCATCTCAACTCTCTGATACCAATTGTGACAGAACGGATTTTTTTTTTAACAAAAACGATGGAGTGCTAGAGGACAGAGCTTATTTTCTTCAAAGGCCGGAGCTCATTTTCTTATACAAAGCCGAAGCTCATTTTCATATTAAGGGCTGGAGTTCATTTTATATGTTAAAAACCGAGTTCATTTTACATATATAGGAATCTGAGTTCAATTTTCATGTAGCCAAGTTTATTTTACAATGCAGAAGGTCGATATTTAATGCAGAAAGTAGGAACTTTAAAACAGAGTACACGTGCAGTAAAGCATGAACTTCGAAACAGAGCAGAGTATACTTGCAATATTCTTAAAGCATGAATTTAAAAGCAGCATCTGAAGTAACTTGTAATATTCTTGTGAACTCAAAAATAGCGTCCGAGGTACACTTGCCTGACGGGCTGTCCCAAAATTCTTCCCTCCTTGCCTGACAGTCGGTTTTTACCATCTTGGAGCTCTCTCCTTCACTCCCTTCTTCCTTACTGCTTGCCGGGTTCACTCTTTTTCCAACAACCATGCTGGTTTATATAGAGGAGGGAGTAGGTGGGGTAAGTTTACCTACTCGGTACTTGCCTTCAGTGATTGATTTGGTAGAAGTAGCAGGTTAGTTTACTTACCTCAGTCCATCTACCCAGGGTGTGATGAGGTAGTTTACCTACCTCATTTAGTCGAGCCCTAGTTGGATCCTAACTAAATAACAAAGTTGCTTTTGTCTTTAGTCGCCGGTCAACTTTTTGGTAAATTTTCTGGCCAGCGCCGGTCATCATTACAAATTCTGGTCAACCTTTATTCAAATCTGGTTAAAACTTCAAATCTGGTCAACTTCTTCTTATTATTCACTTCGTCCATTGCCTTCTCATCAACTTCGGATTTTATTCTCCTTGCACCCATAATTCTACTCTGGCTTTACCAACACACAAGGCCAGACTTGATTTCAGCTTAAGTGAAAGGCCAGACTGCTTTTACACTAAGGGAGGACGGACAGCTTTTACCCTAAGAGAAGACGGACTTCTTTTTCCTCACACAAAGGCCACTCCGATCGTCAGGCCACTTCGACCTCACTTCACACAATGCACTTCGGACTTAAAGGTCACTTCGGCCTCACAAAACCACGCCGGACTTCAAGTTCAGGAGACAATTTCTAATTTCAAAATATGCTCTAAAGTTGGTTTGGATTTTTTTAATACATTTTCCGAATAACCTTCAATTTTCCTCGATCCTTTGATTATTTCGACTCGATGACTAGGACTTTCTATGACTTAGAATCTGGGTCGTCACAATCTCCCCCACTTATAAAAATTTCATCCTCAAAATTTGATGATCCTCACGGTCTCATAATTACACGTATTCTTTCATCCAGAAGTTATTTCTTCAAACAAGGATTACTCTGGGAAACCTCAAGCATTGAGTCATCCTAATTCTTATCACAAAATAAATTCCTAGTCTCTCATAACGGCTCAATCCAGATACTTACTGATTTTCTCAACCATTTATTTAAGAAAGACCTTAGAATTTCAAAAGCGACCTACCAAAATGCTGGCCATTTCTCCAATTTAATCTGATACTTTAAATGAATCCAATGGACTTCCACTTTAGTTCATTCCATGCTTCAAAAGAATTCGATCACGGGGACCTTAACTTTACTCTTAAATTCCTGAGTCATTGGTTCATGCAGGGCTACCCTGACTTAAACAGTTCTAGGATAGTCATATTATGAAGACAACCCTAAAATCCTCAGACTACTGCCACATTCCGGGTCACAGTCATAACAATCACCCGAAGAGTCAACATCACTTTTAATCATTACCCAGAATCTTAAGATCCCAATTCATGAATATGGCGTCCTATCACCCAATTTTCTGGACGCACTCACGATTTCACTTTTACATCTCCCATGAAAGGTCAAAGACATACAAGTCCAAAGACTCGTAGCATCGCTTGCCAACATTGATGCTTGCTTTCCCATAGAAGAACACCGAGGTCCACTTTCTCAACCTTTAAACACGTCTGTCTATATACAATATCATATGATCACCCTTTTTAATGGTACAACTATCTTGGCTTTTAAAACTTTAGTTAATGATTATCTTTAAAGACGAAGCCATAAGTTTTCAAGGTAAAGACCTTAGTTGCTAATTTTGACTTACGTTCGTGGTGACATTAATCATGGACTTCTCCCCCACTTAAATCAAGGGTATCCACCTATCACGTGGTGAGAGTTACATAACCTTATCGTTTTTCAATGGGATTCCATCCCATGATAACTTTCAGGGATCAACCCAATGACATAATCGTCATTTACCCCTATTCGATCTCCGAAAACTAGCGTTTATCTTTCGTTCTGAAAATTACAAATCTCTCTAAGCCAAACGTCTCACTTGAATTGTAATCCTCGAAGAATACTTGTTGAATCACTTAATAGCTTTAGTTAGACCCAAGATGATCATACGCTTTCAGGGCATTAATCGGTCTTTTCAATAGTCATCACTTAAAATCTTTATAGATCCCAAGGTCACGCTACCGAAGTGTTATAAGCCTAACAGGGCATTTCCTCCACAAAACTTGATTCCTCATTTTTTTTAAAATTCATAAACCCTATCAGTCCATCTTATATACCTTGAGGTTCTCGGATATTTTATAATAATACCAAAGTCTATGCTTCCACGGCTTTGCATGGAACTCTCAACGATTTCCGTAGATTTTGACACAACCTTAAATTATCAGTCAACAGATAAGTCAACCTAATCTTCCTTCTATAATCATCCTCGAATAGTCACATAGCCGAAGCCCCTCAATGACCACAAAATAACTTTCAAGATGTGGCCGCATATTTTAATTAGGCTTAACTCAGATTCTCATTGAATGTTCTATAGTAAGATGTCATCAATCTCTTTAACTTATGCCTTAAACCCCACAACTCTATTGCCAGACATCATCCTTTGTTTCAACTTAACCTATCCTAAGCTTCCGCTTTTCGATCAATCAATTCCTAAGGCATCTCAACTCTCTAATACCAATTGTGATGGAACGGATTTTTTTTTAACAAAAAGGATGGAGTGCTAGAGGACAGAGCTTATTTTCTTCAAAGGCCGGAGCTCATTTTCTTATACAAAGCCGAAGCTCATTTTCATATTAAGGGCTGGAGTTCATTTTATATGTTGGAAACCGAGTTCATTTTACATATATAGGAATCTGAGTTCAATTTTCATGTAGCCAAGTTTATTTTACAATGCAGAAGGTCGATATTTAATGCAGAAAGTAGGAACTTTAAAACAGAGTATACGTGTAGTAAAGCATGAACTTCAAAACAGAGCAGAGTATACTTGCAATATTCTTAAAGCATGAATTTAAAAGCAGCGTCTGAAGTAACTTGCAATATTCTTGTGAACTCAAAAACAGCGTCCGAGGTACACTTGCCTGACGGGCTGTCTCAAAATTCTTCCCTCCTTGCCTGACAGTCGGTTTTTACCGTCTTAGAGCTCTCTCCTTCACTCCCTTCTTCCTTACTGCTTGTCGGGTTCACTCTTTTTCCATCAACCATCGCTGGTTTATATAGAGGAGGGAGCAGGTGGGGTAAGTTTACCTACTCGATACTTGCCTTCAGTGATTGATTTGGTGAAAGTAGTAGGTTAGTTTACTTACCTCAGTACTTCTACCTAGGGTGTGATGAGGTAGTTTACCTACCTCATTTGGTTGAGCCCTAGTTGGATCCTAACTAAATAACAAAGTTGCTTTTGTCTTTAGTCACCGGTCAACTTTTTGGAAAATTTTCTGGCCAGCGCCGGTCATCATTACAAATTTCGGTCAACCTTTATTCAAATCCGGTTAAAACTTCAAATCCGATCAACTCTTCAAATCCGGTCAACTTCTTATTATTATTCACTCCGTCCATTGCCTTCTCATCAACATCGGATTTTATTCTCCTTGCACCCATAATTCTACTCTGGCTTTACCAACACACAAGGCCGGACTTGATTTCAGCTTAAGTAAAAGGCCGAACTGCTTTTACACTAAGGGAGGACGGACTTCTTTTACCCTAAGAGAAGACATACTTCTTTTTCCTCACACAAAGGCCACTCCGGTCTTTAGGCCATTTCGGCCTCACTTCACACAATGCACTCCGGACTTCAAGGCCACTTCGGCCTCACAAAACCACGTCAAACTTCAAGTTCAGGAGACAATTTCTGATTTCAAAATATGCTCTAAAGCTGGTTTGGATTTTCTTAATACATTTTCCGAATAACCTTCAATTTTCCTCGATCCTTTGATTATTTCGACTCGATGACTGGGACTTTCTATGACTTAGAATCTGGGTCGTCACACTTCTCGCCCCGGCTCCACCTAGGGTGAGCCTCGGGCGGTCCTTCTCGCAGATTTATGCTTGACCGGTGCTGAAGTGGTTGAAGAAGGGAATCATGCCTAGGGTGAGTTGGAAAGGAATATTTGTTTCATTTGGTTGATATGGCGAATAAGTGGAATTGATGATTTGGAATTGATCTTTCAATGGTGGGAATCCTTTCAGTGTTGAAAAGATACTCGATGATATTTGTGTAATTTACATCTAAAGGATACGATGCCCTGCAATTAGGTTGTGCATCCTGAATGAAAGGTAAGATTGATCAAATCTAGAGTAGGCATTGTGTCTAATGAGAAAATGGGACTACCCTGTGAAAGTTTGAGGATATGTATTTGGAGGAATAGATCAAGTCGGTTTGTTTTAATGAGAGGTTTGGAGATGGATCAAAATCGGCATTAGTATCTAAAGATTTGTATGAAATTGAAGGAATATTGATCAGACGCTGTTGAGAAAGCCATAAACCCTCTAGAAAGTAGAAATTAACTAATGGAACAAGTAAGTTACCAAGTAAATCAGTACAGATGGTTATGCCCTTGAAAAAGATTTGGGTTTTGTCATCCTACTTCAATAAATAATCACCCACAAGTGTAAGTGGGGGAGGTGTCCACGGGGTGAAATTGCTCCACCTATAATTAAAGTTTTATGATGAGATCTTTGAGAATTTAGGGATAATTCCTTGGAAGAAATTAAAGACTTATGAATCTAAGAGTTAGAGCTTGTGACAGGTGGATCCCAATATATTTGAAGAAGGTAAATGTTAAGATTGATGGTTGATATTAGAAGTCTCCATCAAGGATCGTAGGGATAGATCTTGACAATCATTAAGAAAACTTTTAAGATCATGCTTTCCTGCATTGCTTGTGGATCGATGTCCTTGGGTTAAGTGAGAAAAGAAATCCCTAGTTAGAATTACCCTTCCATGATTTGAATTTAATCATTGGAAGTTTCTGTTTGAGAATTTGTGAGTATTACCTTGGGAGATAGCTTTGCCTAATAAATTAGGGATCTAAATGGTTTTGTTATGACCAAAGTTGACTTTGGGAATTGTAAATGGATAGACCTGTAATGTCCCGAATATTTGTATTTGATTTAATTTAGATGTACTTATTTTTGGATAATTTGGTGTGATAAAAAAATTAATTAATTAAATATTATGAAAATTTTAGAGTATATTTGAAATTGTTGGGCCGGCACCCAGTGTGCGCCCATTCGATCACCCTAATACCGATTTAAATTTCAGGATTAAAAGAAAACGTAATATATATATATATATATATAATATAATAATAATAATGTAATAGATAATAATAATAATAATAATAATAATAATAATAATAAGGAGGTAGAAGGAAATCGGGAGAAACAGAGAGAGAGGGCGTCAGGCGAGGGTTTTGTGAAAGAGAGAGAGAGGAGGAGAACGGCACCGGCGCCGGCGGCGCATGGGTTGGCGACAACCGCAGCGGGGGGGGCGACAGCCATCGTGGTGGAAGCAGTGGCAGGTCGCAGGCTTCGTGACGACAGCTAGAGGCAGCGCAGCGGCCTTGTGTGGGGAGCAGCCGCACGAAGGAGAAGCGGCCAAACGAAGCTCTCTAGGTTTGATTCCGACTTCGAGCTTGTTGGGAAAGTTATAGAACAGGTCGAGGCAACTAACTTCATACCCTCCTTTTTCATTTTCGTGCACTTTTGCTTTATTTTCTTTGGGTATCCTCATTCAGATATCCAATTAAATTTATATTTATTGCTTCCTATAATCTAAGTATGAATATATGTTAATTTGGAGACCTAATTTATAGTCTAAGTTCGGTTTCAAACGGCGCAAACCCTAACCTACGCGCTGGGCTTGGATTTCCACGAGATTTTTTGGGCTTTTGATTATTTTGAGACTAGGATATGATTATGAATAAGTTGAGTATCCGAAATTGTGGTTATTTATGGATTTTCGTTCACAAAGCCCGTGACTTGCGCCTGGACACTGTTTAGGCTCCGATTTGAGGATTAGTGTATAAATGGACTTGGAATTTTAGTTACCTATGCCTTGGGTTCAATAAATTACCCGTTGGATGTTCTTGATTCAGGGAATTAAGCGATTTGTTCACCCGAGCACTTTGATGATATTTTGTGTAATTCTTCCATGTTCCGATGCTGACCAAGTGATATTAATAATTATGCAAGTTCAATTATTTAATTTGGTAGTTTTGGTGTATCCATTGGTTGGGAAATTCGCATCCGAACGTTTCCAAGTCAAATGCTTCTCTCTGGTAAAAAATCAGAATTTCTGCTATGTCTCTGATCCTTGTATATAAGTTAAGCTATGGAAGTTATGAAAATACTTAAGCTATGAAAAGACATAAATCCGCAAGAAATATAATAAAATACGAATATCTGAAGGGAAATTCCACATTATGGAATATGATGAATTTGATCTCACAGATGGAGAAATATTGTGAAAGAAGCTTGGTGGAACCCTTCCTCAAAAGAACAAGAAATCATGAAACTAGGACCACGAATTCATATTATGAAGGATAACATTCTTTGGCTCACCATGAATATTGCAATGGAGACCCAAGGATACCCTGGCTAGGTATCCTAGCCGTTTGTTTGAAGCGGGTGGTATTCCTTGCAAGCCTTAGGAAGTTACACTGTTAATCGAGTATAACTCCATCCATAGAGTGATGCAAGGAGGAAAAAGAATCAAAATTGCCGTCCTCGGGGCATTGTACAAGGAGGAAAAAGAACTAAGAATTATGAATATGAAATAATGCATGCATGAATAAGAACCAAGACCTTTGATTGTGTGGAATGAACACAATCTATCCTCAATTATTTACACTATTGGCTGGAGGGCCTACTAGCCCGTGTTCAGCAAATATAAATAAATAAGTTAATCCAATTGCACTCCGAATAAGTCTACCCAAGTTCTGCTATGCTTCCTTTCCTTGTTCATGTATTTTTCTCTTCTTTGATTTCACTATTATTGTTTTTGCTTTGATATGAGGTGCTTGCTAGGCTATTAGCTCACTCTTATTTCTTCATCCTTTTATATGAGAGTTACGAGCCAGTGCCGGGTTAGTTAGAGCAAGGTGAGAAGACTCGCGTATGGAGAATTGCTGGTCTGCAAAGATCTAGAGCTTAAAATATAAATTTATGATATGTTTGTAAATAGTTAAGTTATTGTTATTATGCATTAAATTGTGGGATGTTTATTATTGCGTTTGTGATGGGAAAGTGTATATGCTTCCTTAGGTTTATCTCGTGGATTAGATTATTGCTTTCGCTACTTGTTTTGGTTATGTGCAGGTTTAGAAGGCTTCTCTCTTTTGATTATGATATAGTGGATAGGAATTTCGGTGATGGAGCCATGGATATTATCTCTCCAATGATCCTGTGATTATGTGTGGAATGATCTAGAGGAATATTTTTGTACATGATTTCGCAGGAACTGTATTATAATAGGTTGTATTTTTAGTTTTCATCCAATTATAGAGGAGACTTTGTCAAAATTTCTATAGAATCATTAAGTAATTTTTATATATTAATTACCAAGTCATTAGAATTTATATGTCATTAGTGGAGGGTCTTAAAGGATAGGACTTGTTCCGTTACAAATGGTATCAGAGAGAAAAGAGATGCCTTAGGTTTTGATTTGGATCCTGTGCGGAAGCTTAGGTTTGATTGAGATTACCTGAATAAGTAACTGAAGATGTTGGATAATTAAGTTAGATTGAGAAGTCTTGGGTATCTCGATTTACATAAGTTAGGCGAGAATTTCATTGGAAAACTAGTGTCTAAGTTAATTGACATTGAATGCAGGCCTAGACTGATTAATTTGGGTATAAGGTTTAGGTTAAGCTGCTCTAAGCTAAGGCAATATAAGGATTGGTGGGATTAAGTGGGATGTTGAGGTTTCGACCTTGAGATCCTCGTCATGAATACATTAATTAATATTGTAATACAGCACGATTGTTAGGTGGGGATCTTCCTTGGAATGTTGGTCGACCATGGGGATAAGGAAAAGAAATTGTTTGAAGGCACCTTAAGGATTTAAA
Source organism: Nepenthes gracilis (assembly GCA_033239525.1). NCBI lineage: Eukaryota > Viridiplantae > Streptophyta > Magnoliopsida > Caryophyllales > Nepenthaceae > Nepenthes > Nepenthes gracilis. Next base: position 12,212,472 of record BSYO01000002.1, read on the forward strand.
TGAAATTAATGTCGAGTTAGTATTGGATAAGATAGTATCTAATCAAGGTCTAAGTAGCCAACTTAGTATAAGTTAAGAATTTTATTGGCCTCGGGTTAAGATTTTCAGGTAGAAGTGATGTTTGAATTCGATGATTTAATATTATGGATAAGTAGAATGGATCACGTGAAGTTAAGAGATGCTGAGGACTTGGATGATTGATATAAAAGAGTATGATGGATCTCGAGGATAAAGAGATATGTTAGGATATGTTGTGAACGCTTGTAGTTGGATGTTTTGAAAGAAATTCTTGGAGCAATGTTTGATTGAGGATGATCTTTAAGGAGAGAGTTCGGCTAACTTCTTTTTTATTACTTGGTGATTCGAGGATGCATCAAGGATTACCTCCGGTAGCTGAAATTTGTGTAGAATCGGAGGCATACCGATTAATGCTCGTTATGAACTGCCTTAGGATTTTTGGGGTAAGTATAATGATGAATAAAGATTACATGAGAATGATTAAGGACGTTGTTGCCAAAAGAGTGAGTTCGGTTATGAAAATGTTAGATCGGGCACGTGATTCTTTAAGAGTTTGAAGGTGGTTCGGTTATGAAGAAACGACTGGTGTTGTCATGGTATATGACTTTCTTTGGTTTAGCTGAATCAAATAAGCAATTCAACAAGTATTTCTTTAGGATAGTAAAGTCAAGAGATGTTTGGCTTAGGGATGATTAGTATTCACAAGGATGAGATAGATGAAGGTAATCTTCAAGGACTTAAGGGTACATTGATTAGTCGTTTTATTTGGGTTGATCCCTGATGGGTCTGATAAATTATGATAGCATGTAATATTTTTAGAAAGGATGAAATAATAGGATCCTACCCTCAACCTAAGTGGGGGAGGAACTTACGATTTGGAATTGTTTCGCCCATAGCAAAAATTATTCGCTAAGGTCTTCACCTTGAGGAATTGTAGGAGTTGTCCCATGAATGTGAGAATTAAAGAAATATGACACAAAGAAGAAATGAGATGTGAAATGAGGCATTTTGAGAAAACTCTAGAATTATATCGTGTGGATGGTTGACCTTGTAGTAAGTAAAGGAGGAAGTCCATAGTTAGCGTTACCCCCACCATAGGTCAAAGAAGTAATTAAGGTTTCCATTCGATAAATTTGTGAGTACTACTATCAAAGATAGTTTTCGTCTAATAATTTTAAGAAACAAATAGATGCACCACTAAGAAAGGGTGACCGTGTAAGATTGTAAATGGACCCTTGAGCTAGCAAATAATGTAACTATATTCGAAATGTTAGAGCCCTGAAGTGTTGAAATAAGATGTCCTTATGGTTATATTTTAGGACAATTAGAATGACCCACTTGTTGTAAATTATAAAGAATATGTTAGGATTTAATTAGTAGACTCATCGATAGGCCAATAAGATCTTGAGAGCACTAATATTTGGGTTTGAAATCTAAGTGATAAGACTGTACCAAGTTTTAAGGAAATGGATATGATTGAGATTTTGATCTTAGGGATTCTGTGATAAATTGAGGATTGTGAAATGGTCGTGTCAAAATGTAATTGAATGTGATTAAAAAGAGTTAAGAATGAGTGGCCAAGTATTTCAAAAAAAAATTACATAAGTATTTGATGACTTTTTGACAAATCATTCATTCTTGTTAATATGGATTCTGAATTTTTGGGAAATGTCGGTTTGAGGACATGCCAATGAAAACATGAGAATGTAAGGTGCTCTGTCTTTGAGGTTTATTTGTGAATGGAGGCTTATGTCAAAAATCTTAGCCAAGCCTAGAAAAATGTTGGGTTATAGTTAGATAAAACAATCAGAGTTGCACAGCAAAAGTGAGGTGAGCCCATGTATCTTAAGGATAAATTTGAGGTTCTTAAAGCTTAACGTGGATGAAGATAAGAAATTCACTGGAGGTTTTGAAGAAAACAATGAAATTGCGCTGCTTTTGGGATGTTTAGGGTTTCCTAGGATTGGATAGGAAGCATGGGATATTGGGAGATAAGATAATACATTTGCATAAGGCCCCATAGAATGAGTCTATGATCATGGATGTGGCATAAAATCGTGAAGAAGAACTCTAAAAGGATTTTTCCCTAATTGTAATAATAAGGTTCATCAAATTTAGAGTACGAAATTTTTATAAGTGAGGGATAATATAATATCCTGAATATTTGTATTCAATTTAATTTGGATTTATTTATTTTTGGATAATTTGGTGTGATAAAAAAAAGTAATCAATTAAATATTATGAAAATTTTAGAGTATATTTGAAATTGTTAGGTCAGCGCCCGGAGTGCGCCCATTCGATCGCCCTAGTAATGATTTAAATCTCGGGATTAAAAGAAAATGTAATATATAATAATAATAATAATAATAATAATAATAACGTAATATATAATAATAATAATATGGAGGCAGAAGGAAATCAGGAGAAACAGAGAAAGAGGGCGTCGGGCGAGGGTTTTGTGAAAGAGAGAGAGGAGGAGGAGAATGGTGTTAGGGTTGGCAGCGCATGGGTCGGCAGCGATCGCGGGGGTGGTGTCCACCGTGGTGGAAGCAGCGGCAGCTCGCAGGCTTCGTGAGGGCAGCCGGAGGCGGCGCAGCAGCTGCGTGTGGTGAGCAGCTGCGCGATGGAGAAGCGGCCAAACAAAGCTCTCCGGGTTCGATTGCGGCTTCGAGCTGGTAGGGAATGTTGTAGAACGGGTCGAGGCAAGTAACCTCATACCCTCTTTTTCCATTTTCGTGCACTTTTGCTTTATTTTCTTCAGATATTTTCGCTCCGATACCGGATTAAATTTATATTTATTGCTTTCTATAATCTAAGCATGAATATATGTTAATTTGGAGACCAAATTTGTAGTCTAAGTTTGGTTTCGGTCGACGCAAACCCTAACCTACATGCCGGGCATGGATTTCCACGGGATTTTTGGGGCTTTTGATTATTTTGAGACTACGATATGATTATGAATAATATGGGTAAGTTAATTTGTTGGTTGGGTATCCGAAATTATGGTTATTTATGGATTTTCGTTCGTGAAGCCTGTGACTTGCACCCGGACACTATTTAGGTTCCGATTTGAGGATTAGTGTATAAATGGACTTGGGATTTCAGTTACCTATGCCTTGGGTTCTATAAATTACCCGTTGGATGTTCTTAAATCCAAAAATTAAGCAATTTGTTCACCCGAGCACTTTTCACCCGGGCACTTCTAATGATATTTTGTATACTTCTTCCATGTTCGAATGCTGACCAAGTGATATGAATAATTATGCAAGTTCAATTATTTAATTTGGAAGTTGTGGTGTATCCGATGATAATAAAATTCACATCCAAATGTTTCCAAGTCAAATGCTTCTCTCTGGTAAGAAATCAAAATCTCTGCTATGTCTCTGATCCTTGTATATAAGTTAAGATATGGAAGTTATGAAAATACTTAAGCTATGAAAAGACGTAAATCCGGAAGCAAAATAATAAGATACGAATATCTGAAGGGAAATTCCACATTATGGAATATGATGAATTTGATCTCACAGATGGAGAAATATTGTGAAAGAAGTTTGGTGGAACCGTTCCTCAAGAGAACAAGAAATCATGAAACTAGGACCACGAATTCATGTTATGAAGGGTAACATTCTTTGGCTCGCCATAAATATTGCGATGGAGATCCGAGGATACGCGCCCGGTATCCTAGCTGTTTTTTTGAAGCGGGTGGTATTCCTAGCAAGCCTTAGTAAGTTACAATGGTAATTGATGATAACTCTGTCCATGGAGTGATACATGGTCTGCCGTCCTCAAAGCGTTGTACAAGGAGGAAAAAGAATCAAGATCTCCGTCCTCGGGGCGTTGTACAAGGAGGAAAAAGAACCAAAAATAATGAATATGAAATAATGCATGCATAAATAAGAACCAAGGCCTTTGATTGTGTTCACCGAATACAATCTATCCTCGATTATTCACTCCCTTGGCTGGAGGGCCTACTAGCCCGTGGTCCGCAAAGATAAATAAGTAAGTTAATCCATGATTATAAGAAAATAAGAATAAAGAAAGAAGTCAATTGCACTCAGAATATGTCTACCCAAGTTCTGCTATGCTTCCTTTCCTTGTTCATGTATTTTTCTCTTCTTTGATTTCACTATTATTGTTATTGCTTTGATATGAGGTGCTTGTTAGGCTATTAGCTCACTCTTATTTCTTCATCCTTTTTGATGAGAGTTACAATCCGGCACCCGATTAGTTAGAGCAAAGTGAGAGGACTCGCGTATGGAGAATTGCTAGTCTGCAAGGATCTAGCGCCTAGAATATAAATTTATGATATGTTATGTAAATTGTTAATTTATTGTTATTATGCATTAAATTGTGGGATGCTTATTATTGCGTTTGTGATGGGCAAGTGTATATGCTTCCGCAGGTTCATCTGGTGGATTAGATTATTGCTTCCGCTACTTGTTTTGGTTATTTGCAGATTTAGAAGGCATCTCTATTTTGATTATGATATAGTGGATAGGAATTTCGGTGATAGAGCCATGGATGTTATACCTCCGATGATCCTGTGATTATGTGCGGAATGAACTGGAGGAATATTTTTGTCTATGATTACGCAGAAATTATATTATAACAGGTTGTATTTTTAGTTTTCATGCAATTACAGAGGAGACTCTGTTGAAATTTCTACAAAATCATTAAATAATTATTATGTATTAATTACCAAGTCATTATTAGAGTTTATATGTCATTAACGGAGGGTCTTAAAGGATAGGACCCGTTCAGTTACAAGACCTGTCTAAGGGTTATACAGATGAACTTCGGTATTTTGAGGAAGTATGAGAAAGGAAATTATGGGTAGACTTATTTGCTTGAGAAAGTAGAATATCACATTCCTAAGTGGGGAAACGAAAGCGTGTCTGAAATGTAGGAGTTATGAAGTTGGAACTGAAAAGTTCTATGGTCTTGGTTTAGGATGATGGAATTGACCCACCCCAAGTGATTATAGATAGTGTGTTCGGATTGATCTAGTTGACTCATCGATGTACCACCAAGATCTCAAGGTTACTAAGTATATTGGTATTGAAAATTGGGCTACAAACCAGAAACCACATCGAACTTGTGGTGACTATATGATTGTAGTCTCTAGTTTTGTTGCATTGTGGGTGTTCACTTCTCGGTATGGACATTTTTGGATTAGTGAAATCATGGCTGTTGTGTAGTCTGAATGTTCCAGATGAATTTGGTATTTCAGGAAAATGTTGTTTTGATGACATACCAATGAAATGAGGAGAATGTAGAGTACTCTACCTTGGAAGTCTGATTCTGATTCAAGGTTTGTGTTAGGATCATAATTTAACTTGATAAAAGAATTAAATATTGGGCCGAATTCGTTGTGATGGTAAATTGTAATTTGACGATTTAGAGTTAAATGATTGGATCAAAGTGGGGCAACGAAAGAGTGATGAACCTATTTATGTATTAATGTCTAAGATGATGTTCAGAAGAAATGCTCAATCTTGAGGTTTAGTATGAAATGAAAAGAAACGTTTCACTTGTGTAAGATTTTGGAACTAAGTTAGAAAAGTGGCTAATGAAATAGATTTGTCTTTGGACTTAGTAAATTTGGATCCTAATAAGACATGTCAAATGACAAGGATGAGAACATTTTAGAGAATTAAGGTTTTTTCTAGGATAACCGCCAGAATCTTGAAATGATTTGGATATGTTAGGAAGGTTTCTTGATTGTGAAATTCGAGGTTCATTAAATTTTAATGACGAAATTTCTATAAGTGGGGGAGAGTGTGAGATCCCAATCCTGAAACGTAATAATTATGGAATAATTGTGTAGATTAAAATCATGTTTTGGTTTTAGTGTAGTGAAAAATTTGGTACCAAAGTAAAGAGGAGCGAAACTGGCCAAATGGAGGACTGGCGCTAGTTGTGCGCACAAGCACACGGTGAGGCACAATTTTGCTCGAATGCCTGCTCGAAGGCCGCCTGAGGCAAGGCGGGGGTGGCTCCTGGGTACGAGAAGGGCACTTGAGCGCCACCATCGAGCGCGATTTTGCGAAAAGGAGTGCACGATGAGCGCTCAAGTGCCCCGACTAATATAAAAGGGGGCTATGCGCGATTCTTCAGCATTTTCTTCAGCATTTCGGAACGAGAACGAAGGGAGAGAAGAGGAAAAGGGGAAAAGAGAAGGAGAGGGAGAAATCTCCCCATTCTACTTCGATCCAGATAAAAATAATGGCAGATCATGCTCAAGAAAGTATACTTCAGACGTTATATACCGTTTTTACAGTGTTTTAATATCTCTGCAACTGTATTTATACTCTAAAAGCATATTTCTCCATGTTCTGTATAAATAAACCCTATTTCTACAAATTGTTCGGACAGATTTCATGTTTATCTATATGTGTGACAATATATAGCTTTGATCTTATGAAAAATCATGTATTTGGTACATGATTTATGTCTGAAAGCTTGAGCGAAACCCTAGATGCAAAAATTAAGGATTTTGTGCTTTAAATCCATGGTTCTGCATGTTTAATGCAAATTAACTGGATAGATTTTATATTTATGCATGTGTTTGGCATCCATTTTATGTTTGAAATATTTATTGAAACCCTAAGCATGAAAATGTGACAGTTAATTTGTAAAAGAGTATTGTTTGTATTATGATTTATAACTGAGAAATTTACACGAAATTGCACTGTTAAGTTTTTGTAAATTTGTGGAGTATTCTAAAGGATTAATGGTGAAATCTTTGCTAATTTCAGAAGCTTGATGAGTTATAAGCTAAGAAAACGAGAGGAAAACTGTTTCTGATACTGTTAATTAGGACCCAAGACTGATATATGGTCATGTGAGGTTCTCTGGCATGCCTTACGACATTACGGTGATAATTGGAATAACTCCGTCCATAGAGTTATACATGGTCTGCCCTTCCTCGAGCGTTATTGGAACTGACTCTAGAGGTCAGAAATCCTCTGTTGGCATTGAATTGTGTGCCCAAAAACACAATCGATCCCTGTTATCGTTCTTGTTCCTGGCCTTTGATTGTGTAGCAAAAACACAATCTATTCCCGATTATTCGCCCCCTCGACTAGTAGGGTATGCTAGTTGGGTCCCTAGGATATCAAACTAGAATTTCTGTATAAACAAGTGAGATTTTGAATTGTTTTATGAACCCCGATACATGTTTAAGTAGAATCATGCTTTATTCTTGTTTGCATAAACTGCTTCTGTTCTTCTGAGCTAATATTAACATAGTTTTCTACCTAGCATGATTTATGGTTTCGGAGACCTATTTATATGGAAATTATGCTTTCCTCATAATTATTGTACGTGCTTCTGCTCATCTGCACTCATGTTCTACATGTAAGCATAAATAATAATTTTTGAGACTTGTTCCTGTAGAATCATGCTTTTCTCATGCTTTTGTATATGTTCCTATTCTTTGACAGTTTCTAGAACCGTTTGCATTGTGTTTTGCTAATATTTTTGTAATCATTGTCTTATTGTATTTAAGCTTTAAATGCAACTATATCTGCTTTACTATATTATGTTCTACATGAGAGCATTATATTTTGCACATTTTGGTACCTTACTGGGTTTCAGCTCCCTATTTTATTTTTCCCCTCCAGATAAGGATATAGAGAAGATACTAGATGATCTGGCCTAGCTAGAGCTAGCGAGGAAGATCCGGAGCCTTGGAGTTTCTGAAGACTTGGGAATGTGATGATGTTATTGTAAATACCTGAATCTTTAAGGAGGATTATGTATAATTGGCTATGATATGTATTATATTCTATCATAATTATATTTATCCTTTCCAAGGTTTCTGTTAGGGATATAGTTGCTTCCGCTATATGTTTTCTGATTTTAGAACAGGTCCTAGATGGCATCTCTCTTCTGAATTCTGGTATAGTGGATAGGGTTGTTAAATTAAAGCCATGGATGGTATTTGTGGTCCTATGAATGAGTGTTGTAGGAGAATTGTGATATTTGGTTAGTTGTGTGCTTGTACTAGTCGTGTAATTGTGTTGTGGTCATATGTCTGAGGTTTGGATATCGAGTATACTCTGTACAGGATATTTATTACAGAATTTATTTTAGTTTCGGTCCTATTTTAAATAGAACTTTGTCAAAATTTTTACAGGATTAACTAATTTAAATTTATGATTCTATTCTGAATCTATCTAACGGAGGGTCCTATAGGGATTAGGATCTGCTCTATCATAGCATGGGTAATCATATTCTAAAGCCAATTTATGCAAAAGCCCCAAAAATCAGTTGGTGAAAGTATTTGGGTGCAAGGCTAGGGTTTAGGTGCAAAATACCGATCAAAACTAGGAAATCAAACATGAACTCCACATATATGCTTGTTTAAAACATAGGCAATACAAAATATAAACTTAATTGGATATTAGAATAAGGATACCCAAAAACAATGAAGCAACAAGTACAAATAACAAAAGAAGAGGGTATGGGTGCACTTACATTAACCCGATATATCACTTCTCTAACTAGCTCCAAGTTAAATTCGAACCCGAGAGCCTCGAGCTCACCTCTCTCTCTTCTCCCTCTCCCTCTCGTCTGTGGGATATTTGAAAAATGTGTCCTAAAAACCCTCACAGGGTTTTTATTTCTCAGGCAGGTACTCAAGCGCTGGCTAGCGCCCAACGGGGGCTAGCTTGCTCAAAACAATGCCTACCTCGAGCGCTCGAGTGCCCGGCAGGCGCTACAGCACTAGCTTGGGTGCCCATGGCGCCGACCGAGGCTCCCGATGTAACAGCCGAGATTCTAGAACGTAGGAAATTCCAGTCATCAAGTCCTTATAATTCAATCAATGCCAGTTGACCAGAAAAGGTAATAAGAAAAGTAAACCGGCCTTAAGATGAAATCAAGTTCTGCCCTTGCATGATGAAAAGAAGTTCGGATTTCCTTAATGAAAATCGAGTCCGGATTTTTCTTGATAAAAAGAAGTTCGGCTTGTCCCTTAGTATAAAAGAAGTTTGGCTATTCCTTGGTGCAAAACAAGTTCGGCTCCATCATTATCAAGACTAGCCACTTTAAAGAAAAGCAAAACCGGCCTTGAACATGTTTTGAAATTGGGTTTTGTTCCATTAAGGGCCGGAGTATATTGTAAGGCTGAAGTGGTCTTAAAGGACGGAGTGGCTTTGTGTATTGGAGGACAGAGTAGATTATGGGAAAGCCGAAGTTGATAATCTGGTCAACAGGTGTTGACCGGAAGTCGTGTAGAAGTAATTGAATGTGTTTACATGAGAAAGCTAAATCCTGTTAAGTTCAGTGAACCAGGAATTAATTAGGAAATCTAAATCCCGTTAAGTTCTGTTAATTAGGAATTAATGAACTCCTTGGAAAAATAAAACCATAAATGATCTAATTAATAAGGGAACCTTTAGGAAATGTAGAAGCCATAAATAAGAAACATTCCCCCTTGGATTGCCAATCATTAATAATGAAACATTCCCCCTGTATTGCCAATTATTAACAATAGTCTTCAGACCTAAGGCCTATAAATAAGAACTGGAGGAGTAAGAAAAAAGCATGCAATAGAATTTCTAGTAAAGGGAGGCGAAAAGATCAAGGCAAAGCAGAAGAAACCCAGGCAAGAGTAAAAATCAAGGCAAAGTAGAAGAAACCCAGGCAAGAATACTTACCCCTTTTTTTAAAGTTCATGATTATTCATGTTTGCTATGCGAGTATATATGATATTCTTATGAAATTATGTATGATGTTTGTTCTGTTCCATTGATTTAAAGATATTCATGATGTCCGATTTTGGTTTTGTTCTGCTTAAAGTCTAATTATTTATCGAACTTTGATAATTGCATGTTTAAAGAAAAGAACTCCGCCTTATTAAAAGAACTCCGCCTTTTGCAAAGAGCTCCGCCCTTTTGAAGAAAAAGTACTCTGCCTGTTTAAGAAAAAGAGCTCCGCCCTTTTGAAGAAAAAGTACTCTATCCGTTTGAGAAAAAGCACTCCGTCCTTTTAAGAAAGAGCACTCCGTCCGTTTGATGAAAAATCACTCCGTCCTTTTAAGAAAAAAGAGCTCTGGACTTTTGATGAAAAAGCACTCCGTCCTTTTAAGAAAGTGCAGTCCGTCCATTTGATGAAAAAGCACTCCGTCCTTTTAAGAAAGTGCACTCCATCCGTTTGATGAAAAGCACTCCGTCCTTTTAAGAAAAAGAGCTCCAGACTTTTGATGAAAAAGCACTCCGTCCTTTTAAGAAAGAGCACTCCGTCCGTTTGATGAAAAATCACTCCGTCCTTTTAAGAAGAAGCATTCCGTCCTTTAAAGAAAGGGCACTCCGTCCGTTTTAGAAAAAGCACTCCGTCTTTTGAAGAAAAAGTATTCTGTCCTTTTTAGAAAAAGAACTCCGCCCTTTTGATGAAAAAGCACTTCGTCCTTTTTAGAAAAAGAACTCCACTCTTTTGATGAAAAAAGCACTTTGTCCTTTTTAGAAAAAGAATTTCGCCTTTTTGAAAAGCACTCCATCCTTTTGAGAAAAGAACTCCGTCTTCTTGAGAAAAGAGCTCTAGCTTTGGAAAAGAACTCCGGTATTTTGAGAAAAAGAACTCAGTTTTTCTGAGAAAAGAACTCCAACTTTTGAACTCCAGTTTCTGTTAAAACGATCTTCGGTTTTAAGGAAAAAGGACTCCGGCTTATAAGAAAACAATTTCGGATTTAAGATGATTAAAGGAAAAGTTATACGGACTTCAATTGATGAAATTAAGAACAAGGCAAATGTATGTAATCCGGACAGCAACTAGAACTCTATAACTTTCGACTTTTGAACAATGATGGATGGCCATTAAAAGATATGAACTAAAAATTGAGTTTCCATTAAACTTGTTGTTAAAGATGGAAGAAGGATATTGGAGTGACACTCGAGGATTACCTCCTGGGCCACGGGAGGGAACTTTTGGTGGCATAATACTTTTGGACTACGACCCCGTATGCCAGGTTAAAGGCATTACCTCCTGCCTCGGGGAGCATAATGAGAGGATACGGTTTTAGGTTGTGGGGTTATACACAACCCGTCCTCGATGTTGTCCACTCCCGTCTGCTCCCTAAAGATGATAAGAATTTTCAATGGTTTTTATGTGTTTTCTGAAGACAAGATAATAAGAAAAAGAATAAGAAAATTCCGAACTAAAGAAGAAATGATGATTTTTGTATGCTAAGATATGTTATGAAACTCTATTTTGATCCGCTTATGTATATGTTTATGTTTTCTGTATGTGAGTATCTTGCTGGGTTTGTGGCTCACTCTTGTTATTTTCAGATGACGAAAGGCTCATGAAGGACAAAGTTGAGTAGAACCTTATGGTGTAACCAAATTGTTCGGCTGGCTGGAGCTGATTAAATGAAGAACTTAGTTTTATTTCCTTTTGATGTTTTGAGAAGACTTGTAAAATGATTCCGTTGTTTATGACTCTATGGATGTTCTTAGTATGTTTTCGTGATTTGTTTTTGGTTAATGTTATTGAAAGGTTTAGTAAGCATCTCTGATTTTCAAGTCCGGCTAACTTTAATGTTGGCTAGCCTGGTGTGAAATTAAAATTGAATGGCCAGCTCATGCACTTCGGCCTCAATCAATCTAGTGTAAAAGAGAAGTAAAATTTTTATGTCCATTAATATTTATTTATTAATTATCTTTTAAGACTTGACGGTGGCTTTGTGCGTGGAATTATGTCTGGTCCGTCACACCTGATGAGCACCCCCTGACTGAGACCTCCTACCGCTCCCAAAACAAAATTTTTTCATTTGGATTAAGTCTAATATTGGTTATATTAGCTTAATTACACATAATTACGATATTCAAAAATCGGTACGTTGCATGACCCATGCCCAATGCATGACCGAGCTCCCTCTCAAGCGCTGATTCCAGGGGAAGGGCACCTGAAGTGTGCCCAAAGCGTGATCGAGTGCCGATTCCATGGAAGGGGTGCCCGAAGAGCACATGATGTGTGCTCGAGCGCTAATACAGCTATTTAAGTGTGTGCAGCTTCTTTCTTCCATCATTTTGCACATATTAGAGAGAGTGGAGAGAGTGTGTGTGTGGAGAAGAGAGAGAGAAGGTGTGAGGTCCTGAACCCAAAACATGATAATCTAAGGGTAATTAAAATAATAACAACCGAGATACGGCTAAACATGCATGGAAGAAAGAGTTTCGAAAGTAAAAAGTGTGAATGCTGGCTGCTGTATACTGATCCACCACACAGTAGCGGGGCGCCTGTTGCGAACTCGAGCGCAGCAGCAGGCACCAAAATCTAGTAAGGGCATGCTCACCGGGCACCTGCCGCACGCTTGAGTGAGGCCCCAGCAAAAGCCCTGTGCTCGCCGTGTGTGAGGCCCTAGAATTAAAAACGTGATAATTGTGAGTAATTAAAATGATGATAATCATTAAGAGGCCAAGCATGTATTGAAAAATGATGATTGAAAGTAAAAAGTTGGAAAAATACCCGAGTTTAGCAAGCAGCCAAGTGATGCCTGGGTGCACCCAAGGCGCTGCAGCGAGCGCAAAAAGCCAGTGGCTACCCACTCGCCATGCACCATGTGCGATCGAGCGAGCCCCTGGTAGAAACCCAGCGCTCGACATGCGCTCGAGCGCAGCCTCGACTTTTGCCTGCGTGCTGACTTCATTTTTGTTATAAAATGAAGGGGAAAAAGGGAAAGTGAGAGAGAGAGAGAGCAGAGCACGCACGAAGAAGAGGAAGAAGAGAAGAGGAGAAAGGGGAAATCACTTTTTCCAATCCACTCCTAGTAAAAATTACGATAATCGGGCCAAGGCAAGTGTACTTCGGACGTTGTTTTTCGTTTTTACCATTTTCTCTTACTTTAAAGTTGATGAAAATACTCTAAAATGTTGTTGTTACATGTTTAAAATAAACGAAGCATGTTTTCCTCGATTGTTTGGTTAGATTTTGTGTTTACCCATGTTTATTGTAGGTTTTGGCTTCGATTTCATGAATAAGCATGTATTTAGTGTTCGATTTTGTCCCGGAAACTTGTGATGAAACCCTAGCTCGAAAATATTGGGGATTTTTGGTTAAATTGCATGATTTAATGTATGTGTATAGATTTATGGCTTTAATTTCATGAATAAATACATGTTTAGTGTTCGTTTTGAGTCCAGAAGTTTTGGCGAAGTCCTTGATACGAAAATGAAGGGGTTTTAATAATTTTTAACTGTAACTCCTGTTATATAAAAGTTGATTGGCACTGAAATGAAACTCCCGGTATAATTTGTTTTTGAAAATCTTACACGGACTTATACCGATAAATTTCCATGCACTTCTGAAGTAAAACTGAAGGGTTTTCAGACCATTACCGTACGTTCTGAAGTTAATTAAAAGTAAATTTTGAAACTCCGATTATGAAAGAAGGTTTTCAATAAAGAAGTTATTTCTAATACTTTTATTTAGGACTCAAGATTGATTATAGTCAGGTTACGTTCTCTGGCATATCTTAGAACTCTACGGGGGTGATCGAGGATAACTCTGTCCATGGAGTTATATGAGGTTTGCCCTTCCTTGGGCGTTACGGTTGGGAGAAAAGTTTTGTTTGTAGCCTACCTTCGGGTGGCACACCGCACTGTTCCTACGAGATGGGATACTTCTGTCAGTTTCTGGCCTTAGATTGTGTAGAGTGAACACAATCTATCCTCGATCATTTGCCCCCTCAGCTAGTAGAGTATACTGGCAGGGTCTGTTACTATTCTGTTATGTTACCGTTCTATTCCATTACCGTTCTGTTATGTACCGCCGTTACTATACTAATTTCTATTCCGTACCAATTACTGTATTATTCTGAATAAAAGAGAAATTTATGATTCTGCTTTCTGAATTATACTAATTACTGATTACCGGTTTTTGATTTTTGATTTCTAAGTTTAATATCGTCAAAGTATGCTATCTTTGTTTTCTAGGTTATATTCTGTTTAACCATTCTATTTCCGTATAGATTCATAACTGTTCTGCATCACTATTTTACTGCATATATGCATGTACCTAGCTGGGCCCCGGCTCACTGTTTTATTATTTTTCCCCTCCGGATGCGACAGTAGAGTTAGTACCTAATGAGAAAGAGTGACCGAAAGAAATTCCTGAAAACTTTTGAAGACCTGAAGCATTTTGGAGCTATTTTGGGAGAACCAGTTGGATGTAAAGACTTGACTGGACATGTGATTTTGTTTATGGATCTTGTATCTATGGATATTCATGCACATGTGGGTTTTGTACGGAATGCATATGATGTATGTGATGGTGAAAAGGAAAACTATACTTCTGCAGCTTATTAGTTTAGCTTCCGCTCTAAACTTTTGGATATACTGTATAGATCCTAGACGGCATCTCGTTATTGAACTGTTAGTGTAGTTAATAGTTTTATAGATTTATGTCATGGATGGCACATGTGATCCTGTGTATGCATGTTGTAGGAAGAATTATGGTATAATTGATAGTTGTGTGCTTATAATTATTGATCATACAGGTTGTATTTTAGGGTTTTCATCTAGTTACAATGGAGACTTTGCTGCAAATTTCGTAGAAGTCTTGCCTTATCTTTTAGTCCACTATTCTGTTTCTGTCTTGACAAAAGATTCTGAGGAAAAAAAATTTGTTCCATCACAATTGGTATCAGAGAATTGAGATGCCTTAGGAATTGATTGACCGAAAAGGAGAAGCATAGGTTTGAATCTCTACACTGAATTTCTGTAGGAATAGGTTGAGGAAGTTAAGGCAACCAGGACCCTTAAGAGATTGGTTCTTAGGCTAGGTTTAAATTTTCTTAAACTGTTGAATTTTTTTCTCATTCCATTGAATTGTTATCCTTATAACCTTGTGTTTATCTTAATTATAGGATGGCTGGTAGAAGGGGTAGAAGAAATGACCATGGTGGCGATAGCACGCCCTATGATAGAGAGGCTGCTTACATTGATCTGTTGGAGAGGATGACCAATGTGGTAGAATCAGTTGAGCAAGGCACATGGCTCCGGTTCCTGCACCCAAGCCAGCTCCGGCAGTTCTTAGTCCCGCGACATATGATAGATTCACAGTGGAGTGAGCACCGGGCTTCCTAGGAAAGCCTGATCCGGTGGAAGCGAATGTGTGGTTAAAGAGGATGAAGAAGATATTCACTATGATTCGCTGAACTGATCGGGAGAAGGTCACCTTTGCGGTGTATAAATTGGAAGGTGAAGTTGATAGCTTGTGGAGTATGCAGAAGAGGGCGACGGGAGTGCCTGATGATATCATTACCTAGGAGATATTTGAGGATGCTTTTATGGAGAAGTTCTTCCCATCCAGCCTCCGAGATTAGTAGGAGCAGGAGTTTATGAGGTTGAGGCAAGGAAACATGATGGTGAAGGAGTATGATGCTAGATTTACTGAGCTATCCCGTTTTGTGCCCTTCAATGTAGAGGATGAGCAGAGAAAGGCAAAGAAGTTCCAACAAGAGTTACGGGATGACATTAGGAAGTCGCTGTCAATTTTAAAGCTCTAGACTTATGCCAAGATTTTGTACAGAGCGGTGATTTATGAGAAGGAAGCAGAGACAGAGAGATTCTATGCGAAGAGGACCACCAGCCGAGCGGGAGTGAGTACCGGATCTACTGCAGGATCTTCTTGTAATGGCCCAGATCCTAGAATATAGAAAATCCCCGATGTCAAGGAAAACGAGTTAGGGATAGTAATCCGGTCAACAAGTGTTGACCGGAAGGCGTGAAGGAGTAATCTAGTCAACTTAAAATGTTGACTGGAAGGCGTGAAGGAGTAATCCGGTCAACATAAAACGTTGACCGGAAAACATGAAGGAGTAATCTGATCAACGTAAAATGTTGACCGGAAAAACATGAATGGAAGGAAGGACGGGAAAGAGGAAAGTAATCCGGTCAACGCCAGTTAGTTGACCGGAATATGACTAAATGAGAAATCTAAATCCGGTCAAGGTCAGTTGACCAGGAATTAATAAGGAAACTCTTTAGAAATGTAGAACCATAAATAACCTAGAAATTTAATAAGGAAACTCTTTGGGAATGTAAAGCCATAAATAACACACTCTGAAACATCCCCCCTAGTGTGGCCAAACCCTAACGATGGCCGCCAGACCCGAGGTCTATAAATAAGAACTAGAGGGCATGAGAAAGAGGCACGCAATAGAGTTTTCTAGTAAAGGGAGACCAAAAATTCAAGGCGAAGTAAAAGAAATCCAGGCAAGAGTACTCACCCCTTTTTTAAATTCATGATTATGCATGTTTATAATGCTAGTATATCAGACATTTTTATGAACTTATGTTTCGGTATGTATGATGTTTGTTCTGTTCCTTTGATTTAAGGAAGAATCGTTCTAAACCGCATGTTTAAAAAGAAACCCTGATATTCCTGATGTTATGTTTGAAATATGATTATTTGTTGAATTATATGAACTTTGATAATTGCATGTTTAAAGAAAAGACTTCCAACCCTTGAGGAAAAACTTTCGGTTTTGTTAAAAGAAAGGTATTCGGTAATTGTCCTATGAAAATTGAAATCGGCTTTAAGAACATATGTTTCAAAATCGGAACCTGTCCCATGAAAAAGAACTCCGGCCGTTGAGAAAAAAAATACTCCGTCCTGTTAAGAAAAAGCACTCCGGCCTTTTGAGAAAAAGCACTCCAGCTTTTTAAAGAAAAAGCACTCCGACTTTTAGAGCTTTGGATTTTAGAGCTCCGAATTTTAAAGAAAAAGCACTCCGGCTTTTAGAGCTCCAAATTTTTAAGAAAAAGCACTCCGGCTTTCAGTAAAAAGAACTCCGGCTTTCAGTAAAATGAACTCTGGCTTTTTGATAAAAAGAACTCCGGCCTTTGTTGGAAAGAAACTCCGGATTTTTGAACTTCGGCTTTTAATGAAAAATAACTCTGGCTTTTGAACTCCGGCTTTTGAGAAAGAAAAAGAACTCCGCCCTTTTGAGAAAAGAACTCTGCCCTTTTGAGGAAAGAACTCTGGCTTTGTAAGGAAAGATTTCCGGCTTTTGAGAAAAGAACTCCGACCTTTTGAGAAAAGAACTCCGGCATTTTGAGAAAAGAACTTCGGCTTTTGAGAAAAGAACTCTGACTTTTAAGAAAAAGGACTCCGACTTTTAAAGAAAATAACTCCAGATTTTGATAAAAATCTTCGACCTTAAGATGATTAAGGTAAAGGCTATACGGACTTCAATTGTTGAAGTTAAAGAACAAAAACTTTAAGAACAAAGAAAATGTATGTAATTCGGACAGCAAGTGGAACTCTACGACTTTCGACTTTCGAACTATGATGGACGGCCATTAAAAGACATGAACTAAGAACCGAGCTTCCATTAAACTTTGTTAAAGATGGATGAAGGATATTGGAGTGACACTCGAAGACTGCCTCCTGGGCCACGGGGGGAGACTTTTGGTGGCATAAGACTTTTGGAGTACGGCCCCGTATGCCGGGTTAAAGGCATTACCTCCCGCCTCGGGGAGCATAATGAGAAGATACGGCTTTAGGTTATGGGGTAACACACAATCCTTCCTCGATGTTGTCCACTCCCGTCTGGTCTCTAAAGATGATAAGAATTTCAAAAGGTTTTTATGAATTTTCTAAAGACAAGATAATAAGAATAAGAACAAGGACATTCTAAACTAAAGAAGAAATTATATGGGGATTTTATATATTGAAGTTATGATATGAATCCTTACTTTGATCTAATTATATGTATATTTATATTTTCTGCGTGTGAGTATCTTGCTGGGCTTTGTAGCTCACTCTTGCCACTTTTCAGATGACGAGAGGCTTATGGAGGACGAAATTGAGTAGAACCATATGAAGTAGCTAGACGGCATAGCTGATCGGAGCTGATAAATGAAGAACTTGATTTATTCCTTTTGATGTTTTGAGAAGACTTGTAGAATAGTTCTGCTGTATAAGAATCTATGGATGTTAGCATGTTTCCATGATTACTTTTTGGATAAATAAAATTGATAATTCTAGTAAGCATCTCAGGTCATATTAAGGCATTCAAGTCCGTCTAACCTTAGTGTTAGCTGGCCAAGTATAAAATTAAAATCGGAAGGCCAGCTCATGTAGTTCGCCTCAAGCCAATCCTGTGTATAAAAGAAAGGTTTATTCATATGAAAGAAAAGAAAAAATTTTATGTCCACCTAATTATTATCTATTAATTTATTTGAGGCAATGATTTAGGCTTGACGGCGGCTTTATGCAGTGGAATAAAGCCGGACCGTCACACTTCTGGACCGTCCAATAAGACTAGGATGGCTGACAAGGGAAAGAGTATTGTACCAGCTCAGTCAGTAACTGGTTCTAGAGGGTTAGCTGAAGATTGCACCTTCTGTGGGAGGAGACATCCGGGGCAAGCATGTCGTAAGTTATCGGGGGCATGTTTCAGATGTGGACAGCAGAGCCACCTGCTCAGGGACTGTCCACTACCTCCGAGACTAGAAGGAAAGAAGTCTACTATCTTGGCAAAGGCTTTTGTGGTGACTGTTCAGGACCCGGAGGCATCTCCGATGTCATGGAAAGTACACTTTCTATTTGTGGAGTTTCTACATCTATATTGTTTGACTCAGGATCTACCCATTCCTTTATTTCTCCGCGATTTGCATGCTGCATTATATCTGCCCCGTGTATTCTGGATTGTGAACTGTCTGTATGTACTCCCACTGGGTCCCCTGTGATAACGGATGTTATGTATCCAGGATGCATAGTTGAGGTGAATGGGAACTATTTCGTTGTGGACTTGGTGTTGTTGAACATGGGTGATTTTGATGTGATTTTACAGGTGGACTAGCTGGCCAAATATCATACCAGTATTTGATTGTTTTCTGAAGAGGGTTTGTTTTAATATTCTTAGAATGGAGCCCTTTTTCTTTCAGGGCATTAAGAAAAAGGGATTTCCTGTATTAATCTCTATTTTACATGCTAAGCATTTGATGAAGAGTGGATGTAAAGCTTACTTGGCATATGCCTGCACTACTTGGAGTCATAGTGTGCTGGGTAAGGACATCCTGGTTGTCTGTGATTTTGAGGATGTATTTCAAGAGGAGTTACCTGAATTATCTTCACACCGGGAAATTGAGTTTGAAATTGTTATTGTTCCTGGTGTTAGTCTGGTTTCTAAGGCCCCTTATCGTATGGCTCCGGCTGAATTGATGGAGTTGAAGTTGCAATTATAGGAGCTGTTAGACAAGGGCTTTATCAGACCGAGTGTATATTGTTCGTAAGGAAGAAAGATGGGTCCTTGCAGTTGTGTATTGATTATCGTGAGTTGAATAAAATTACGATTAAAAATAAATACCCTCTACTGCATATTGATGATTTATTTGATCAATTGCAAGGATCTCGGGTGTTCTCGAAGATTGATTTGAGGTCCGGTTATTATCAATTGAGGATCAAGCCGAAAGATGTGGCTAAGACTGCTTTTCGGACACGTTATGGCTATTATGAGTTCCTTGTTATGCCTTTTGGCCTTACGAATGCTCTAACTGCTTTTATGGATTTGATGAATAGGTTGTTTAGGCCGTACTTGGATAAATTTGTGGTGGTGTTCATTGATGAGATCCTGATTTATTCAAAGGATTATGAGGAACACAAGATTCATTTGAGGAGTGTACTTCAAGTGCTCCGTGAGGAAACATTATATGCCAAGCTGAGTAAATGTGAATTCTGGCTCGAGAGGGTGATGTTTTTGGCGCATGTGATTTCTGATGGTCGTATTTTTGTGGATCCCAGGAAAGTAGAGGCTGTTACAAACTGGAGCTGGCCGACTTCTGTGACTTAGGTTAGGAGCTTTCTGGGCATGGTGTGATATTACAGACGTTTTGTAGAGAATTTCTCACAGATTGGTATGCCTCTGACTCAGCTACTGAAGAAGGAGGCTAAGTTTGTATGGACTGAGGAGTGTGATCTGAGCTTCCAGGAGCTAAAGAATTGTTTGACTACCGCTCCAGTGTTGATTATTCCAGAGGGTTCAGGAGGCTTTGAGGTGTACTGCGACGCCTCTAAGGCAGGTCTAGGATGTGTATTAATGTAGCATAGTAAAGTTGTAGCTTATGGATCTAGGCAACTGAAAGTGTATGAGAAGAACTATCCTACTCATGATCTAGAGCTTACTGCTGTTGTCTTTGCTTTGAAAATTTGGAGACATTATTTGTATGGTGAAAGGTTCCTTGTGTATTCTGATCATAAGAGTCTGAAGTACCTATTTTCACAAAAGGAACTTAACATGAGGCAAAGGAGATGGCTTGATTTCTTGAAGGATTATAACTATGATATACAGCATAAGCCAGGAAAGGCCAACATAGTTGCGGACGCATTGAGTCGCCGATCGGGGTATGTGGCACACTTGCTGATCAAGCAGATGAAAATGTTGGATTACCTAAAACAATATAATATCCAATGTTATGCTAAAGGTAATAGATGCTCCTATTGTACCTTCAGATCCAACCCGAAGTAGTCAGTGAAATTAAAGAGAAGCAGGTGAATGATCCGTTCCTTATGGATGTTGTTAGTGATCTGAGTAAGGAATTTCGGGCTGATTTTAACATCCGGACTGATGAAGTATTGAGGTTTAGAGACCAATTATGTGTACCGAATGATAGAGGATTGAAGGAGAAGATTTTGAAGGAGGCTCACCGGTCCTGGAATACGATTCACTCGGGGACGAATAAAATGTATCAGGATCTGAAGAAAACCTTCGGATGGAGGAATATGAAAAGAGATATCATGACTTATGTGGAAAAATGTCTAGTATGTCAGCAACTGAAAGCTGAGATGAGGAAGCCTTTTGGATTGTTACAGCCTATGCCAATCCCGAGTTGGAAATGGGAAGACATTGCTATGGACTTTGTATTGGGTTTACTAAGAACTCCTGGGAATCATGACGCCGTTTTGGTTATAGTTGATCGGCTGACAAAATCAGCCCACTTCTTGACGATCAGGATGACCTATTCGCGTGATAGGTTGGCTCAGTTGTATGTAAATGAGATCGTGAGGCTTCATGGAGTTCCTGCCTCCATTGTGTCTAATAGAGATCCATGTTTTGTCTTGAGGTTTTGGGAGAGCTTGCATAAGGAGTTGGGGACAGAGTTGAAATTCGGTATTGCATATCACCCCCAGACTGATGGCCAATCTGAGTGTACCATTCAGATTCTTGAGGATATGTTAAGGGCCTTTGTTTTGGAGATGAAAGGAACTTGAGACACTTGTCTGGAACTAACTGAATTTGCCTATAATAATAACTATTAGGCTAGCATCGGCATGGCACCTTTTGAGGCATTGTATGGGAGAAAATGTAGGTCACCGATTCACTGGGAGGAGACTAGAGATAAAAGGATTTTGGGCTCGGAGATTGTGAAAGAAAAGGCGGAGAAGATTAAACTGATCCATGATAACTTGAAAATTGCTCAAAGTTGACAGAGAAGCTATGCGGATAGGAGGAGGATAGAATTGAGCTTTTAGGTAGGAGATCTTCTATTTCTGAAGGTCTCACAGTCCAACGGCAGGTTTCGGTTTGGAGTGAAGGGGAAATTGAAGCCGCGGTTCATTGGTCCTTTTGAGATTCTGGAAAGGATCGGGGAGGTAGCCTACAGGTCGGCGTTACCGCCTAGTCTAACGGGCGTACATGATGTATTTCATGTATCGATGCTTCAGAAGTACGTCCACAATCCTGCACATGTGATTGACTATGGATCCTTGGCTATCGACAAGGATTTGTCCTACATTGAAGAACCACTGCAGATTCTAGATCAAAAGGATCAGAGGTTGCGTACGAAGACCATTCCCCTGGTGAAGATACTTTGGAGAAATCATTCACAGGAGGAGGCCACTTGGGAGCACGAGGAAGAAATCTGAAGCAAATATCCCCACTTGTTCTCTTGAGCTATGTAGTTTTGTTTAATTTCAAAGACAAAATTTCTTTAAGTGGGGGAGAGTTTGAGGCCCCGGATTAAAAAAGTGATAATTGAGAGTAATTAAAATGATGATAATCATTAAGAGGCCAAGCATGTATTGAAAAATGATGGTTGAAAGTAAAAAGTTGGAAAAATACCCGAGTTCAACAAACAGCCGAGTGGCACCTACCACGCGCCCGAGGCACTACATGGAGCACAAAAAACATGTGGCTACCCACTCGCCGCATGCAAGGCGCGCTCGAACGAGCCCCTAGTAGAAACCCCACGCTCGACACGCGCTCGAGCGCAGCCCCGACTTTTGCCCACGTGCTGACTTTGTTTTTGTTATAAAATGAAGGGGGAAAAAGGAAAGTGAGAGAGAGAAAGCAGAGCATGCACAAAGAAGAGGAAGAAGAGAAGAGGAGAAAGGCGAAATCACTTGTTCCAATCCACTCCCGGTAAAAATAACGGTAGATTGGGCCAAGGCAAGTGTACTTCGGACGTTTTTCATTTTTACCTTTTCCTTTTGCTTTAAAGTTGATGAAAATGCTCTAAAATCTTGTTGTTACATGTTTAAAGTAAACGAAGCAAGTTTCCCTCGATTGTTCAGTCAGATTTCGTGTTTACCCACATTTATTGCTAGTTTTGGCTTCAATTTCATGAATAAGCATGTATTTAGTGTTCGATTTTGTTCTGGAAGCTTGTGATGAAACCCTAGCTCGAAAATATTGGGGATTTTTGGTTAAATTACATGATTTAATGTATGTGTATGGATTTATGGCTTTAATTTTATGAATAAACACATGTTTAGTGTTCGTTTTGAATCCAAAAGTTTTGGCGAAGCCCTAGTTACGAAAATGAATGGGTTTTAATGATTTTTAACCGTAGCTCCTATTGTATAAAAGTTAATTGGCACTTGAAATGAAGCCCCGATATAATTTGTTTTTGAAAATCTTGCACGAACTTATACCGATAAATTTCCATGCAATTCTGAAGTAAAACTGAAGGGTATTTAGACCATTACCGTACACTCTGAAGTTAACTAAAATTATATTGTGAAACTGTTATTATGAAAGAAGGTTTCAACAAAGAAGTTATTTCTGATACTTTTATTTAGGACCCAAGACTGATTACAGTCAGGTTAGGTTCTCCGGCTTGTCTTAGAACTTTATGGTGGTTATCGAGGATAACTCTACCCATGTAGTTATATGAGGTCTGCCCTTCCTCGGGCCGTTACGGTCAGGAGGAAAGTTCTGTTTCTAGCCAACCTTCGGGTGGCCTTCGGGTGGCACACCGTACTGTTCCCACGAGATGGATACTTCTGTTCAGTTTCTGGCCTTAGATTGTGTGAAGTGATCACAATCTATCCTCAATCATTTGCCCCCTCAGCCTGTAGGGTATACTGGTAGGGTATGTTACCATTCTGTTATGTCACCGTTCTATTCGTTACCGTTCTGTTATGTACCGCCATTACTATACTGATTTATGTTCCGTATCGATTACAGTACTATTCTGAATAAAAGTGAAATTTATGATTCTGCTTTCTGAATTATACTGATTACTGATTACCGATTTCTGATTACTAATTTCTAATTTCTGAGTTCAATATCATCAAAGTATGCTTTCTCTATTTTCTAGGTTATATTCTATTTAACCGTTCTGTTTCTATATAGATTCATGACTTTTTTATATCACTATTTTACTGCATATATGCATGTACCTTGCTGGGCCCCGACTCACTGTTTTATTACTTTTTTCACTCCAGATGAGACAGTAAAGTTAGTCCTCGATGAGAAAGTGTGACTGAAAGAAATTCCTAAAGACTTTTGAGGACCTGAAGCATTTTGGAGCTATTTTAGGAGAACCAGTTTGATATAAAGACTTGACTGGACATGTGATTTTGTATATGGATCTTATATCTATGGATATTCATGCACATGTGGGTTTTGTACAGAATGCATATGATGTATGTGATGGTAAAAAGGAAATCTATACTTCTGTAGGTTAATTGTTTAGCTTCCGCTCTAAACTTTTGGGTAACTATACAGGTCCTAGACAGCATCTCATTATTGAACTGTTAGTGCAGTTAATGGTTTTATAGATTTATGCTATGGATGGCACATGTGATCCTGTGTATGCATGTTGTAAGAAGAATTGTGGAATAATTGATAGTTGTGTGCTTATAATGGTTGATCATATAGGTTGTACTTTTGGGTTTTCATCCAATTAAAAAGGAGACTCTACCAAAATTTCTGCAAAAGTCTTGCCTTATCTTTTAGTCCACTAATTCTTTTTCTTTCTTGACGAAAGCTTTTGAGGAAAAAAATCCGTTCCGTTACACCGTGTGCTTGCTGGGAGCTCAAGCGAGGGCCGGCAGAATCCCGGTGCTCGCCGTGCGCTCGATGGGCGCTCGAGTGCCGATCACGGGCCCAGTCACGTGGCTCTTTTCTCCCGCATTTTAAATGAGAAATAAGGGTTTTGGGGTTTTATTGTCAGCAAACCCACGACAGCAATGAAGGAGAGAAGAGAGGAAGGAGAGAGAAGAGAAAGAAA
Source organism: Nepenthes gracilis (assembly GCA_033239525.1). NCBI lineage: Eukaryota > Viridiplantae > Streptophyta > Magnoliopsida > Caryophyllales > Nepenthaceae > Nepenthes > Nepenthes gracilis. The sequence continues at coordinate 12,236,960 of BSYO01000002.1, forward strand.
AGGGGAAAATCGACCGTCAAGTCTCGAATTGAGTCACGGTAACTGTATCTTACAACTTTTAATCATGTATTAACTAATACTTCACAATATAACATGTGCAGATCATCACTCAATGTTCATAATCCTTGCTCTTTCTACTTCATTCTTTATTTCTCCTTGGTCACTATTCTTCACATCTCTTTATTCATCGAATAATTTTAGGATACTTATTATAATTTTTGACATGATTGTAGATAATAGCATTCATCAGACTTCAATATTTCATAATAACATTGTCCCAATATCATAATTTATTTATTTATCATAAAACATGAGTAATACAATTAAACTAATAATTTATAATACTGACGTAAAATCATGATATTTATTTATAATATTATGAAAAGTATGCAATATTTTATACAAATCTCATAAATGGAGAATTATAGAAATAGTAACAGAGATAACAAGAGTTAGATATACTTGCCTCCCTTCCTTGCTGCTCACGTTTAAGCTTTCATCCCCTTCCCCCTTCTCTTTCCTCTACTGTGCTGCACTACTGCTGTGCTCCTTTCCTCCTACCCCTATTTATAGGCGCAGCACTCTTCCATTCTCAAAACTTCTAGATTACTCGGGAGCTTTTCGGCTCTGGAAAGCTCTAGAATTTTCGAGAGATTTTTACCCGTGCCGATCGTACAGCGTTTCCCATATTTTTACTCATTTCGGTATTTTTTTACCTATCCGATGTTCATCTCAGCCATTTGTCCATCCCACTGTTCATCCCGTCATTTTCTTATACCATCCATTCCAGTTATCTCTATCACACTAGCATACCGGTCACTTTCCTTGAAGCATACTGGCCACTTTCTTCCAATTCCACATTGGTATTTTACTATAGCTATTTTGGTAATATCGTTCTGTCCCTACATCCATGCCAATTTTGCCAATTCAAACCTGCAAACCATACTGATCATTTCCCCTTTTAAGTTTACTGGACACTTTGCTTCAAGCTAGCATTAATTCGGCCAAATGTATCATTCCGGCTATTTTACTTCAAATGGAAAAATTCATTACTCCTAAGCAAATTTTGCATAATGGCTATTTGCATCATTCCATCCTTTTGCATAGACATTCATACCAATAATTTGCTTTATACCAACAAAATGCATCCATCCTATCAATTTTGCTTTATTCCGGCAAATTGTGCCATTTTGGCATTTGCACCAAATTACCCGATGAAACCATTTCACCCAAATTACTCATTCTGCCCAAAATACCCATTTTGGCCATGGCAAAATGCACTATTCCGGATATTTTGGACAACCGGCCGTCTTCTATTCAAAATCCATACCGATAATTTCATCTTATTTGTCATTATGCAAACCAGTCCTTTCATGCTTAATCCCATACCAGTAATTTATCACTTCCTGGCTTTTAATGCAAATCGGTCACTTTTGCCATACTGGGCAAAATGGCACACTTACCAGTCAACTGTTGACCAGGCATTTTCGTCTTGGCTGCTTTGCATTTTAAATCGATCAACACTTTGACCAGAAAATCTCCTCAATTTGTTTTAGCTGGTCCACGGCTGCTAAAGTGGCTCATCAATGCTTTTCTTCCTTTGGCGGCTAAAGTAGCCGTTCTCCTCGGCTGTAACAACAACACCCATTTTAGCCAGTCAATGGGTGTTGACCAGGTGATTTCATCTTTGTTTAATTCATTTTTGGCCAGTCAATGAAGCATTAACTGGATATTTTCCTTTCTTGGTGGCCAGCCATTTTGCTCATTTGGAAGCCAATAGATTTTGTACTTTAGCAGGTCAACTCTTTAACTGGGAATTTGGGCCCTTTGGGCAATATGGCATTTTGCTAACCGGTGATTTTGGGCATATAACCAGTTACTTAACATTTGGCCGGTCAATGGGCTTGACCAGACAATGTTCCTTACTCACTTTTGCCGGTGAACAATGTGCTGACCGTCTTGCTTTCTAACTCCATTTTGGCCAATCAACTCAGTGTTGACCAGTTATTTTCTTCCTTCAGCCTGTTGGTTTTCCTCACATTTTTCCCAAATCTACTTATCCCAATTATATTAATCTTAATTGTATTTACTTAATTATTGTAAGTTACAATGTCTTAAAAATTAGTCCTTACACAGGTGCTGTTGGGTGCGATGCTAGTTGTGCTGAGAGGCGACCCAGGCACTGCTGAGCACGACAAGGTCATTGCTAGGGCACAACAAGGGAGCAGCATGGGCACGACAAGGGCATTGATGGGGCATGACAAGGTCGTTGCTAGGCCGTGACAAGGGAGTGGCATGGGCACGACACCAATGCTACTGGGTGCGACTCCAACACTGATGGGGTGTGACAAGGTTGTTACTAGGGCACAAGAAGGACGCTGCAGGGCCTCCACAAGTGAGTCGCATCGGCACGATACCAGTCCTGCTAGGCACAACAAGGGCACTAATGGGATGCAACAAGGGTGCTACAGGGGCACGTTGCATGCCACAAGTGACACGGGTGCTACTGATTACGACAAGGGACCGGTGTGGGTGCAACATGGGTGCGACAGCGGCACTGTTGGGCACAACAAGGGCACTGCTGCGGTGCAACAAGTGAGTGGCATGGGCACTATAGGGTAGCTGCTGGGAGACAAGGGATCAACTAGGGCACATAGAGCTTGATAAGGGCATCGGTGGGGCACGCAGGGGAGCTGCTGGGTGCAACACAGGTGGTGCTAGGGTGCGACCCAGGCACTTTCGGGCATGACATGGGGGCAACAAGGGCAATGTTGGGCATGACAAGGGCACTGCTAGAGCACGCCTTGGGTGACAAGGGCATATTGCTTGGGTGCAACACGGATGTTGCAGGGTGTGATAAGGACGCTGCTGGGTGCGAGAAGGAAGCTACTAGATGGCGCAAGGGCGTGACACGGGTGGTGTTGGATCAACCCGGGCACTACTAGGGATGACACGGGCACCGCAGTGATGCACTTGGCGTGACAAGGGCACTATTCGGGCTTGCTGGGGAGCTGTTGGCGGCAACAAGGGCGTTCCTCGGCAGCGACCCAGGCACTACTGGACGTGACAACGACATTGTTGGGGCACCACATTGGTGCGACACCGGCACTGCTGGGCACAATAAGGGAGCTACGGAGCACAAAAAGTGAAGTGAGCACTGTTGGGAGCAACAAGGGTTCGAAACGGGCGCAACAATAGCATGCTGGGCGCCACAAGGGAGCTACTGGACGCGACACCAACACGACAAGGGCATTCCGAGGAGCACTCCTGGGTGCGACAGAGAGTTGCTGGAGCACGACAAGCGACACGGGCGCCATTAGGAGTGACAAGGGACCGGCATGGGCATGACACCAGCACATCTAGGCGCAACAAGGGAGCTGCTGGGTGCGACACCAGTGCAATAATGGCATCCTGGGGTGCGACACCAGTGTGACACCAGCTCTGCTAGGCAAGACAAGGGAGATGCTGGAGCACGAAAAGCGATGCGGGCATTGCTAGGCGCAATAAGGGAGCTGCTGGGCACGATACCGGCATGACAAGGGCATTCTTGGGGTGCAACACCAACACTACTAGGCGTGAAAAGGGTGTTGCTGGAGCTTGACAAGCAACGCGGGCAACACTGGGAGAGATAAGGGACCGACACAGGCACGACACCATCACTACTGGGTGCGACAAGGGAGCTGTTGGGAGCGACAAGGGATGGGCACGAGCACGACACCAGTGTTGCTGGGCACGATATGGGAACTGCTGGGCATAACAAGGGCATTGCTAGGGTGCAACACCGGCGCAACACCAACACTGCTGGGAGCGACAATGGAGCTAGTGGAGCACAACAAGTGTCGTGGGCATTGCTAGTAGTGACGAGGGAGCTGCTCGGAGCGACACCGGCATGAAAAGGGCATTCCTGGGGTGTAACACTGGCGTGACACTAGCATTACTGGGTGTGACAAGGGAGCTGCTAAAGCTTAACAAGCGACATAAGAAACGCTAGGAGCGATAGGGGATCGGCACGAGCACGACACCATCACTACTGGGTGCGACAAGGGCATTCCTGGGGCACGACATAGGTGCGACACCAGCACAGCTGGGCACAACGAGGGAGCTACTGGAGCATGACAAGCAACACGGGCACTATTGGGCTAAACAACGGCCTTGATCGGGCATCGGTGGGGCACAACAAGAACATGACATTGCCACTGCTAGGCACACATCACTGCCGTGGCAGTTGCGTGACTTGGTCGGATCAAATTATTATTGTGGTGAGGCAGGGACATGCCCTGAAACGTTAGGGATGTGGCGACGGTGCTCCGTTCTGTTTACCTTCGATTATCCTAACTTGAAAAGTAAGCGGTTTTTACAGGAGCATCCCGAGGGTAACGCGGAGCGGGGTGGATAGCTATGGTGGCAGCCTTCTGTCCCTGAGCCTCCTTTTTTTTCTCATCGTTGCTCGGTTTGGGGGGAGGGATGAATTGGAGCAATATAGGACTGAATCTCAATCGATCGTGGCAGTAAGGACACTCTGCCACTTACAATACCCCGTCGCATATTTAAATCATCTGCAAAAGATTCAACCTGCAACTCAGTGGAAATTATACTTCTAGGTGGCCCATGCGGTGCATCTGCCACAAGGGCTTTACCAATGACACGTACCCTTGGGGGCTACGCTCCTACTGTGGGTTGGCAAAGGAGTGGCGAGCACATGCATCGCTTCTGTCCCGAATTCTAACTTAGAGGTGTTCAGTCATAATCCAATACATGGTAGCTTTGTGTCGCTGGCTTTTCAACCAAGCACGAAGACTAATTATGCAAATCAACGGTTCCTCTCGTACTAGGTTGAATTACCATTGCGACACTGTCTTCAATATGGTAAAACTATCCTATCTCACGACGATCTAAACCCATCTCACATTCCCTATTGGTCGGTGAACAATCTAACACTTGGTGAATTTTGCTTCACAATGTTAGGAAGAGCTGACATCGAAGGATCAAAAAGCCACGTTGCTATGAAAACTTGGTTGCCACAAGCCAGTTATCCCTGTAGTAACTTTTTTGACACCTCTAGCTTCAAATTCCAATGATCTAAAGGATTGTTGGCCACGCTTTCATGGTTCGTATTCGTACTGAAAATCAGAATCAAAGGAGCTTTTACCCTTCTGTTCCACACAAGATTTTTGTTCTCATTGAGCTCATCTTAGGACACCTACATTATCTTTTAACAGATGTGCTGCTCCAGCCAAACTCCCCACCTAAAAATGTCCACCACTTGGACCAGCCTGCTGGGCGAGCCTTCAGTCCAAAAAGAGGGCCCATGCCCCACCTCTAACTCATAAAGGAAGTAAAATAACGTTAAAAGTAGTGGTATTTCACTTTTGTCCGAGGGCTCCCACTTTTCCTACACCTCTCAAGTCATTTCACAAAGTTAGACAAGTGTCAAGCTCAACAGGGTCTTCTTTCCCCGCTAATTCTGCCAAGCCTGACCCTTGGCTATGGTTTCGCTAGATAGTAGATAGGGACAGTGGGAATCTTGTTAATCCATTCATGCGCAGCACTAATTAGATATTGAGTCATTTGGCAACCTTAAGAGTGTAATAGTTACTTCCGCCATTTACCCATGCTTGGCTAAATTTCTTCACTTTGATATTTAGAGAAGTGGGTAGAAATCACAATGCGTTAGCATCCTCAGGAACCATTGCAATACTTTGTTTTAATTAAACAGTCAGATTTTTCATGTCCGTACCAGTTCTAAGATGGCACTTTGAAGCCTAGGGAAGGCCCCTAAGGGAGCTGTTCCAAGTCCGTCCCCCGGCCGGCACACGGTGATCTGCTCTCGCCATGGACACAACTCAAGCAATCCACTAACAGCAGATGGGTTCACGACTGGGATCCCCGTGCGCATCCCTCAGAGCCAATCCTTTTCCCAAAGTTACGGATCCATTTTGTCGACTTCCCTAGCCTACATTGTTCCATTTACCAAAGGCTGTTCACCTTGGAGACTTGATGCGGTTATGGTACAATTAGGCATGGGGGCACTTACTCCTTCGGATTTTCAAGGGTGGCTGGGGGGCGCATCGGACACCAAGCAATGTGTGGTGCTCTTCCATCCGCTGGACCCCACTTCCTGCTGAGCTGTTTCCAGGGTGGGTAGGTTGTTAAACAAAAAAGATAACTCTTCCCAAGGTCCCCGCCGAAGTCTCAGGACTTCCTGACATTGCCGTCAACCACCCGTCCTAGTTCAGGAATTTTAACCCGATTCCATTTTGAAGCTCACGCTGGCGTGTTGTCAAACAGGCTTCCCCCATCTCTTAGGATTGACTAACCCATGTGCAAGTGCCATTCACATGGAACCTTTTCGCTCTTCGGTCTTCAAAGTTCTCATTTTAATATTTGCTACTACTACCAAGATCTGCACCAACAGCCGCTGCGCCTTGGCTCGCCCCACAGGTTTTGAGGCAACTAGTGCGCCATCCTACTAATTAGGGCCTTGCACTTGCCCCGATGGCCGGGTGTAGGTCACACGCTTAAGCGCTATCCATTTTCAAGGCTAGTTCATTTGGCAGGCGAGTTGTTACACACTCTTTAGCGGATTTTGACTCCCATGACCACCGTCCAATTGTCTTAATCGACCAACACTCTTTGTGGGATCTAGCTTAGCGTGCAGCACAGCACCGTAACCCGGCTTGCGGTTCATCTAGGATTGCCAGCTCTGCTTACCGAAAATGGCCCACTTGGAGCTACTCAACGAAGCAGCTGCGCCATCCTACCTATTTAAAGTTTGAGAATAGGTCGAGAGCGTTGTGCCCCTGATACCTCTAATCATTGGCTTTACCCGATAGAACTCACATTCCAACTCTAGCTATCCTGAGGGAAACTTTGGAGGGATCCAGCTACTAGACAGTTCAATTAGTCTTTCGCCCCTATACCCAAGTCAGATGAATGATTTGCATATCAGTTTCACTTCGGGCCACCACTAGAGTTTCCTCTAGCTTCGCCCACTCTGGCATAGTTTACCATCTGTCGGGCCCCGACAGGTATGCTCTCACTCAAACCCTTCTTAGAAAATCAAGGTCAGTCAATGATGCAACCTACAAGGGGATCCTACCAATCAGCTTCCTTGTGTATTATGGGTTTATTCGCCCATTGACTCGCACACATGTTAGACTCCTTGGTCCATGTTTCAAGACGGGCCCAATGGGGGCTCGCTGGCCCACGCCTAGAGCGTGTAGGTGACAAGCATGCCATGACATCACACGCTGCCTTCCACAATCGCTAGGACAATGCTTCCAAGCTTGTCTATGGCTCGAGGTTTAGTAGCCCCCTAAATCCGCATCGGTCCACGCCCTAGTCTATCGGCGAGCTAACTTGTGACCGTTTTGCATCCAACCGGGGTGCATCGTGGGCCCCCATCTACTTCTTTCCCGATAATTTCAAGCACTCTTTGACTCTTTTCTCAAAATCTATTTTATCTTTCCCTCGCGGTACTTGTTCGCTATTGGTCTCTCGCTATTATTTTGCCTAGACATAATTTACCGCCTGCTTGGGGCTGCATTTCTAAACAACCTGACTCACCGACAACACCTCATGGTGCAACAGGGTTCGAACACGATGGTGCTCTCACACTCTCTGACACCCCTTTCCAATGGACGTGGGCCCGGTTAGTTGTGAAGGATGCTTCTCCAGACTTTAATTCAAATAACAAAACTGCCCGATTCTAAAGCTGAGAACTTCCCAATTCACTCACCATTACTAGGGGAATCCTTGTAACTTTCTTTTTCTTTGTTTATTGACATCCTCAAACTCAACGGGTTGCCCCGCCTTACCTAGGTTCCTTGCGTTGGTGCCATATGGACGATGCTATGGGGTCATACGAGCTTCACAGGCAACGTGCTGAGTGCGACGTGATGCATCCTTGGCCTTCGCCTGGTCGACCAGCAAACATTGCGGCATAGTCATCGAGCTCCAATTTTAGGCCAGCCGCACAACAATGCACGAGGCGCCACTCTCTGCCCCAACCTAGCATGACGAGATACAATGGCTTGGTTGGGGGTGACGCTATGCATGATGCCTAGTTAGACGTGCCCTCAGCGTAGAGCCTTTAGGTGCAACTTAAGTTCAAAGACTCAATGGTTCATGGGATTATGCAACTAACACAAAGTATCGCGTTTTGCTACATTCTCCATCGATGCGAGAGCTAAGATATCTGTTGTTGAGAGTCATTCAGATATGACAGATCACCATCTCACTCACCTGGCATCTAGCAGCAAGGCAACACACGCTATGTTACTATTCCTTGGTGCAATTTGCACTAGGATTTGTTCTCGTCCCAAGCCTAACCCGACACTCCCATTGCTGCTCATGCCTGTAGATAGGCCAATAACAATATGCCCCCACATGTACCCCTGGGGCCAAGAGGCGGTCATTGTCCTTCCACAGTGATATCCTAAGGCTTGTCAAAAGTATTACCCACTATAATATAAGGCCAAGATAATCCTTGAGTCTCTATTATAATATCAATGGTATGCCAATAGTTATTACCCTCCGTAATATAAATCTGTAGTCCTAGTTTCATCATTTCTTATTCTTTAAGGGAAGGTCCACCATACTTCTTTCACAATCTTCTCCATCTAGGAGAACAAATCAATTATATAAAAAATTGTGAAATTTTTCTCCAAATACTTGCACAATTATCATCTTTCTTTCAAATTTAAGTCTTTTTATGACTCAATTTGCATATAAGAATGTCATAAACATAGGGAAGAATAAGAATTCTTACCACCAAGAGACAATTATAACCTTAGAGGCTTCTGGATAATATTTCCTTCACAATTGGTTAGCGAACGTATTTTTTGAGATAAACAATTAAATACATGCAAATATATATGCAACTTATTTCACAATTAAATAATGCAAAATTTAAAAAAAAAATACCAAAGAGGCTCGGGTGAACAGTACCCGGTTGTGCATATCGGACTATCCCAAAAATTTAGGCATCCAATGGGTAAATTATCAAATTCAAGATACGGGTAATTATAATCTCAAGTCAATTTATGCATAAAATTTGAAATAAATGCTTAAACGAGGTCCAGGCATACCTTAGGGCTCCGATGAACAAAAATACACATAAAACTACCAAATCAGATATTCAATCGATAAATTAACTTATATAAGATATGGTAATGATATTCTAGAGAAAATTTTTACAAAATCCCAAAAAATCGGAGGCCAAAACCTTTCGAGCATGGGGTTAGGGTTTTAGTGTGAAAACCAGTCAATTTCTATAAATTTAGACATGAAATTCATATATATGCATAATCAAGCCATGAGTATCACAAATACATGCATAGGTTGTGTATCGAGACAACAATACCCGAATGGGATTGAATAAAAATCAAAAAGAATGGAATAAAAGGGTATAAATGCACTTACCTCAACCCGATCTACGATTTCTCCAACTAGCTCCAAGCCGGAATCGAACCCGAGAGCCTTCGTTTGCTCCTTTCTCTCTCTTCTCCCTCCCTCTATCTCTCTACCCAAACCCTCAGCTTTCCTATCCCAAAACTGCGTCCTGCAATGGATAAAAAGAACCCGGACGCGGATTTAACGCTACCATCTCTCGAGCGTTGTCAACAACACGCAATAGGCATGCCTGAACTGGATTCTATGCCTACTATGGGCGCTCAAGCACCTAGCAAGCGTTGGCCTACTGGGCTACCCACCTAGCAGGTCGTCCAGCATTGTCACCCGATTCCGACACCGAAACATGTCTTTCCCATATACCTTGAGCCTAATTGGGATTATATTAATTCAATACCCCGAGATTACCATCATTGAAAACTCGAATCATATTTACGAATTAATATTTCGAGATTATAAAGTTGATTCTCAATTCCACCAATTCTGGGTCTTCGGCCCTTTGATCCACTTTCTCCCATGCCGTTAGACTCGATCCACTTATATTAACTTAATTACTCATATTTACTACATTCCAAAAATCGGTACCTTACATGTGTAGTCTAATAATCCCAAGTGATCACGAGAATACGTCGTCCAAATGGCTAAGAAATGAACCGATTTCGTTAGTCAATCCACAATGACCCGAATCGCATCATGATTCCTCAGAGTCCTAGGCAAGCCCATAATAAAGTCCGTAGAAATATCCCCCCACTTCCAACTCGGGATGGGCAAAGGCTGCAATAAACTCAAGGGCTTCCGCCTCTCAGCATTCAACCACTGACAAATAAGACATCTACCAACAAAAGTAACAATTTCTCTCCACATATTCCTCCACTAGAACATCTTCTTTAAGTCCTGGTACATCTTATTACTCCCTAGGTGGATAGTGTACATGGTTCGATGAGCCTCTTTTATGATTTCTTCCTTCAGCACCTTATCATCAGGCACACATAAACGATCCCAGAATCTCAAGACTCCATCGGCACAAACATTAAAATCAATCTGAGAGTCTCGATCAAGATCTCCAACAATATCCATCAAGAATGGATCATTCTTTTGACCTACTTTAATCTTCAGGAGGATCTCAGGTTGCACATGCAGGAAAGATATCATCCTATTACTCTTGACGTATCACTGGATATTACAGAATTTCAGATAATCCAGCATCTCCATCTGCTCAATCTGCAACCTCACTACAAAACTGCTCTGGCCATTAAGAGTATCCGCATCCACATTAGTTTTCCTAGGCTGATAATGGATTTCACAATCGTAGTCCTTTGGGAATTTATCCATCTCTGCTGCCTCATATTCAATTCTTTCTACGAAAATAGGTATTTAAGACTCTTATGATTAGAATACACCAAAACTTTTTCACCTTATAAATAATGCCTCTAAATCTTCAACGCAAATACTAAAACAGCTAACTCCAAATCATGGGTCCGGTAATACTTCTCATGAATCTTCAACTATCGAGACCCATAAGCTACCACATTCCCATTCTGCATCAAAATACACCCAAGGCCAACCTTAGAAGCATTACAATACACCTCAAAGCCACTAGAATCATCAAAATCATTAGAATCAGTGCAGAAGTTAACCAATCATTTAGCTTTCGAAAGCTTCGATCACACTCTTCAATCCATTCAAATCTTACTTCCTTCTTTGTCATTTGGGTAAGCGGCAAAACAATACGAGAAAAATTCTCCACAAATCGGTGATAATATCCAACCATACCGAAGAAACTATGAACCTCCGTCACTGTCGTCGGTCAACTCCAATTGATTACAACTTCAATCTTCTTTGGGTCTACCGAGACACCTCCATTGGAAACGACGTGGCCCAAAAATACAACATCCTCCAACCAAAACTTGTACTTTTTCAGCTTCGCAAATAATTTATGCTCCCTAACGGTCTAGAGCACAGCCCTCAAATGCTTCTCGTGCTCTACACAACTCTTTGAATAAATTAGGATGTCATCAATGAAAACTACTACAAGTTTTTCTAAATAAGGTTGAAAGATCGGATTCATCAAATCCATAAATACAGCAAGAGTATTTGCCAATCCGAACGGCATAACAAGAAATTCATAATGACCATATCTCATCCGAAATGCCGTTTTCACCACATTCTCTTACTTAATTCGAAGCTGATGGTACCCTGACTGAAGATTAATCTTTAAGAACACATGAGTTCCTTACAATTGATCAAAGCGATCATCAATCCACAGCAACGAGTACATATTCTTAATTGTGATTTTATTCAATTCATAATAGTCCACACATAGCCGCAAAGTCCCATCCTTCTTCTTCACAAATACGATTGGAGCATCCCAAGGTAATACGTTGGGTCTAATAAAACCCGAATCCAAACTCGCTCTTTAGAGATAAAGGCTCTTAAAAAAGGGCGCCAAAGGCCTCAAACTTATCCAGAGTTGGAAAGTCCTACAACTGCTACTTCAATTCCTTCAATTCAGTAGGAGATATATGGTAGGGTGTATTTGAAATAAGTGCCGATCCAGGCACGAGATCAATTCCAAACTCGATCTCCCGATGTGGCGGTAGAGTAGACAATACATCATCAAACTCGTACACCACCGGAATCTCCTTCACTAATAACTCATGGCTCTCTACTATACTGGCATAAGCTAAATAAGCTTCACATCCACTTCTCAACAAATGACGAGTTTGCAGAGCCAAAATAAAATTAGATGACTCCACCTATTGAATTCCTTGAATGTGAAAGGGCTCACATTCCAGAATTGTAAAATCTACTCTCTTATGGAAACAATCAATATTTGCATGATATTTTGATAACCAATCCATACCTAAGATTACATTGAAATCATGCATCTCTAACAAAATCAAATTAGTAGCTAAAGATAACCCATTCACCTTAACCACACATCCAGGGTACGAAACATCTGTAATAATGGAAGATCCCGTAGGCGTCAAAACAATCAAAGAATAATCAATGATCATGGGAGAGTAAGTAAAATGACAAGCAAATTGGGGTGAAATGAAAGAATTGGTGAATCTTGAATCAAAAAATACAGTAGTAGAGGTGCCACAAATGGGAAGAATACCTTCTACTACACTATCAAACGCCTTTGCTTCACTTGCAGTAACTGCGAATGCCTTTTCTTGAACAGCAGGCTTAGAGGCAAGGGCTTTCTTCTGATGGGGATAATCTTTGATCTTATGTCCTAACTACCCACAGTTGAAATACACACCCAATGCCTTATAGCAAGGCCTATCAATATGAAACTTCCCACAATGCTAGCAAGAACTGGCTGGAGCTTGCTTAGCCGGTGCAGAAGGATGGGTCTTCTTTCCTTGATCTACTTGCTTCACCCTCTTAGGCGGTCTCCCCAAACTCACACTAGAGATTGCACCGATGCCACTTCTACTTGACACCCTCTTCTTGAAGAATTCTTCTTTCTCTATCTCTTTCTCATGGGTCAAAGCATGATCTAACACTTTCCCATTGGTCGTCAACTTCAGGGTCATCAACTGTTTGCGGATGTTGTCTTTTAAGCCTTGTAAAAACTTCCTTACTTTTCTTTCTTCGTCTTCCACCATATACGGAGCATATTGAGACAACTCCGTGAACTTCATATCATACTCAACCACCGTCCCGTTACCTTCCCTTAAACAAATGAACTCCTCCTTTTGCTCATAGAGGCTGGATGGAAAAGTATTTTCCATAAACATTTTTTCAAACACGGGCCAGGTAATTTCATTCTCGGGCACACCCATGGCCCTCTTCTTCATCTCCCACCAATGGTACGCTTCACCCTCCAACCAATATGAAGCAAATAACACTCTGTCCTCCTCAAGACAACAGATGACTGCAAACACCTTCTTCAGCCGTTGAAAACAGGTATCAGTTTTAATTGGGTTTAGTTCACCCATGAATTCTGGAACTCTCTCCTGGACAAATGGATCATATGCAAAGGCTCCAAGATTGGCAAGAGCTTGTACCAGAGCTGGAACAAGCACTGGAGCAAGATTTCTCTACCCCATATTTTCTATGATATCTGCCATCCTACCCAACAAATTTAAGTACTCCGCTTCTCTATCAAGCGGTTGACCACCTCCACACATTAACCTCCATCTAGGTGGCATGGTCAGCTACTGATATCTTTTCTGAAACAAGAACAATACGAGTTAGTTCACAAATCGAACAGTAACTAAGACATTACAATCTACACAATTAAATATAACTAACAGCCCTAACTTAATTCTAGTCTAAGTTAATCAAATTAGGATAACTAGAACTATCCGGTCTAACTTAATCATCATACGCATTCATCTACTTATTTACCCTAGCCTATCCTATCCTAGGCTTCCGCATAAAATTCAAATCAAGCGTAGGGCATCTCCTTCTTTGATACCAATTTTGATAGACCATATTCTAATCGAAAATCAATAACGTTCTGCCTGTAAAATGTCCGTCAGATAAAATATAAGCCTGTATAATTTTCTGTATAATAGTATACATATCACAACAAACACCACATAGGATCCAAATGCCACAATCTATTCATGGTACCAGTGTCATATTTTTGAATATAACGTCATCTCATAAGAAATGCCTCTAGGTACCTAAAATCAAACCATATTATCCTGCGAAAATATATACAATCATCAATACATAGCAAAACTATGCTATACTATACAACATCAATATAACAAATACATATCCATCAAAATTTACAAAAGTTTCCTCCATACATTAGTACAAAACCACAAAAATCTAAATCTATAGAATAATCTTCCAAGTCCACTGTCTAGCCAACTGCTAATCTCTACTCCACCTCATCAGGCATAAACTCGTGCTCATCTAAAGGCAAAAAAATAGTAATGAGTGAGCCAATTACTCAGTAAGGTACAATTTAATCAAAGACAATAAGTAATATATTCAAAATAAATCAAGGGAATGGAGAAAGGAGCATAATACAGATGCATAAACATGAAGCACGATCAAATGTATATTTCGGGACATATTTATCTTTTTATATTTTATATTTGATTCCTTTAGATTCTAAAACATATAGAAATTCTTTCATTATTTAGGGACCAGGGCCAGTAAGCCTTACCAACTAACAAAGTAGTCGAACGAGGAACGAAATATGTATGCATCAACACATTCTAAGGCACTACCCATGATACCTCAACTTTAACGTTTTGTAGCGGACGATATATCTTTTATCCAATATACGAGGCTAGATAACACATATGCCACCATAACATCTCCTGTGGCCTAGGAGCATTCCTCGATCTACCACTATAATATCCTAAGGTATACCAAAGAACACTTCCCTCTAAAATATAAATCCTTGGTACAATTTCATGATTACTTTTTCTGTGAGATCCCAATCTCGAAATATGATAATTATAGAATAATTATGTGAATGAAAATCATGCTAATGTTTAAGAATAGTGAAAAAGTTGGTACCGAAACAAAAAGGGAGCAAATGGGAAGAAAATATGATCGACACTCGAGCGGTGCTCGAGCACCAAGTAGCCGCCAAATTGCACAAGCACCCGCTCGCAGGCCATCTGAGGCAAGGCAAGAGCAATCCCGGCTACAAGCAGTGCGCTCGAATACAAATCTGTGAGAGCGGGAGCTCAAGCACCGCTCGACTGGCACTCGAGCGCCAGTCATGTGACCCGCACGTGTTCCCTTTTCTCTCGTGTTTTAAAGGGATGATTGGGGTTTTTGAGGTTTCATTCTTGTAAAACAGCCACGACACGAATGAGAGGTGGAAGAAGGAGAGGGGAAAGAGAAAAAGAGGGAGAAATCTTCAGTCCAATTCCAATCGAGAGTAAGGATAACTATAAACCGAGCTCAGGCAAGTATACTTCAGACATTATATACCGTTTTAACAGTGTTTTAATATCTTAGATATTGTAATTATACTTTAAATCCATGATTTTGCATGTTTATTATAAATAAAGCATATTTCTCTTGATTAATATGATAGATTTCATATTTACTGATATGTACTGCAAAATATACCTCTGATTTCATGAAAATATATGTATTTGGTGTTTTTTATCATCCGAAAGTTTTGGTGAAACCCTAAGCACAAAAATGAAGGAATTTAACGGGTTTTAATCAGAAATTTCTGATATGTAAAAGTTAATTTGTAACGAGATACTACCCATATTATAATTTGTAACTAACAAATTTACAAAGAACTGCACTATGGAATTTTTGAAGCATTCCGAAGGGTTAATCGTGAAATTCTAACTGATTTTCCAAAGAACAATAAACTATAAGTTTTCTGATATTGTTAATTAGGACCCAAGACTAAAATACAGTCAGGTTAGGTTCTCCGGTATGACTTAGAATATTATGGTGGTAAACGAGGATAACTCTATCCATGGAGTTATATGTAGTCCACCCTTCCTCGGGACATTAGTTTCAGAGGGTAGATTTTCGATGATCCATCGTCCTTCGGGAGGTATTAGTACATAATTTACTGGCCTTCGGGAGGTATTAGTATATAATCCCATAAGAAGGGATACTTATTGCTGGCATTGAATTGTGCGAAGTGAATACAACCTATCTTCAATTACTCGCTCCGTCAGCTAGTAGGGTTTACTAGAGTGGTCCTCCTAATAGTAGAAAAGAGATTTTCTAGAATTAATACTGTTTTCTGATTTCTAATGCATGTTTTACCGATTTATGATTATCGAAGCACAGCTATACCGTAGTCCATAAATGCTTCTATTTTCTAATGTCATCATAGTTTTATGTTCTAATGAATATATGTTTTGCATGAAAGTATAAATAATGATTACCGAGACCTGTTCATGTGGAATTATACTTTTCTCATACTTTTTGTATATGTTCCTATTCCTTAATAGTTTTCTATGATCTTCTATATTTATATTCTGCTAATATTTTTGTAATCACTGTTTTATCACATTTATACTTTATATGCAGCTGTATCTGCTTTACTACATTATGTTCTACATGAGAGCATTATATTCTACACGTTTTGATACCTTACTTGGCTTTGACTCATTGTTTTACTGTTTTTTCTCCCAGATGAGACAGTAGAGCTAGCACTAGACAAGAAAGAATGAGTTAAAGCTTAGCCTGAAGACATTCTGGAGACTTGAAGTAATTTGGAGAATCTTGGAAAGAGACAATTGAATTGTAAAACCTGATTCTGTATATAGATCTCGCGTATATAGATTCTGTATATGAAATATATGTGATAAATGTGATAAAACAGAGAATTATGCTTCTGTAGGTATAATGTTCAGCTTTCTCTATATGTTTTCTAGATTCTATATAGGTCGTAGATGGTATCTCAATTCTGAACTGTTAATATAATAGATAGAAAATGAAATATAAGTCGTAGGAAATTATACAGTGTCTGTGATCCTTTGTCTGAAATGAGAGTACCTGTTGATGGAGATGATTATATTATTTCATATGTTTATAGGCTATAACAAGGATTTATATTTCTATTTAGCCAAATTTTAGAGGAGGCTCTGTCCGTTTTTCCCTAGATGTTTAGGTTAATTGGGCTTAGATTTCTATTTTCTATAATAATAAAAATTTTTGAAGACAAAAAAAATCCGTTTCGTCACAATTGGTATCAAAGAAAAATGAGATGCCTTAGGAATGATCTGAATCGTATGCGAAAACTTAGAAAAATAATTATGACTTGCCGAATAGGTAGGAAAAGACATTGGATGATTAAATCCTAGGTATTCTAGCTAGCACGAGTAGGTCAGGAATAGACCTAGACTCAATGATTAAGTAGGCTGATGTCAACTTTGGGCTTAGGCAAATCAAATTGAATTAAAAATTCACGTGGAACTATTTTAAGTTGAGGAAAGATAGGAATTATCATGGAGACGTCATGGCACACCCAAGTGTGGGTGAAGGTATTTTCTTAATTATGGAGTTTTGACTTCCGTTTTGCTTGATTTGGGGATTATGAATTTTGATGTTCGGTTTGGGTTTGTGAATGATTAATCTTGATGGGATAATAAGATGGCCCAGTAGATAAATTGCTCTAACTGAATCAATGATTTGAAAAGAGTAATCTGAATTATAGGATTATAGGTTTTAAACTATCAGATGAATTGCAAAAGAGATAATGGAACTAATAAGGTGGTGCTTGTAAGTTATGTAATGAGGAGTGTGTTAGGTGTAGATGGCATATTAGGCCATACTTGGAGAGTTATTAAGTGGATGAGGAACTTTGAGGAAACTGTTAAAGAAAAGATTTGCCAATCTAATTGACGAATAAAGTTACTATTGAGGTTGTGTCGAGACTAGAAATGATACTAATGATTCAAGTACAATCGATGAGGATATTTGGTGAACTTTAAAATAATCAAAAGTTAATGATTTGATGATCGGGAGTCTCTGAGATTGAGATATTCGTAAGATAGGTGGGGGATGACTACGAACCGTTCTGCTATCAAAACAAGTATGGTTATGAAAGCCTGAAAGGAGAACCCTTGTGATTTTGTTTAAGGTTGATCGAACAGTAAGACCACTAGGTTTTAGACAAATTATTGTGAAAAAAATGGAGTGGTTTGATTTGGGAAGAACAAATTTGCTTGACAATGGAACATTAAGTTGCTAAATGTTAAGGTTTCAATGGTAATTGGGAATTGTGCTGAAATTTTAGAATGATTGTTTCATCGTGTTTTTGTTACCAGATAAATATCTAGAATTTGTGGATTTTTGCCTTTGTGATGTTAACTCCTTCGGAATCTTTTTGGGTTATGCAAATCCTCTCAGGAATTGAGATGTGCTCGAGGATGTTTCTGTAAATTGTATCGAGGGGATACGATACCCTATAATTAGGTTATGCATTCTAAATGATAGGCAAAGTTGATCGAATTGAGGATAAATATTGAATCTAATTTGAAAATGGACTGCCTTTTTAAAGTTAGTAGATGACCGTTCAAGAATCTAGTTCTGAAAGTTTTGAGGAACATATGTATTTGGAGGCAAAGACCAAGTCAAACTATTTTAATGGGCGGATTAGAGGTAATTGAAATTGGCATTAGTCACTCAGGAATTGTGCAGAGTCGGAAGAGCAACGGTTAAAAGCTGTTGGAGGAGCTTTCAGACCTCTGGAAAGTAGGAATTAACTAATGGGCCAAGTAAGTTGCTACGTAAGTTAGCACAGGTGGTAATGTTCCTGAAGAAGATTAGGATCTTGTCATTTTGCATCAATAGGTATCTACCCACAAGCAAAATGAAGGAGGAGCTGTGGTTGAAATTATTTCAGCCATAACTGAAATTTTGTGAAGAGGCTCTTACATTGAGGATTTGTGGATAATGCTTTTGGAAAATTTTAATGTCTTGTAAACCTAAAAGTTAAAGGTTATGATAGGTGGATCTCGGCCTGATTCGGAGGAGGTGAATGTTAAGATCAATTGTTGATATCAGAAGCCTCCATTTGAGAAATTGTAGAATTGCTTTGACGATAATTCTGATTTGATAATCTTAAGAATTAAAGTAAATATGTTATAACGGAAAAGTAATCTTGGGAGATCCCAAGCAGATTAATCTGTTTAAGGATTGTGTTTGTCTGTATCACTTGTGGATCGATACTCTTGATATAAGTAGGAGAGGAATTCCTAGTCAAGAGTTATTCTTCCATTGATTGAAATCAGCAATTGGAAGTCTTTGCTTAAGAAATTGTAGATATTATTTTAGGTGATAGCTTTGTCGATAAATTAAGGGTCAAATGCTTATATTACGACTGAAGTTGATCTTGGGATTTTGTGAATGGATAGACATGTCTGAGAAATATGTAGATGAATTTCGATATCTTGAGAGAAAATGAGCATCAGTTCCGGTAATAGATGTTAAAGGTTTATAAATTTGATATACCTTTGGTGATTCATAGGAAACGGAAAAGGAAAATTACAGGTAAGCTCAATTGCTTGGAAAATAAAAGGCCACATTCATAAGTTGGGAAGTGGAGTTGTGTCTGGAATGTTGGGATTATGGAGGACGTGTTTAGGTTTAGCCAATGGGCTTATTGGTATGCCAATAATATCTGAAATTGCTCGGTGTAGTAATTTTGAAATCTTGAGGTTGCTAATTGTTAAAATCTTGAGATTTTAAGGTAATGATCTAAAACTGTATCAAATTTATGGTGATGTTATAGGTCAGGATTTCTTGTTCTGTGGTAAATTGAGGATCTATAAGAATTATTCACGTAATATGGATATCTTGAGGCCAATTTTAGTCACGGTTACCACATGATTTGGGTGTTCAGAATGAGATATGTGTTTTACGGAAATGTCAATTTGAGGACAAGCCAACGAAATGGAGAGAATGTAAGGTGTTTCACCCTTGAAATTTAATAGTGATTCAAGGTTTGTGTCAGAATCTTAACCAAGTTTGATAAGGAATTGAGATAGTAGATATAGATATGGTGGTGCTGAAATTACAATCAGAGGATCTGAGCTTGCTGATTTATTAGAGTGCGTAGCGGAAGATTGATTAATTTGTGCATATAATAAGGTTTAAGTTAGTGTTCAAAGGAAATACTCAATTTTGATAGGTAGTATGAAATAAAATGAGGCATTTGCTTGTTTAAGGTTCGAAATTAAGTTAGTAAAGTGGTTAAGGAAATAGAATTGTCTCCAGACTTAGTGAATTTGGATCTGAAAAGGGTGCGTCAAATAATGAGGAACAAAGAAAATTCTGATGTTTAAGGTTTTCTAGGATAACCATCCTGATTTAGAAATGAATTGGAGACATTAAGAAAGTTCTTTGATTCTGAAAGTTCAATGATCGTGAATTTTCGAGGATAAAATTTTTATAAGTGGAGGAGATTGTGAGATCCTGATCCCGAAACATGATAAGAATGAAATAATTATGTGGATGAAAATCATGCTAAGGCTTAAATATAGTAAAAAAAATTGGTACCGAAGCAAAAAAGTGAGCAAATGGGAAGAAAATGAGACCGGCATTCGAGCGGTGCTCGAGCACCGTGTAGGCACCAAATTACGCAAGCACCCACTCGCAGGCCACCCAAGGCATGGTGAGAGTAGTCCTAGCTATGGGTAGTGGGCTCAAGCACCGCTCCAGCACCGCTCGAGCGCGAATCTGTGAGAGCGAGCACTCGAGCACCAGTCGTGTGACCCGCATATGTTCCCCTTTCTCTCGTGTTTTAAAGGGATGATTGGGGTTTTTGGGGTTTCATTCTTGCAGAACAGCCACGACACAAACGAGAGGAGGAAGAGGAAGGAGAGGGGAAAGAGAAAAAGAGGGAGAAATCTTTCATCTAGTTCCGATCGAGTAAGGGGTAACTGTAAACCGAGCTCAGGCAAGTAACTTCGGACGTTATATACCATTTTTATGGTGTTTTAATATCTTAGATATTGTAATTATGCTTTAAATCCATGATTTTACATATTTACTTTAAATAAAGCATATATCTCCTGATTAATTGGACAAATTTCATATTTACTGGTATGTACCACTAAATATATCTCCAATTTCAATAAAATACATGTGTTTGGTGTTTGTTTATCGTCCAAAAGTTTTAGTGAAACCCTAAGCACGATAATGAAGGAATTTAACGGTTTTAATCCGAAATTTTTGATATGTAAAAGTTAATTTGTAACAAGATACTGCCCATATTATGATTTGTAACTGACAAATTTACAAGGAACTACACCGTGGAATTTCTGAAGCATTCCGAAGGGTTAATCGTGAAATTCTGACTGATTTTCCAAAGAATGATAAACTTTAAGTTTTCTGGTACTGTTAATTAGGACCCAAGATTAAAATATAGTTAGGTTAGATTCTTTAACATACCTTAGAACGTTATAGTAGTAATCGAAGATAACTCTATTCATGGAGTTATATGTGGTCTGCCCTTCCTTAGCGTGTTAGTTTCAGAGGGTAGATTTCCGATGATCCACCATCCTTCGGGAGGTATTAGTACATAATTTACCGGCCTTCGGAAGATATTAGTATATATTCCCATGAGAATGGATAATCCCACGAGAAGGGATACTTATTGCTGGCCTTGGATTGTGTGGAGTGAACGCAATCTATTCTCGATTACTCGCCCTCTCGGCTAGTATGGTCTACTAAAGTGGCCCTCCTAATAGTAGAAAAGAGATTTTCTAGAATTGATACTATTTTTTGATTTCTGAAGCATGTTTTATTGATTTATGATTATCGAAGCATGGTTATACCAATTCATGGTTTCCAACACATGTTTAAATAGCATTATGCCTTATTTTTATTTCTATGAATGCTATTGTTCTTCTGATCTTACCGTAATCCATAAATGCTTCTATTTCCCAATGTCATCGTAGTTTTCTGTTCTAATGAATATATGTTTTACATGAAAGTATAAATAATAATTACCGAGATCTGTTCATGTGGAATTATACTTTTCTTATTTTTTTTTTGGTAAGTAATTAAAATGCATTAAATTAAAATAAAGATACAAAAACTTTGTGGAAACTCCAAGTGTTTTTCTAACTTGGAATTAGAATAAAAAACTGGGGCATACCCCAAACCTCATGAACATGTCATGAAAACATGAGCACAACATAACACTATTAAGAAGTAACAAAAAGCAAGGAAGCAGCATTGCTAATTATGTGGAGTAGGAGAGCATTTCTTCTTCCTCCTTTTAGATTTTTGGAGGCTAGAGATGGAGCTCCCTCTGTCTTTAAGAGATGGCAAGCCGTCAATGAAGGAGGGCGGAGGAATAACCAAACGAGCTCGAGGATCGTCAAATTGCTTACGCATCTCAGCAATATTCTTTCGAAGTATGCCAATACTGGCACAAGGCATTGGTACACCTCTAGGTGGATCAGCTGGGACACCATCATGAGAAGAGCCTACTTCCATAGAGCCTATAACCTCATCATGACAAAATGATCTACTAAGAGCAGCCAATCGGTCCTTAGTAGAAATGGGCTGCAAGGATAAAGGGGGCGCACCTTTGCCAGGCTCGACAGCCCCATCAATTTCAACCCCTCACTTTGTTATATCACAGCATAAGAGGTTTTAATGAGGCCATCAACATGGAGACACTCTCCATTTTCCTTAAATTTTCACAGCTCGGAGTATGAGAGCAGCACATGCTCGTTCCTTGGGTTCGAACCAGCATCAGTACCCACATCACCTTTACCACCAGCAATGGATAATTCATCAGATGGAAGCCTTCCAACTGAGTTAGATGACTCATACTTTTCTCATGCTTTTCATATATGTTCCTGTTCCTTAATAGTTTTCTATAATCTTCTGTATTCATGTTCTGCTAATGTTTCCATAATCACTGCTTATTACATTTATACTTTACATGCAACTGTATCCGTTTTACTGCATTATATTATATATGAGAACATTATATTCTACACGTTTTAGTACCTTACTAGGTTTTGACTCACTATTTTACTATTTTTCCCCCGATGTGACCAAGACAACTAGTACTAGACGAGAAAGAGTGAGTTGAAGCTTAGCCGGAAGACAATCTGGAGACTTGAAGTATTTTGGAGAATCTTGGAAAGAGACAGTTGAATTGTAAATACCAGATTATGTATACGGATCTTGTGTATATAGATTCTGTATATATGAAATATATGTGAAGCATGTGATGAAACAGAAAATTATGCTTTTGCAGGTATATAGTTTAACTTTCGCTATATGTTTTCTGGATTCTATACAGGTCCTAGATGGCATCTCAATTTTGAACTATTAATATAGTGAATAGGAAATGTGAAATGTAAGCCATAGGAAATTAAATGGTGTCGGTCATCCTGTGTCTGAAATGAAAGTACCTGTTGATGGAGATGACGATATTATTCAGTATGTTTGTAGGTTATAAACAGGATTTGTATTTCCATTTAGTCCAGTTCTAGGGGAGGCTCTGTCCGTTTTTTCCTAGAACTTTAGGTTAATTGAGTTTAGATTTCTATTTTCTATAATAACGGAAAATTCTGAGGATTCAAAAACCCGTTCCGTGATATCTTCTTAAGGGAAGGTCCACCATATTCTTACACAAAGTTCTTAATCTCTAAAGAACAAATCATCAAACATAAGAAATTATGACATTCCTATAAGGTACCGATTTTTGAAACATAGTAAATATGAGTAATTAAGTTAAAATAAGTGGATTATGGTCTAAGGACATGGGAGGAAGTGGATCGAAGGACCGAAGACTTGGAATTGGTAGAATTGAGAACCGGCATCATAATCTCAAAATATTAATCCATAAAAATGATTCAGATTTTAAATGATGGTAATCTCGGGGTATTAAATTAATATAACCAAAATTAGCATTAGGATATGTGAAAAGTTATGTTTCGGTGTCAGAATCGGGTGGTGGTGTCGGGGGCTTGAGCGCCCGTACCAGGCGCCGATTCTAGAGCGAGTGTTCCTGCTATGTGCCGCAGACCGCGCTCGAGCGCTGGTCCTCGTAAAAGCCACGTGCGATTTTCTTTTAATCGTTGCGGGACACGGTTTCGGGCATAGGAAAGCAGAGGGTTTGGGTAGAGAGAGGGAGGGAGAAGAGAGAGAAAGGGCAAATGAAGGCTCTCGGGTTCGATTCCGGCTTTGAACAAGTTGGAAAAATCATAGATTGGGTCACGATAAGTACATCCATACCCTTCTCCTCCATTCTTTTTTAATTTTGTTTGATCCCCTTTGGGTATTATTGTCCAGATACCCAACCCATACATTTATATGTGATGCCTATGGCTTGATTATGCATATATACGAATTTCATGTCCGAATTTGTGGATTTCGATTGATTTCTACACTAAAACCCAAATCTGCACCCGGGTGGTCTCGGCCTCTAATTTTTACGGATTTTGCATAAATTAGGTCTAAAATATCACTACCCATGTCCTATATAAGTTAATTTATTGATTGGGTATCCAATTTGGTGGTTTTATGTGTATTTTCATTCGTCGAAACCTCCAGGACACGCCCAGACCTCATCTAAGCATTTATTTCAAATTTTATGCATAAATTAGCTTGAGATTCTGATTACCAATGTCTTGAATTTGGTAATTTACCCATTGGATACCCGAATTTTCAAGAATCGTCCAATATGTACAACCGTGTGCTGTTCACGCGTTAAATTACTATTCACCCGAGGCTTTTAAGTAAGTTTGCATGATTTCATATGGTTCAATTGTTAATCAAGTTGCATATATTAGTATGTGTTTAATTGTATGCTCTAGACATTATATTTGTTAACCAATTGTGAAGGAAATGTCATCCAGAAGCCCGTAAAGTTACAATTGCTTCTTAATGGTAAGAATTTCTATTCTTCCCTATGATTATGATATTCATATATGCAAATTAAGTCATGAGAAGACTTAAATCCAAAAGAAAGATAAAAATCGTACAAGTAATTGGAGAAAAATTTCACAATTGTTATATGATAGATTTGTTCTCCCGGATGGAGATATTGTGAAAAAAGAATGGTATACCTTCCCTCAAAGAATAAAAAATCATGAAACTAGGACCACAGATTTATGTTACGGAGGGCAATATCCCTAGGCATACCATTAGTATTATAGTAGAGACTCAATGATTATCCTAGCTGCGTATTATAGCGGGTAATACTCTTAGTAAGCCTTTGGATATTGTTGTGGAAGGTCGAGGACTGCCTCTGGGCCCTGGGGGACATGGGGCATATGTGTATGGCCCGTGTACAGGCATGATATATAGTTGGCTTACCTCTGGGTAGATAATAGGAGCTTACACCCTAAGGCCATGTGGATGACATAACCATTTTCTTGTTCTCTCGCACCTTTAGCTAGTAAGGCTTATTGGCCCTAGTCCGCAGATATAAGTAATTATATATAATTTACATCCCAAAGAAAAGAAGAATAAAACGTGAAAAGTTAATTATGTTCCAAAAGCATATTCGATCATTTCTTATATTTATGCATCATCGTTATACTTGTATATCCCTCTTCTACTTTATTTTACTTATATTGTTTATCGTCTTGATTATATTACACTTATTGAACTTTTGGCTCACCCTTATTTCTCCTTATCTCTAGATTAGCACATGTCTATTATATTCGATGGGACAGCGTAGAGATTCAAAATGGACTAGGCTCTGGGTCTGGAAGGTTATATCAAAGATTTCCATTTGTAGTTTTTTTATGTCATGGGAAAATTGTATATATTTATATTTTTGTTGGAAATCTTAATGTATATTGTACATATAACTAATGATTAGATAGTTTAATCCCCACTGTGCTTGGATTTATTATGCTCCCGCAAGTTATTGTGGTTTGTAGCAAGTATCTAGTAGCATCTCTCTTTCACCAATGTTGTATTTAGATACACAGCATTGGAGGCACAAATTATATATGGCAATTGGATTTTATGTGGTTTGTGAGTTGTTATTGTATGTTGTCGAGTTGATGGATGATTTGGATGTATTTTATTTTGTACAGAAGATTGTATAGGTTTTTGTATCAACTTGACGGCCTTATTACAGACGAAACTCTGTTGAATTTTCATTAGAAAATACAGTCCGTCACAGTTGGTATAAGAGAAAATGAGATGCCTTAGGTTTGATTTGAATCGTTACGAAAACTTATGATAAATTAAGATTAATTGAATAAGTGGATATAAGCATAGGACAAATTAAGTTAGATTGGATAGTTCTAGTTATCTTGGTTGGCTATCTTAGGCTTGAACTAAATAAGAGTTAGAGAATGAGTTTGGTTGTCTAGCTTATGCATCCCAATTAGTGTCTTAAGAAGTGACCTAACCCGTGTTGTTTCTATTTCAAAAGGGTATTAGTATTGGCTCTTGGACAAGGGTTTACTTACAGTAGTGGTCGACCGTGAGGTCAAGAGGAGCTGTAAGGAGGCACCTTGAGGCTTAAATTTGATAGGTGCCGATTTGGTGTTTGAATTGATCGGTATTGATTTGAGGCCTAGGTTAATCGGTTTTGGTTTGAAGTTTAGATTTGATCGGCTCTGAGTTGAGGTCCTAAGAGTAGTAATTTGCTAAGAAGGGATGTTGGAATAGAATGATCAAGCATAATGGATAAGGTAGAATTGATGGCTTGAGGTTAGAAGAACTTAGAGTCAATTCTGGTGTAACGAATCCTAGGATATCGATTCATAATCAATTTGGAAATACTTAAGTGCCTAAACTTTTGGGTATCTCAGATCCTATAGAGGTCGAGATGTTGATATTGAGAATTAAGATGATGTAACGGTAATTTAATGTTTGGAAGGAGATAAGGTAATGTTGCACCATGTAGGATAGGAGGTGAAGTTGACCCCGGGTGGTTGATGTGAAAAAGGGTCATGGGTCTTGTGGATAAAGAGATATCATCAGATATGTTCATGGATACTTTATGGATGAATATTTTGTTTCGATGGGATTTTGGGAGCATGTTTCAATTGTGGATAGTTCGACTGAATGATTTGGGATTGCCCTTATCCCATGGATTGGATAATAAAGGAGCTCAATACCATGGATCGAGGCTTCACGATGATGGCACGAAGTATAGAAGTGTTGTCCATCGTAGCGGGAGATAAGATCCCCGGAGCTTGATGTTTTGCTATATGTGTTACTTTGGGATCCATAATCTAGACTTTATTGGTGTTTCCTAAGCTTGTTCATTTATCTGAGGATCATAGGCCTTATACTAGTTGTATCGAGATCTACAACATTTTCTTGAGTATATAGATATAATTAATTGGGCTGATATAATTACCTTGTTGTGTTAAGACTTAATATGATTTTGAAGACGATTGGGTTAGTAAAGTGCTATGCTAGTGCGGGCTATGATGGTAAGGATATGACACCTTGTAATCGGGTGAAAATGTTTGAATATGAGGCATCATTATTTAAGTGGTGATGAAATTAGTAGTGTTTTGCCCACAAATCATTTGATTGTGATTTGTGCCAAGTTTAGCTAACACATAAGACCACACTTGGGAGTCGTTTTGTGGTCGCCAAGGTGTTTGGATAGTGTAAGTGTTTGAGGATGTTTCCTAGAGGGAATGGTCGGCCCAAATCATCTCCTTGTCACTAAATTGATGGTTGTTGTAGAGTTGTGCTAGGATTGGCACCAAATTTCAAGGACTCTATATTAAACTAATAAGGTATTGGCTGAGTGTTTTGCCGTAAGGTGCTTTAGTGCTTTTGAGATGGCCTCATCAAGGAATTCTTAGAGTCAATAGGGTGTGAGAACCCCATTTGAGGATTGTATCACAGATTGCGAAAGACAGTTAGCCGTGTGCTCAATTATAAAAGGGATGTAAGTTTGGGAGAAATGTTATGTCGGGCATGCGGTTTCTCTGATAGTAGGAATGCGATTCCTTAACGTTTGGAGTGATAGCTAATTTGGAAAAAGATTGATTGATGTCTTGAAGGTGTGTTGCTTTCTTGGGTCTAGTTAAACCCGGAAGGGTAATCCGATAGGTGTTTCTCGAGGATTGTAGCGTCGTGAGGCATTTGGCTTGGAGACGATCAGTATCCGTTGGAATGGATCATGTGAGAGTAGCCTTCGAGGAATTAAGGATTAGATGTTGACCTTATCATTTTGGTTGACCCCTGATGGGTCTAGTATGTTACGGTAGAATGTGATCCTTTTGAGAAAGCTCTAGGATTGTATATCTCTTGAATTGTATGGGTGGTTGTCCCTGGTTAAGAGGACGTAAAGCCTATAACTAGAATTGCTTCACCCATAATTTGGAGTTAGCCATTGAGATTCTCACTTTGAGGATTTATAGGTGCTGCTTATAGGGGTAACTATTGTCTAATGAACTCTATGGACTGAGAGGTTGCCTCGTAGGATGAGATGGTCATGCAACAATATAAGTGGGTAGATTCACTTGAGGATAGTAATGGTGAGTTTCGATGTCAGTCATGAAGGGTCGATCAATTGGTAATGTAGATCAGTTAGGTTGTTAAGAGGTTATACTTATAAGATGTATCATCAGTCAAGAAGAATATTATTGCCGATAATTGGATGATGAGAATCTTCAGATTGGATATGTCTTGGTACATCATAGGAGTTATTGTAGGGTGAATCACAAGTAGCTCCTAATATCTAAGCGAAGGGGGTGCTCTACCCTTGGTTTCAAGAGAGAGAGTTGCTTCCTACATAGTAAGGTCATGGAATTATCAGATAAGAAGCCCTCACAGTTTCGATTTCGAGGATATTAAGGGTGACAAGAATTAGGGGCACCATTTGGATATTGTAGAATTGACAAACTAGGACAGCCCATTTATCATGAATTTAGGTGATTCAACCAAAATGCATAGTTGGCTCATTGGTATGCCAACAAGACAATAAGTTTGGTAAGTATTCAAATTCGAGGTTTTTGAGTGATTACTCAATTGTGTCACCTAGGCTGATTGTAATCTAGAGATTTAGACCCTACTTTAGTTATATCGATGTTCTTAAGATTTTCCTTAGATTCATAATTGCCAAGTAACCTAGGTGTCTAATATGAATCAATGGACACAAGTGGCAAGAGGCTTTTTAGTATCCTGATAAATGGTTAATCAGAGTAGCACAGTAGAAGCATGTGGACCCTTGGCTCAGAAATTTTGAAATGTGGTTAAGGTTCCAATGGAAGATTATTCTTGAGATGTCGGAGGTTTCGAGGTGAGAGCATGTTAGTTCGTTTGAGATTTTGTATTAAGTCGAAGAAGTAGTCAATAATTAGGCTTACTTTTGAATTTGGGTAGGTTATCGTGATATCTCCCATGTACCGATGAATGAGGTGGTAGATTTATGACTAGGTTGAACCATTGTGGGAGATTAGGGATCCTTTTTCTAGTGAGGTTTCTATCTTGATTTTAGATAAAAGGTATTAAACATTGAGGATCAGGATGATTCGAATGATTAAGGTTTACTAGAAATAATCGTCTATCCAAAAAAATGATTTGGAAGTACGTAGGTGAAATCTGAACGGTCTATCCCTCTATTGTTAAGTTTTGAGGTTCGTTAAATTTTGAGGATAAAATTTTTATAAGTGGAGGAAAGTTATAAGGTACCGATTTTCTAAATGTAGTAAATATCAGTAATTAAGTTAAAATAAGTAGATCGAGGTCGAAGGACACAGAAGGAAGTGAATCAAAAGACCGAAGACCCGGAATTGGTAGAATTGAGAACCGACGTTATAATGTCAAAATATTAATCCGTGCAAATGATTTGGGGCTTAAATGATGGTAATCTCGGGATATTAAATTAATATAACAAAAATTAGACTCAATGTGAGATCTCGATCCCAAAATATGATAAATATGGAGTCATTAAATTGATAATGATCATGATTAGGCTTAAAAATAATGGATAAATGGGTACCGAAGCAAAACAGAGCAAATAGGAAGAAACAGGATCGGCGCTTGAGCACCGGTGAGGCGCAAATCTACCAAAGTTGCGCTCGAGGGACTGCCTGAGGTGGAGCGAGAGCGAGAGGTTTACGAGGGGCTGGCGCTCGAGGTCCACTCGAGTGCCAATCAAGGCGCAAAACTGCGAGAGCGGGTGCTTGAGCACCAATCACGGGCTCCCTCACGTGCTTTCTTGCCCTTCGCTTTTATAAGGGATTTTGGGTGTTGGGGGTTCAACGGCAACTTGACACGAACAAGAGGAGGAAGAGGAAGGAGAGAGGAGAGAAGAAAAAGGGGGAGAAATCTTCCGATCCATTCAAATCAGAATAAGGATAACTATAGATCGAGCTCAAGTAAGTGTACTTCAAACGTTATTTACTGTTTTTATAACCCGACTTTTTACCACGAACAAAAGCCGCCGTCAAATCCAAAATCCTTGCTTTTGAATAAATTATGAAAGGATAAATAGGTGGACATAAAATTTTTTCTTTTCTTCTTTCAAACCTGAGATGCATACTAGAAATTATTACTTTCATTTATCCCAAAGTGTCACGGAAACATACTAACATTCATAAGCAGCGGAATAAATTTTACAAGTCTCTTTAAAATATCAAAAAAACAAAATAAACAAAGCTATTCAGATCTGCTTCGACTAGCTTAGCCATTTAGCTATACCATGAGGTTCTACTCAACTTCATCCTCCATAAACTTTTCGTCATCTGAAAAGTGGCAAGAATGAGCTTACAAAGCCCAGCAGGATACTCACATGCAGAAAACATAAACATACATATAATTTGATCAAAACATAATTTCATAACATAGCATACGAAAATCATCATATCGTTTCTTCTTCAATTCTTATTCGTTTCATCTTGTCTTCGGAAAATTCATCAACATTGTTCGGAATTCTTATCATCTTTAGGGACTGGACGGGAGCGGACAACATCGAGGACGAGTTGTGTGCTACCCCACAACCTAAAGCCGTATCCCCTCATTATGCTCCCCGGGGCGGGAGGTAATGCCTTTAACCCGGCATACGGGGCCATAGTCCATAGTTCTTATGCCACCAAAAGGTCCCCTCCCGTGGCCCAGGAGGCATCCTCGAGTGTCACTCCAATATCCTTCATCCATCTTTAACAGCAAGCTTAATGGAAACTCGGTTCTTGGTTCGTGTTCTTTAATGGCCAATCATCATAGATCAAAAGTCAGAAGAGTTCCACTTGCTGTCCATAATCCATGTGTTTTCATGTGGCATTGTTCTTTACTTCATTTATTGAAGTCCATATCATCCGAAGTTCTTTTCTTTCGAAACCGAAGTCCATTTTTAAAATTGAAGGTCTTTAAATCCGGAGTCAAAAAGTCAAAATCCTTTTTCCTTATTTTGCCGGAGTACTTTTTCTTTAAAAAGGGCGGAGCTCTTTTTCTTTCTTGGCGGAGTGCTTTTTCTTATCAAAACCGGAGTGCTTTTCTTTTCAAAGGGATGAAATGCCTTTCTTATCAAAACCGGAGTGCTTTTCTTTTTAAAGAGGCAGAGTGCCGTTTCTTAAAACGGACGGAGCATCTTTTCTTAAAACGGACGCAGCTCTTTTCTTTTAAACGGACAGAGTGCTTTCCATGGCGGAGGTCTTTTCAAAAGATGGAGTTCTTTTATTAAGGCAGGTTTCAAAGGCCGGAGCTCTTTCTTCAATGAAAGCCGTAGTTCAAAATTCGGAGTTCTTTTAAAGCCGAATTTGTTTTTTCTTCAAGGCCGGTGTTCTTTTCAAAATAAAAGGACGGAGTGCTGCAAAGGTCGGAGTTCTTTTTCTAAAAAGGACGGAGTGTTTTTCATCAAATTTTCGGAGTTCTTTCTTTTAAAAAGGGACGGCGTGATTTCTTTTTCAAAGGACGGAGCGC
Source organism: Nepenthes gracilis (assembly GCA_033239525.1). Classification (NCBI taxonomy): domain Eukaryota; kingdom Viridiplantae; phylum Streptophyta; class Magnoliopsida; order Caryophyllales; family Nepenthaceae; genus Nepenthes; species Nepenthes gracilis. Next base: position 12,268,661 of record BSYO01000002.1, read on the forward strand.
TTTTCTTTTCAAAGGAACGGAGTGCTTTTCTTTTAAAATCCGGAGTGTCTTTCTTTCAGAATCCGAACTTCTTAAATCCGGAGTGCTTTTCTTTCAAAATTCAAAGTTCTTAAATCCGGAGTTCTTTTCTTTCAAAATCCGAAGTACTTAAATCCGAAGTTCATTTTCTTATAAGATCCGAAGCTCTAAAATATGGAGTTCAAAAGCCGGAGTTCATTTCAAAAGTCGAAGTTCTTATGAGTTGTTATCAAAAGCCGGAGTAAAAAGCCGGAGTAAAAAGCCGGAGTTCGCTTTTATCAAGGCCGAAGTTCATTTCAAAACAAAAGGATGGAGTACTTTTTAAAGACGTAAAGGCCGGAGTTCCTCTTTTTCAAAACCGGAGTACTTTTCAAAAGAGGACGGAGCACATTGTTCATAAAAAGGCCGGAGTTCTTTTGGACGGAGTTCTTTTTCCAAACTAGACGGAGTACTTATTTCCTAAAATGCCGGAGTTCTAAATCCGAAGTCGTTTTCTGTAAAATGCCGGAGCTCTTTTGTCTTAAATCCAGAGTTATTTTTAACAGAACGGATATTAATAATAAAATTTCTTGTTCTATCTTAAGGTCGAAATTCTTTTTTCGTAAACATGTAATATCAACGTTCAGCAGAATAACCATAACATCATGAATATCATACATTTCAAAATAATAATTCATAAAGCAGAAAAGGCATACTTCATACAGAATATAATTTCGTAACAACATGCATAAACGTGAGCTTTAAAAATAGGGTGAGTATCTTTCCTGAATTCTTTTCTACTTTGCCTTAGCTTTCGGTCTCTTTCTTTACTAGGAGTTTCTAGTAGGTGCCTTTTTCTGATGTTCTTAAGCCCTTATTTATAGCCCGTGGGTTAGGTGGCCATCATTTATGGCTTCACATTTTCCCAAGGGTGTCATTTATGACTTTGCATTTTCAAAACTTTAGAATTAGCTAGTTCATTTATGTCGTGTGTTCCCAATGTCATGAGTCATCACTCCGGTTCCTTCACTTTCTTGAACAACTTTTGATTTCAAAACCTGCTCCAAGGCCGGACTTGTTCTTAATGGGAAATTCGGAGTAGGTTTTAGTGTCAAATGTCGGAGCTCTTTATTCACAGGAAATCCGGATTGTTTTCAACAAAGGAAATTCCGGAGTAGTTTTTCGTATCAGAAGCCGGAGCTCTTAATTCATAGGAAATTCGAACTTCTTTTTATCAAGGAAATTCGGACTTCTTTTCACCAAGAAAATCCATAGTTCTTTCTACTAAGGAAATCCGGACTTCTAACTACCAAGGAAATCCGGACTTCTTTTCAACAATGAAATCCGGACTTCTTTTTACCACTGAAATCCAGACTTCTTTTTACCAAATCAAGGCCGAACTTGATTCCATCTTAAGCCGATGTACTTTTCTTATTTCGTTTTTCGATCAACTTGCGTTGACCGGACTTGATGATTGAAATTTTCCTTGTTTTAAAATTTGGGTCGTTACAGTATTTTAATATCTCAGATATTGTATTTATACTTTAAATCCATGGTTCTACATGTTTACTGTAAATAAAGCATATTTCTCATGATTAATTAGATAGATTTCATGTTTGCTAGCATGTACTGCAATATTTACCTCCGATTTCACGTATAAATATATGTTTGGTGTTCGTTTCTCGTCCGGAAAGTTTGGCAAAACCCTAAGTACGAAAATGAAGGGATTTAATGGTTTTAATCCAAAATTTCTAATATGTAAATGTTGATTCATAACGAGATAATACCTATGTTATGATTTGTAATTGAAAATTTTACATAAAACTGCATTGTTAAGTTATTGAGAATTATTGAAGCATTCTGAAGGATTAATTGTGAAGTTCTGACTGATTTTCTGAAGAACGATAGGTTATAAGCATTCTGATTTCGTTAATTAGGACCTAGGACCGATGTACAGTCAAGTAAGATTCTCTGGCATGCCTTAGAACATTGTGGTAGAAATCGAGGATAACTCTGTCTATGGAGTTATACGTGGTCCACCCTTCTTCTAGGCGATAACCTAGAGGATAGTTACAGTTACTAGCCAGCATCACCACTCTAAATCCCACGAGAAGGAATATATCCCACAAGAAGGGATAACCATTACTGGCCTTGGATTGTGTGGAGTGAACACAATCTATCCTTGATTACTTGCCCCCTCGGCTAGTAGGGTCTATTAGTTTGGTCCTCCTGATAGTAAAAATAGATTTTCTAGAATTTATAGAATTGATACTATTTTTTAATTTCAGAAGCATGTTTTACCAATTTATGATTATCGAAGTATGATTATACTGATTCATGATTTTTAACACATGTTTAAATAGATTATGCCTTATTTCTATTTCCATGAATGCTACTATTCTTCTGATCTAACCGTAGTCTATGAATGCTTCTATTTTTCCGATGTTATCGTAGTTTTCTATTCTAATGAATATATGTTTGGCATGAAAGCATAAGTAATGATTACCGAGATCTGTTCATATTGAATTATACTTTTCTCACACTTTTTGTATATGTTCCTATTTTTTGACAGTTTTCTATGATCTTTTGTATTTATATTCTGCTAATGTTTTCATAATCACTGCCTTATCACATTTACACTTTATATGCAATTGTATCCACTTTACTGCATTATGTTCTGCATTAGAGTATTATATTCTGCATGTTTTCTTACATTGTTGGGTTTCAGTTCACTAGTTTGTTTCCCCTCCAGATAAAGTTATAGAGAGGATACTAGATGGTCAGGCATAGCTAGAGCTAGTGAGAAAGATCTAGAGCGTTGGAGTTTCCGAAGACTTGGGACTATGATGATATTTTTGTAAATATCTGAATCTTGAAGTAGGATTATGTATAAATGGTTATGGTATGTATTATATTCTGTTAGAACCGTATTTATACTTCTGCAAGTTTCTGTTAACGATATAGATGCTTCCGCTATATGTTTTCTGGTTTTGGTATAAATCCTAGCTTGCATCTCTCATATGATTCTGGTATAGTAGTTAGGATTGTTGAAATATGCCATGGATAGCATTTTATATCCTGTGAATGTATGTTGTAGGAGAACTTGTGATATTCGATTAGTTGTGTGCTTATACAGGTTATATATATACTCAGGTTGTACATTGGGTTCTGGTCTGAATACAGAGGAAACTCTACCCAAATTTTTATAGACTCTGTCAAAACTTCTGCATTAGTTAAATGATGAAAATATATAGATTCTATTCTGTATGTGTTTAACGAAGGGTCCTATAAGAATTAGGATCCGTTCCGTCACAATTGGTATCCAAAAAAATGAGATGTCTTAGGAATAATCTGAATCGTTTCCAGAAGCTTAAGAAAATGACTGTGACTGACCGAACCAGTAGGTATAGACATAGGGTGATTAAATTAGGCTGGAAGATTCTAGGTGTTCTAGCTTGCATAAGTTAGAATTAACCTAAACTAGGACACAGTAGTTTGTAGATTGATATTGATCTTAAGCCTAGGCTGATTGGCTTGGGTTCTAGGTCTAGGTTTTGATCTGTTCTAGGATTAAGGAAGGATAAGGACTTGATAAGATCAAACGAAATGTTTAAGGGTTGAACTTAGGATTTCTATTGAAATGTCTTGGTCGATGTTAGCAGGTTTATTAACATTGCCGTGTGTTTGGTTATAGATTTTTAAATAGCAAGTAAAATGGGTGGAAGTGATGATAGTGGAAATACTAGTACTCCTCATGATCGAGAAGTTGAGTATGTGAGTCTATTGAAAAGGATGACGAGTATCGTAGAAAAGATGGAGCAGTGTCATATGACTCCGGTTCCTGCACCGAAGCTAGGTCCAATGATGTACAAGAGGTTTAAGGCAGAGAAAGTGCCTGAATTTTTGAAAAAAATAAATCCGGTGAGGGCAGAGAATTGGATTAGGAGATTGAAGAAAATATTTACAGTTATCCAATGTTCTGACAACGAAACGGTTGCCTTTGCAACTTATAAATTAGAAGATGAAGCCGATAATTGGTGGGTAAAGAAGAAGAGGACAATGGGTTTGTTTGATGAGGAAATTTCTTGGGAGGCATTTGAGGAAGCTTTCTGGGAGAAGTATATTCCCTTTAGCCTTCAGGATTGAAGAGAAAGAGCTTTAATACAACTTAGGAAAGGAGATCGCACCGTGGTAGAATATGGTGCGAGATTCATTGAACTATCTCGCTATGCGCCTTTTACTGGGAAAGATGAATTAAGAATGGCCAAGAGATTCTTGCAAGGATTAAAGGATGAGATTAGGAGTCAGCTAGTGACTCAGGAATTCCAAACTTATGCTGGGTCCTAGATAAGGCTCTGATACTTGAAAAAGAGCTCGAGACTCAGAAGTTTTTGGGAAAAGGGGCGGCTGATCAAATAAGTTACGGCTTAGGATCGAATGTGGAGCCCTTAGGACTATTCAAGAAAGCGAGAACAATAGACAAAGGAAAGAGCATCGCTCAAGTTCAGTCAATGACTAGTTCTCAAGCGTTAGCCGCTGGCTATACTTTCTGTGGGAAAAGGCATACAAGTTATCCTTATCGCAAAGCAACAGGAGTTGTTTTAGATGTGGACAGTAGGACCACTAGGTTAAGAACTGTCCATATCCTTGGAGGTTAGAAGCAAAGGAGTCCATTGTCCCGGCTGAAGCACTTGCCGTGACAGTTTGAAACGCTGAAGCATTTCAAAGGGTGGATGGAGGTAATCTCTTGACTATGGAATTTTGATTTTTATTTTAATTGATTTGGAATTTATGTGTTCCTTTGTGTCCCCTATGAATTACATGATATGTCCCTATCATCTTGAAGATTCTTGACTAAACGATAAATGTGTCTATGCATTCTTTTGTAAATTTTGTGAATTATGAATAACTGATGACAGAATGTTTAATTGGAAAAGTTATCAGTTATGTATTGTTGGAGGAATGAATGGTGCTCGAGGATATTTGAGTAAATTGAAATGGTGCTCGAGGATATTTGAGTAAATTGTAATCGAGAGGTTATAATACCCTGTACTTAGGCTGTGAATTTTGAGTAAAAAGTAAGATCAATCAAATCAAGGATAGGTGTTGAGTTTAATTGAAAAATGGGACTGCCTCTTTTGAATTGGGTAAATCTAGCTAGGAATGTTTAGAGGAACATATGTATTTGGAGGGAAAGTTCAAGCCGAACTGCTTAAATAAGCGGTTTAAAGGCGATCAAAATTGGCATTAATTTCTAAGGATTTGTGTGAGATTAAAGGAGCATTGGTTAGGTGCCATCGAGGAAGCCTTAGGGTCTCTGGAAAGTAGGATTTACTAATGGGTTAAGTAAGTTGCTAAGTAAGTTAGCACTGGTGGTAATGTTCCTGAAGAAGATTAGGATCTTGTTATTTTGCATCAATAGGTATCTACCCATGAGTAAAGTGGGAGAGGAGTTGTAGTTGAAATTATTTCACCCATAACTAAAAATTTTGTGATGAGGTTTTTACCTTGAGGATTTGTGGATATTGATTTTGAAAGATTTTAATGTCTTGTGAACCTAAAAGTTAAAGGTCATGATAGGTGGATCTCGACATAACTCAGAGGAGGCAAATATTATGATCGATTGTGGATATCGGGAGCCTCCATTTAAGAAATTGTAGAATTACTTTGGAGATAATTCTAATCTGATAACCCTAAGAATTAAAGTAAATATGTCATGACAAAAAGGTAACCTTTAGAGATCCCGAGCGGATTAATCTGTTTAAGGATTATGTCTTCCTGTATCGCTTGTGGAACGATACTCTTGGGTTAGGAGAGGAACTCCAATTTAGAGTTGCTTTTCCATTAGCCGAAATCAACCATTAGGAGTCTGGATTTGAGGATTGTGGGTATTGCTTTGGGAGTTAGTTTGGCTAGTAAATTAAGGGTCAAATGGTTATGTTATGATAGAAGCTGACCTTGAGAATTGTAAATGGATAGGCCTATCTGAGGAATACGTAAATGAAATTCTATATCTAGAAGGAAAATGAGCATCAGTACTGGTAGTGAATGTTAAAAGTTTATAAACTTGGTATGCTTATCGTGCTTCGTATGAGATAAGAAAGGAAAACTACGGGTAGACTCAAGTGCTTGGAAAATAGAATACCACATTCCTAAATTGGAAAGTAGAATTATGTTCGGGATGTTGGGATTATGAAATTTTAAGAGTAGGAAGCCCTTGTGAATTTGTGTCAGAACAACCCACTAATCATAACTATGGAGGACGTGTTCAAGTTTAATCAATGGGCTTATTGGTATGTCAACAAAATCTAAAATTGCTCATTGTAGGAGATTCGAAATCTTGAGGTTGCTAATTGGTAAAATCTTGAGATTTAAAAGTAATGATCTAAAACTATATCGAATTTATGGTGACTGTTATAGTTAGGACTTCTTGTTTTGTGGTGAATTGATGATCTGTAAGAATTATTCTCGTAATATGGATATCTTGAGAGCAATTTTAATCACGATTGCCACATGATTTGGGTTTTCAGAATGGAATATGTATCTTATGAAAATGTCAATTTGAGGACATGCAAATGAAATAGAGAAAATGTAAGGTATCTCACCCTCAGAATTTAATTGTAATTCAAGGTTTGTGTCAAAATCTTAACCAAGTATGATAAGAAATTGAGATATTAGATAGACAAATGGTGGTGCTGAAATTACAATCGAATGGTCTGAGCTTGCTAATTTATCAGAGAGCATAGCAGAAGAGTGATGAACTTATATATGTATTAAGGTCTAAGCTAACGTTCTGAGAAATTACTCAATCTTGGGGTTTAGTATAAAATGAAATGAAGCATTTCGCTTGTTAAAAATTCAAAACTAAGTTAGAAAAGTGGTTAATAAAATAGATTTGCCTTCAGATTTAGTGAATTTGGATATGGAAAGGATGCGTCAAATAATGAGGAACAAGGCAAATTCTGATGTTTAAGATTTTCTAAGATAACCAACCTGATTTAGAAAAGAATTGAAGACATTAAGAATGTTCATTGATTCTAAAAATTTAAGGATTGTTAAATTTCGAGAACGAAATTTCTGCAAGTGGGGAAGAGTGTAAGATCCCGATCCAAAAATATGATAAATATGGAGTAATTAAGTTGATGGTGATCATGATTAGGTTTAAGAATAAGGGATAAATTGATTCCAAAACAAAACAGAGCAAATAAGAAGAAACGGGATCGGCGCTCGAGCGGTGCTCGAGGCCGCTCGAGCGCCGGTGAGGTGCAAATCTGTGAAAGTTGCACTCAAAGGACCACATGAGGTAGAGTGAGAGCAAGAGGTTTATGAGGGGCCAGCACTCGAGGACCGCTCGAGCACCAACCGAGGCACAAAACTATGAGAGCGAGCGCTCGAGCGCTAGTCATGGGCTCCCTCACGTGCTTTCTTTTCCTTCACTTTTATAAGGGATTTTGGATGTTGGGGGTTCAATGGCAGCTCGACACGAACGAGAGGAGGAAGCGGAAGGAGAGGGGAGAGAAGAAAAGGGGGGAGAAATCTTCCGATCCATTCTGATCAAAGTAAGAATAACTGTAGCTCGACCTCAGGCAAGTATACCTCGGACGTTATTTACCATTTTTACTGTATTTTAATATCTCAAATATTGTATTTATGCTTTAAATCCTTGGTTCTGTATTTTTACTATAAATAAAGTATATTTCTCCTGATTAATCGGACAGGTTTCATGTTTATTAGCATGTACTACAATATTTACTTCCGATTTCACGTATATATATATGTTTGGTGTTCATTTCTCGTCCGGAAGATTTGGCAAAACCCTAAGCACAAAAATGAAGGGATTTAATAGTTTTAATCCGAAATTTCTACTATGTAAATGTTGATTCATAACGAGATAATGCCCATGTTATGATTTGTAATTGAAAATTTTACATGAAACTACACTGTTAAGTTATTGAGAATTACTAAAGCATTCTGAAGGATTAATCGTGAAGTTCCGACAGATTTTTTGAAAAACGATAGGTTATAAGCATTCTGATTTCGTTAATTAGGACCTATGTGACGGAATGGATTTTTTTTTTTCCTCAAAAGCTTCCGTCAAACAGATAACATAATTAACGATCTAATTAAGGCAAGACTTATGCAGAATTTTTGGCAGAGTCTCCTTTGTAACTGGATGAAAACCCAAAAATACAAACCTGTAATATTCATCCATAACAAGCACACAACTATCCATCATTCACAATTCCTATAACAATCATTCACAGGATCCTATGTGCCATCCATGGCACAAATCCATCAAAGTAATTACTATTCTAACAGATAAATAACGAGATGTCATCTAGGACCTGCACAAGAAATCCAGAGTATAGCGGAAGTACACTACAACCTGCAGAAGCATAGCATATTCTCTTTTACTATCATACATATCATGAGCTTTCTTTACAAAAATTCACAAGTTCTATAACATCAATAAACGTGGAATCGGTATTCAAGATCACATTTCTAGCTAGGTCATTGCACCCACAAGCTCTTCAAAAATTGGCTTCACAATGCTCTAAGTCCTCAAAAAGCCTTCAGAAGCTTTTCCCTGGTCTACTCCTGTTCGTCAGGCAAAAGCTCTACTGTCTCATCTGGAAGGGGGAAAAAACACTAAAACAGTGAGCCGAGGCCCAGTAAGGTATATGCATATGAACTGTAAAACGATCATGCCAAACCGATCATTTAACCATGCAAAAATCATAATGTTCAATCAAACATCATCTGAAAAGGAAACTGTAAAGGCATGCTTCATAAATCATATCGCTATAGGCTGTAAAATAATAACTATAGACTTTATGGATGCATGGGAAAACTGAAAACAATATTCTATACTGTTCACTGTCATCTTTTCACTGTATGCGATTCATTATCATCCTTTTTCCTCGGAGGATGCTCTATCATCTTTTCACTGTACGATATATTTTCATCTTTTTATCGTGACATATCTTAACAATTTTAGACCCTGCCAGTGTACCCTACTAGCGGAAGGGGCGAATGATCGAGGATAGATTGTGTTCAGTCCACACAATCCAAGGCCTATCATGTCATATCATGTCATATATATCCCATACCGAGGGATGTCTGTACTGTATGCCACCCGAAGGTCGGCCTATGTTCCTCCTGGCTTAACGCCCTTGAGGACAGGGCGGACCATGAATCGCTCCATGGACAGAGCTATCCTCGATTACCACCGTAAGTTCTAGGGCCTCACCCAAGAACTTATTTAGACTGTAGTCAGTCTCGGGTCCTAAAATAACTGTACGGGAATCATCTCTTTATCAAAAATCCCATTTTCAAAATCAAACTTTCACAATACAATTTCAGCACTTATTTAAATTACATGGAGATTTTGCCGGTATACGTCCGTACATATTTTCAAAAATAAATTATACCGAAAGTTACATCTCGATGTCAATTAACTTTCTCATAATTGGAGCTTCAGTTAAAAATCACTAAAACCCTTTCATTTTCGTACTTAGCGCTTCGCCTAAGCTTCCGGACATAAATCGGTCTCTAAACAAACCTTATTTCATGAAATCAAGCCATAAATCCAAATATACATACTTAATCATGCATTTAAACCATAAATCCCCAAAATTTCGAGCTAGGGTTTGGCCACATTCTCTAAATAATCAGAATAACCACATATCACTTGTTTATACATGAAATCGGGGCCAAATACTTCAATAAACATGAACAAACATGAAATCTAACCGATTAATCGAAGGAAACAAGCTTCAACCTCATTTTCACAACATTTTCATAAACTTTAAAAGATGAAAATCGGGAAAAATGTAAAACGGAGTCCGAGGTACACTTACCTTGTCGCGGGCTTTCACCTTTATAACTAGCTCGGGGTTGGATTTGGGCTCCCGGGCTTCGTTCTCCCTTCTTCTCTCTCCAAGTCGACGCTCTCTCTCTCTCCTCAAACCCTAAATCGTGTGAAAATGAAACGGAGAGGAGCAGATCGCGTTTTTAAACTGCGCCTGCCGCTCGAGCAAAGCTCGAGCGGCCAGCGAGCGGCTAGTGCCCGAATTCACTTCTAGATTTTCCGCTCGATAGGCCGGCTCGAGCGGCCAGCGAGCGGAGGGATTTGTGAACGCTACTGGTTCTTCCGCCCAATAGGAGGGCTCGAGCCCTCAGCGAGCGCCACTCGGCTGCTTGCTGAATTTTGGGCATTTTTCAACTTTTCACTTTTAACTACCACTTTTTCAATACATGCATAGCCTCTTATTGATATTAATTACCTTAATCACATCTAGTTGTTACGTTTTTAGTTTCGGGTCCTCACATTCTCCCCCACTTAAAGAAATTTCGTCCTCGAAATTGAGTAAAGTACATACCTCAATGGAATAAGTGAGGATACTTGTCTCGTATCTCCTCTTCGCGCTCCCAAGTTGCCTCCTCCGGTGAATGATTCCTCCAAAGCACTTTCACAAGGGGGATGGACTTTGTTCGCAACCTTTGATCCTTTCGGTCTAGGATTTGCAGTGGCTCCTCAATGTAGGACAAGTCCTTATCAATGGATAAGGTCCCGTAGTCAATCACATGCGGTATGGCAAAAATCATAATAGGTATTTCCTTTCTCCTAATACCCTGAAATAAGAAGGGTTCAACACGAGGGATATTGAAACACACTTTCTTTTGAAAGCAATTAATACTGGCATAATACCTTGCTAGCCAGTCCATTCCTAAGATGACATCAAAATCACCCATATCTAGTAATATCAGATCTATTGTCAGGCATTTTCCATCCACCTCAACTACACACTCTGGGTACACAATGTTAGTCACTATTGAGGACCCAGTAGGGGTTGACACAGCTAAAGAAAAGTCCAAAATTTTTGGGGCAGATATAATATAACGTACAATTTGAGGGGAAACAAAGGAGTGCGTAGACCCCGAATCGAATAAAACAGAGGTTGGAATTCCACAAATAAGAAGGTTGCCTTCAACCACATTTGGAGACATCTCAGGGTCTTGTACCGTCACTACAAAAGCCTTAGCTGTAACTATTGGCTTCTTTGCTTCAACTTTCTTGGGAAAGGGACAATCTTTCACCATGTGACCTTGTTGGCCACAGTTAAAGCATGCTCCGGTCAACTTAAAACAAGGCCGCCCAGCATGGTTTCTTCCACAATAAGCACAGCCAGTGACTATTGTTTGGGACTCTGTCACTAGTTGGGATTCAATTATACTTTTCCATTTAACTGTTGTTTTTTCCTTCTTAAATGTTCCCGAGGGTGCCACATTCAAATCGGAGCTAAAACTTGCCCGACTAGCGGCTTTCTTTGCAAAAACTTGTGTCTCGAACTCCTCGAATATTAACACCCGATCTAAAATGTCTACGTATGTCTGAAGCTTTTGGATCACTAGCTGTCGTCTAATATCTTCCCTTAGTCCCTGCAGGAACTTCTTTGCTTTCCTCAATTCATCCTCTAAAAAAATACGGCGCAAAACAAGATAGCTCCGTAAACTTTGCATCATATTCAGCCATGGTACGGGTCCCCTGTCTTTGCCACATAAACTTCTTCTCCTTCTGGTCTTGAAGACTAGAGGGGAAGTATTTTTCCATGAATGCTTCCTCAAACATACCCCAAGTGATTTCTTCATCGAGCACCCCAAATGCCCTCTTTTGCATCGCCCACCAACTATCAGCCTCTCCTTCCAGTTTATAGGCTGCAAAGATAACTTTTTCCTGGTCACTGCATCTTATTACTGTAAAGATCTTTTTCATTCTCCTTATCAAGATATTAGCTTTGGCTGGATCTGGTTCTCCTAAAAATTCTGGCGCACTTTCTGCCGTGAATTTATCATACGTCGTTTGAGCAGGATTTGTGAGGTTTCGAATTTAAGAATTCGATATTAATGAGGTAATTAGGATGATAATGATTTATATTAATCCTATGGAGGGATTAAGGTTTGGTATCGGAAGAAAAATCGGGAAAGAAATCGGGTCCGGGCTGCCGAAGCCTGCAGAAAGACTAGCGCGTCATTGGCGCTCGAGCCGTGGCTCGAGCGGTGGCCAACCCGTGGCTGGCCACTCGGCCGCCGAGAGCCGCCGAGCGGCCCGAGCATTATATATCCGTGCCGAGCCTTCTCTCTCCTCATTTTTTCTCGCAACCCGAGGGTTTTGAGGAGAGAGAGAGCGGCGCGACTAGAGAGAGAAGGAAGGAGATCGAGCCCGAGAGTCCGATTCCGTCCGAGAGCCGAGTATAAAGGTGAAAGCACGCGTCGAGGCAAGTGTTCTCATACCCACTTTCGTTCTCTTTCGTTGTTTTATGTATTTTTGTTGGGTATTTTGTGTCGATACCCACGGGAATGTTAGAATATCGATACCCATGCCTTGAGGTCCGAGAAAATGTAGTTAGTTGTCCGAACCGGGTCCGATTCGCCCGGTGATTTGCGCGGAACCCTAACCTACGGGATTTTGGGGTTTCCGTTTCCGGCCCCGTATCATGAAATTGACCCCAAAATTGGAAAGCCCACGTCCCAAATATGAACATATGTCGGCCGCTGGTCCGATCTCGCACGTTTGGACCCGTTCGCGCGCCCGAGCCCAAAAAGGGGGGCGCCATTATTGTTCACCCGAGACCGAGGTGGATTTTGCGTGTTTCCACCTTCGTGAGATGATGAAAGAACTCTAGAATATGAATCCCGGTATTCCAATTGTGTATATATATCGACCGGATGCCGAATCTTGCAAGATTTGACCCGTTTCGTGGCATCCGGAGCCTTGATAGTTTCCGTTGTTGATAATCCGAAAATAAATGGGAAGTTGTGTACTTCCACCCTCGTGACAAGTAAATCGAACCCCAATTGTGTAATCTCGTACAAGATGTACGAACGAATCCACGGACGTCCGATTTCCAAGTATCGAACCGTACGGCGTCCGGTGTTCAAAGAGAAATCCGATAATGTTTATCCAAAATGAGACGAGAAATCAAAGATGAAATGTGATCCTAATTGTAATGAAAGAACGTTTAAATGATTAAACGTAAAAGTAAGAACCCGAATGTGAATCCGTGTAATGAGGAGGTTCCAAAGTGAGATGTGATCATCGAGGTATGAGATCTGGTTTCTCTTGTGAACTTGGGTTGATTGTTGTAAATAAGGGAATGAAGTCCCATATTGTGATTAAAGAAATTGAGTCCCTTTGGTGATTGTGAACCGTGATGTGATCGGAAGGGAGTCCACATTGTGCTTGTGATGATATAATCTCTGGATGGAGATGTGATTGATGATGTAATCTCCCGGTTGGAGATGATTATGATGGGAATGAGGTTTCCCGAGATATGATTGTGTGGCAAATGTGGATTTTCCTCTCCAAGTGTCGAACCTAACCCTGAAACTAGGACCCTGAGTCATATGGGTAGTGTTCTTTAGTGTACCATGTCCATCGTGGTGGGAACCCGAGGGATACTTGGCCACGTATTCCGGCCGCTCGTGTGAGCGGGTGATGTCTGTGGTACGCTTTAGGAAACTACTGTGGAAGGACGAGGATTGCCCTGGACCCCGAGGGTGTGGGGTGTGTCGACACTACATATTGAGATGTAGTTGTCAGTGATGATTGTTGCATGGATGCAACCGAGGGTCGTGTGCTACCGACCAAAGTAGTAGCCGTGGCTTTAGAATGTAGCGAACACATTCTGTTCTCGCTTCTCTCGCATCGTTGGTTAGTACGATCTACTAGCCGGGGTCCGCAAAGATGATATAATAATGAAAATGAATAATGTCCAATCGATGAACCCGTGAATCAAGTGATTCAAGATAGAACCGTGAAACTGTAATGAGAACCGTGAGAATCTTGTGAATCCAAATGATGAACCGAATGAAACCAGTGATTCAAGATGAAACCATGAGAACTGTAGGAATCGAGTGATTCCAGTTGCTTCTTATTCCCTGACCTGTTCCTTGATTGGAGAGTGCTTGTATTCCCTCCGGTTTCCGTCCTTGTACATGTCTTGGAGGGGTGATTATGATTACATTTGCTGAGCTGTTGGCTCACTCTTGCTATTGTTGTCTCTTTTTCAGATGAGAACACTTAGCTGGCGCAGGTAGATAGAGCAAGGAGAGAGACTTGCTTGATATGACTGGCTGGACGGCGCGTGATCAGAAGATTTGGGCATAGAGTTGGATCGGACTGTGGACAGCCACTCGGTGTTGGCGTGGCTCGTTATAGTTAATGTTTTATGGTTTTATTATGCTTCATGAGATATATGATGACTTAGTTATGCTTCCGTCTGTATTTATGTTTTGAGTTTGGTTTCATACTAGATGGCATCTCTCTAGATCCGATCTTTTTGTAGGTTGTGTCTTTATCTTTGGAGCCATGGATGATATGGCGTTGTTGTTGATCCTGTGTGGCGTGTTGTAGGCTTTGAGTTAAGCCTTTGGATTAGATGCGTGCTTGTATAGAATGATATTTAAGCAGGTTGTATTTCGGTTTTCGTCCAGTTGAGGAAACTCTGCCGGATTTTCTGTAGAGTCTATAGCATTAATTATGGGCTCTAGGGTGTGTTTAGACATTGACGGAGGTTATTCAATGGAGAATAATCCGTTCCGTCACAGTTGGTATCGAAGAAAGAGAGATGCCTAGGTTTGATCTGAATCATATGCGGAAGCTTAGGTTTGATTAAGATTGATTGTTTTCGCCAATGAAGGTAGGTGAGGACTAAGTTAGTCCGGGTAGTTTTGGTTACCCCGATCCCAGAACTTAGGCTAGTACTAAGTTAGAAGCGGTGACTTAGTTCGGATGTCTAGCCTATACGTCCTAGATTGTGTTCTAGGATTGGCTTGACCCGAATTGTTTCGAACTCGCCGAAAGTATTAGTAGTGGCTCCTTGTTGGGACTACTAATACTAGTGACTGGTTATAGGTCGAGAGAAAGAATGGTGTGTTGAGACACCTAAGTAATCGAATTTGACTAGTATCGATTGGGACCTTGGACCGATCAGGGTTGATTCGAGGCCTAAGTTGATTAATCTCAGTTTGAGGTTTAAGTTTGATCGGTTCTTGGTTGAAGTCCTTGGATTAGTATTTTGCTTCGAAGGGTTGTCAGGTCAACCTAGAGAGCGTGATGAATTGGGTGGAGTTAAGTTTGGGCATATGAAGCTCTAGGTTGGAAATTCATGAAGTGTCTAGACTTGTGGGCAGTCTAGATCCTTAAGATTGAGATGTGGATTTTGAGGTTGAAGATATCGTTGTGGTGACCCCATGTCTGATAGAAGACACGGCGTGTTGCCCCAGAATGGATAGGAAGTGAAGTCGACCTCGGGTGGTTGACGTGAGAAAGATCTTGGGTCTCGAGGATTAAGAAATATGGCCCCATGCATTATGGAAGCTTCTTGAATTGATTCTGTATCGATGAGACTCTTGGGAGTGTGTCTCAATTGTGGACAGTCCGATCGCGAGATCTAAGGATGTCTTTAGTCACGGACAGGCAGTGAGAAGGGTCAGTATTTATATCAGGATCCTATGATATGAACCCAAGTGTTAATGTCGCCTGTCGTGGCAGGAGGAGAGCTTCTTGGGTTTAATATTGCGATCTGATGTTGTTTTGAACCATGTTGGGATTGTGGTTGAGATTGTGTAACTGGGAGAATCTAGGCTTGGCAGTGATGTCAAGGGCGACTTAGTATTCGGAAGGGCAAAGGAAATATGGCAGCAGCTATTCATGGATGAATCTTGGATGAATGCCTTTCTGAAGAGATTTTGGAAACTAGGATCTAAGTTATAGATAGTACGGGTGTTGGATTGAGAATGGTTGTATCCTCTGATCTTGGAATGAGGAAATCCAGCACCGTAGGATCAGAGTTCGGCGGTGATGGTGCATGCAGAAATTTGTGGATTGCCGAGGTTGGGAGATGAAATTTCCCAAGCGTGATGTCACAGCACTTGCATCTTGGGGACCCTGAGTATGTTTATGGTTTTGTGATTCCAGGGGTTAAGGATCCAAGTTTGTTGCAAGTGGTATCGAGGTTGTGATATTTTTGGAGTTCGTGGATACGATCTGTTGGGTTAACTTGAATCGTCTTGCGATGCCAATCTTGTTGTGACGTTTAAAGGTTTCGGTCAGTAAGTTATCGAGTCAATCTGAATTAGGTTGATGTATCCGTTGGTCAAGTATTCAAGGTTATGTCAAAAATTGACGCCGATTGTTGAGGATTCCAGGCAGAGCTGAGGAGATATCAGTTTTGCATCGTGTGAAGTGCTTCAGAACATTCGAGGTAAATAAGATGGACCGATCAGGTTGTTCGTGAATTTTGGAATGGGGTTGCCTAGGAGATTGATGGTTTGATAACCAGATTTCGTGAATGGACAGGCATAGTTTGTGGGCCGTCGTGAAGACTTGATGAATTCTAAGATCGATCTGGGTCCGTAACGGGACATTTGTGGATCAATAGGAGTTGTAGCCCTGACGGTATCCGGGTCAAGCATACGGTCACTGTAAAGTCTAGAAAACGCCGTTTGGGTCTTGTAGGATCGATGGCGTTTCACGAAGCTTTATGAGATGATCTTTCGACCACGTCTGGGTCGATGTTGAAGTAGCTTCATGTGATAATCAGGGAATTTCAAGGATATCAATGGTGTGTGCAATCATCTTTGATCTAATTGGATAGGGTGATTGATGTTCGTGACATTGGGTTGACCCCTAATGGGTCCGATGAGTTCTCGTGGAAAGTAATATCTTTGAGATAAGTGGGGGAGGAGTTCAGGATTAGTGTTACCCCCCACGAGTATGTCGGAAATTGGCCATTGAAGTTTTCTTTTGAAAACTCAAGAATATTGTCTTCGGAGATAGGAAGATGATCATATGGTCTTGCTTGTGGTCTGGTTTGTTTATAATTTGAGAAATGAACATCGGTGTTTCCCTTGGGTCAATAGGCATCAATGTTGGAAATTGATGCTACGAATCTTGGACGTGTATGTCTTTGGAGTTTTATAGGTAATGTAAAAGATGAATTGCTAGTAAGTCCCGATGATTGGGTGTTAGAGTGTCGTGTTCTTGTTGGGATCTAGAACCGTACTTGGTTTTGGTTCGGTTGGCTTGTCGATATGCCAACAGGTTCTTGAGGTTACTAGACAATCGGAATTTTGAGAATCCTGGGTATTGATCGGAAATCCTGTCAACTCTTTGGGTGACCGGGATTATTATAATTTTGAACGTGGCTTAATTGGTTGATTTGAGGATTGATCAGAGTGCGCAGAGTAAGCGTTGTGGGCCCGTGGCCCAGAGATTTCTAAATAAGCGTTGTGGGCCCGTGGCCCAGAGATTTCTAAATAAGTTTGAGGTTCCAGTGATCGATCTCTTTCGAGGTTCCAGTGATCCGATTGAAGTGTCGGATTGAGTTGGGAAATGTCCGGCATGATTTTAGGCGGCTTTTGGAATATCTAGAAATCGATCTAAGGTTTTCCTAGCACCTATGGTCGGGAGAATCGATAATTTTCTGAATTGAGCCGTTCGGTGAGGCCGAAAGATTTGTTTTGTGATGAGGACCAGAACGATTCAATGCTTGAGGTTTCTAAACTAGGCATTGTTTGAGGAAATGAATATGGTATTTGAGTAGAGAAGTTCTCCTCGAGTTTGGGAAATTGAGGCTCGTTAAATTTCGAGACGAAATTTTAATAAGTGGGGAGAATTGTGAGGTTTGAATTTAAGAATTCGATATTAATGAGGTAATTAGGATGATAATGATTTATATTAATCCTATGGAGGGATTAAGGTTTGGTATCGGAAGAAAAATCGGAAAGAAATCGGGTCCGGCTGCTGAAGCCTCGCCAAAGAAGGCTGGCCGGCTTCTTGGCGCTGAAAGCCGTGGCTCGAGCGGTGGCCAACCCGTGGCTGGCCGCTCGGCTGGCCGCTCAAGAGCCGCTCGAGCGGCCCGAGCATTATATATCCGTGCCGAGCCTTCTCTCTCCCTCATTTTTTCTGCAACCCGAGGATTTTGAGGAGAGAGAGAGCGGCGCGACTAGAGAGAGAAGGAAGGAGATCGAGCCCGAGAGTCCGATTCCGTCCGAGAGCCAGGTATAAAGGTGAAAGCACGCGTCGAGGCAAGTGTTCTCATACCCACTTCTCGTTCTCTTTCGTTGTTTTATGTATTTTCGTTGGGTATTTTGTGTCGATACCCACGGGGAATGTTAGAATATCGATACCCATGCCTTGAGGTCCGAGAAAATGTAGTTAGTTGTCCGAACCGGGTCCGATTCGCCCGGGTGATTTGCGCCGGAACCCTAACCTACGGGATTTTGGGGGTTTCCCGTTTCCCGGCCCCGTATCATGAAATTGACCCCAAAATTGGAAAGCCCACGTCCCAAATATGAACATATGTCGGCCGCGGGTCCGATCTCGCACGTTTGGACCCGTTCGCGGCGTCCGAGCCCAAAAAAAGGGGCGCTGTTACTGTTCACCCGAGACCGGAGGTGGATTTTGCGTGTTTCCACCTTCGTGAGATGATGAAAGAACTCTAGAATATGAATCCCGGTATTCCAATTGTGTATATATATCGACCGGATGCCGAATCTTGCAAGATTTGACCCGTTCGTGGCATCCGGGAGCCTTGATAGTTTCCCGTTGTTGATAATCCGAAAATAAATGGGAAGTTGTGTACTTCCACCCTCGTGACAAGTAAATCGAACCCCAATTGTGTAATCCTGTGTACAAGATGTACGAACGAATCCACCGGACGTCCGATTTCCAAGTATCGAACCGTGTACGGCGTCCGGGTGTTCAAAGAGAAATCCGATAATGTTTATCCAAAATGAGACGAGAAATCAAAGATGAAATGTGATCCTAATTGTAATGAAAGAACGTTTAAATGATTAAACGTAAAAGTAAGAACCCGAATGTGAATCCAGGTGTGCCGGAGGTTCCAAAGTGAGATGTGCATCATCCGAGGTATGAGATCCGGTTTCTCTTGTGAACTTGGGTTGATTGTTGTGAATAAGGGAATGAAGTCCCGCATATTGTGATTAAAGGAATTGAGTCCCTTTGGTGATTGTGAACCGTGATGTGATCGGAAGGGAGTCCACATTGTGCTTGTGATGATATAATCTCCTGGATGGAGATGTGATTGATGATGTAATCTCCCGGTTGGAGATGATTATGATGGGAATGAGGTTTCCCGAGATATGATTGTGTGGCAAATGTGGATTTCCCTCTCCAAGTGTCGAACCTAACCCTGAAACTAGGACCCTGAGTCATATGGGTAGTGTTCTTTAGTGTACCATGTCCATCGTGGTGGGAACCCGAGGGATACTTGGCCACGTATTCCGGCCACTCGTGTGAGCGGGTGATGTCTGTGGTACGCTTTAGGAAACTACTGTGGAAGGACGAGGATTGCCCTGGACCCCGGGGGTGTGGGGTGTGTCGACCTACATATTGAGATGTAGTTGTCAGTGATGATTGTTGCATGGATGCAACCGAGGATCGTGTGCTACCGACCGAAAGTAGTAGCCGTGGCTTTAGAATGTGTAGCGAACACATTCCTGTTCTCGTTCTCTCGCATCGTTGGTTAGTACGATCTACTAGCCGGGGTCCGCAAAGATGATATAATAATAAAAATGAATAATGTCCAATCGATGAACCCGTGAATCAAGTGATTCAAGATAGAACCGTGAAACTGTAATGAGAACCGTGAGAATCTTGTGAATCCAAATGATGAACCGAATGAAACCAGTGATTCAAGATGAAACCGTGAGAACTGTAGGAATCGAGTGATTCCAGTTGCTTCTTATTCCCTGACCTGTTCCTTGATTGGAGAGTGCTTGTATTCCCTCCGGTTTCCGTCCTTGTACATGTCTTAGAGGGGTGATTATGATTACATTTGCTGAGCTGTTGGCTCACTCTTGCTATTGTTGTCTCTTTTTCAGATGAGAACACTTAGCTGGCGCAGGTAGATAGAGCAAGGAGAGAGACTTGCTTGATATGACTGGCTGGACGGCGCGTGATCAGAAGATTTGGGCATAGAGTTGGATCGGACTGTGGACAGCCACTCAGTGTTGGGCGTGGCTCGTTATAGTTAATGTTTTATGGTTTTATTATGCTTCCGCAGATATATGATGACTTAGTTATGCTTCCGCGTCTGTATTTATGTTTTGAGTTTGGTTTCATACTAGATGGCATCTCTCTAGATCCAGTACTGTAGGTTGTGTACTGTACTGGAGCCATGGATGATATGGCAGTGTTGTTGATCCTGTGTGGCGTGTTGTAGGCTTTGAGTTAAGCCTTTGGATTAGATGCGTGCTTGTATAGAATGATATTTAAGCAGGTTGTATTTCGATTTTCGTCCAGTTGCAGAGGAAACTCTGCCGGATTTTCTGTAGAGTCTATAGCATTAATTATGGGCTCTAGGGTGTGTTTAGACATTGACGGAGGTTATTCAATGGAGAATAATCCGTTCCGTCACAGGATTTACCGGAGCTGGCTCTAGTGCTGGGACCGGAGCCATATGGCGTTGCTCCATAGACTCAATTATGGTCGTCTTTCTTCCCAACAGTTAATATATTCTGCTTTGCGATCATGGGGCATATCAGCACCACCTCGACCATTTCTTCTACTTCTTCTACTGGCCATTTATATCCTATTATGGAGAATAAGATAATATTAATAGGTCTCAGAGAATCAAGTTATAGGAAGGATTCACAGTTATGTAGGAAAAGTATAAGACCGGCCTAACAGTTTACATCTAACTTTCTACCAATCCTAAATTATCCTTAGTCTGGTCCTACCTATGCTTCCGCTGTATGATCAATCATTCCTAAGGCATCTCATTATTCCTTTCTGATACCAACAGTGACGGAGCGGATTTTTTTTACTTCAAAAATCTTCCCATCAGAATTCTTCCGAAGCTAAGTCCCAAGATAAAGAAATCAAGGGAAATGGTCCAGACTGGACCAACACATGCACGCGTAGAAAGAATACAAACATTAAATATGTATATATATTCACAATGCATACACAAGATCATCCAATGCCATGTAATATTCACGGCTCTAATTCTTTTAACATTTCATTTCATCAAACCAAAATTCTTACAGAGATGCCATTCTAATACCTGATTAAAACCAAAAGTTAATGGCGAAAGCAGATCTATACCAAAATGTATACAAGTGGAAGCATAAACACTACCAAATTCTCCAAAAATCTTCATCAGGCTTTCCGCTTCCAAAATTCCTCCTGACTAAACTTTGTCTATTCCTACTCATCCGGTATCAATTTTACCGTTTCATCTGGAGGAGAAAAATTATAACAGAGTGAGCCGAAGTTCAACAAGGCACAAAAAAAATGCAATATAAATCATGAATGCGATAACATAGAGTTATAGGAAATACCGAGGTTCATTACGGATGTCGATTCCGAAGTCCAAGTCCGATATCAATTTTCAAAGTTCACTGTTCGATGCAAATTTCGAGGGTACAAAATTTCTTTATTTTAAAGCTAACTTCCAAAGTACAAAACTCAGCATTAAAATTCGAAGTTCACATTACATTATCTATTTTCGAAGTTCTTACACAGTATTAAATTTTTGAAGTTCATAATGCCATATCATTTTCTTTGTTCAAAGGGACGTATGCTAGTAGACCCTTCCAGCCAAGGGGGGGAGTAATCAATGGTAGATTGTGTTCACTCCACACAATCAAAGGCCATAGTTCAATAATCATATCCATTTCCATTTCCATTCAAAATCCAAAGTCCATAGTTCCATATCTCTGTCCTCTCTTTACGTCCCGAGGAGGGGCGGACCATGTATCACTCCATGGACAGAGATACCCTTGATTACAACCGTAACGTTCTAAGGTGTACCAGAGAACCTTATTTAACTGCTTCATAGTTTTAGGTCCGAAGCGCTTATTCAAGGTTCAAACAAAATTCACCATATTTTCAAGGCCGATTTCACAGTTCACACAATCCATGCTCCAGTCAATATTCAAAAGACCTTCACCCTTTTATCGTTTCAGTTTCTATACAGGATTTTCATGCAAAGTAGTCCGATTATAAAATGAACAGAAACATGGGCAAGCATATAAAAATCAATGTGGAGAGCTATATTCATGCAAGACAATTCCGATTGTAATTTAAACAATAAAGCACATGCTAAACATGAACCAGAGTATGGAATTTACAAAATGTGAAATTTAGTTCAGATTCATGCATGCTTCGTGATGCAACTTATACTTGTCAAAACAATGCTATAGAAAACAAATTCTAAAGTATACTTGCATTAAAACATTATTACAATTTAAACTTGAAAATGGAGGTACACTTGCTTGATTTCCAAATTCTTTCACCCCAACCGGCCTAAAGCTCCCTCTTCCTCTTTGCCTCCTACTTCTTTTTTCACGGACTTTCTAATTCCTTTTTTAGATTAGAAGCTCAATATCTACAGAGGATGAGCTAGGTGGGAGTGGGTGGGGTAGGTTACCAACTTGTACTTCTTTTTTTTTCTAGAAAGTCAATGGGGTAGGTAAGAATGGTTTACCTTCTCTGGGTAGTTGAAAGGAGGTCAACGGGGTAGGTAAATCTATTCCAACTGAAGTCGGCCTTGATCCAATTCCAATCTACTCCGGTTGCTTTTCCATCCTCAAAGTCTCTGGTCAACAACCACATAATTCCGGTCAACATTTCATCCTCAAATTTTCAGTCAACATCCTCATAATTCTGGTCAATATTTCATCCTTAAATTTTTGATCAACAATCACATAATTTCAGTCAACATTTCATCCTCAAAATTTCGGTCAACAACCTCATAATTCCGGTCAACATTTCATCCTCAAATTTTCGGTCAACAACCACATAATTCTGGTCAGCATTTCATCCTCTACTTTTCGGTCAATAACCTCATAATTCCGGTCAATATTTCATCCTCAAATTTTTGGTCAATAACCACATAATTCTGGTCAACATTTCATCCTCAAATTTTTGATCAACAACCTCATAATTCCAATTAACATTTCATCCCCAAATTTTCAGTCAATAACCACATAATTCCGGTCAACATTTCATCAACTCCATCCTTCTTCATCCTTCATCAACTTCGGCCATCTCATTGCTTAAATTTTTCTTCGACTTTTACAAGGCCTAATTATCATGTTACTTTTAAGATCAGGATCTCACGGAAATTGGCGATGGTGGCGACAAGAACCAGCGACGACGACTTCAATGGTAGAAGCGGTGGCTTCTGCCCAACTCACGACAACGATTAGCAGCGATAGTGACGGCATCAGCTTACGGCTAGGGTAACAATGGCGGTTACCTCCTCCTCCCCCCTCCAATGTCTTCCATAAATAATGAAGGGGTTGATTTAGGGTTTGCTAAGTTTCCATTTGGGGCATCCGTCTCCTTCCTCTCCGAATCGCGCCGTCCTCCCTCTCTCTCTCTCTCCTTCTTTCCTTCTTCTCTTCCTTCCTTTCTTTCTTTTCCTTTCCTTTCTTTTCTTCAACTTATTATTATTATTATTATTATTATTATTATTATTATTATTATTATTATTATTATTATTATTATTATTATTATTATTATTTATTAATCTAAATTTAATTTAGTAGTCCAAATATTTATTCTTAAATCTCTTAATCCAAATACTCTAATTTATTAGGCCCAAATATCTAAAACAAATTCAACGGTCTATATACTTCAAGTTTATATTTTTCAGCCCGAATTATAAAATTTTATATCTAAAATTACTAATAATATTTATTCCAACTAAATAATAAAATTAAAATTATTCAGGGTGTTACACTTCCGCTATATGTTTTTTGATTTTGGTACAGGTCCTAGCAGGCATCTCTCATATGATTCTGGTATAGTAGTTAGGATTGTTGAAACCATGGATTACATTCGAGATCCTATGAATGTATGTTGTAGGAAAACTTGTGGTATTCGATTATTTGTATACTTATACGAGTTATATATATACGCAGGTTGTACATTTGGTTTTGACCTGGATACAGAGAAAACTCTGGCCAAATTTTTATAGACTCTGTCAAAACTTCTACATAAGTCAAATGATGAAAATATATAGATTCTATTCTGTATATATTTGACGGAGGGTCTTATAAAAATTAAGATCTGTTCCGTCACACTCGGGGTATGCAAAAAGTTATGTTTCGGTGTCAAAATCGAACGGTAGTGCCAAGTGGATCTCTTGGCGTGTAGCCCAGCAGGCGCCAGTTCTAGAGTAGGTGTGCCTGCTACACGCCGCGGACCATGCTCGAGCACCGATCCTCATAAAAGCTGCATGCAGGTTTCTTCTAACTATTGCGGGATGCGGTTCTTGGCATAGGAAAGCAGAGGGTTCGGGTAGAGAGAGAGAGGGAGGGAGAAGAGAGAGAAAGGGCAAACGAAGGCTCCCAGGCTCGATTCTGGCTTCGAGCTAGTTGGAGAAATCATAGATCGGGTCAAAGTAAGTACATCCATATCCTTCTCTTCCATTCTTTTTGATTTTTATTCGATCTCCTTCGGGTATTATTGTCCCGATACCCGACCCATGCATGTATATGTGATGCCCATTGCTTTATTATGCATATATATGAATTTCATATCCGAATTTGTAGATTTCAACCGATTTCTACACTAAAACCCTAACCCCGCACCTAGGTGGTTTCAGCCTCTAATTTTTGAGATTTTTGCATAAATTAGGTTGAAAATATCATTAATCATGTCCTATATAAGTTAATTTATTGATTGAGTATCCAATTTGGTGGTTTTATGTGTATTTTCATTCATCGGAACCCTAGGATGTGCCTAGACCTCATTTAAGCATTTATCTCAAATTTTATGCATAAATTAGCTTGAGATTATGATTACACATATCTTAAATTTGATAATTTACTTATTGGATGCCCAAATTTTTAAAAATGGTCCGATGTGCACAACCGAGGTACTGTTCATGCATGAAATCACTGTTCACCAAAGGCTTTTAAGTAATTTTGCATGATTTTACATGGTTCAATTGTCAATCAAGTTGCATATATTAGCATGTGTTTAATTGTATACTCTGAAAATTATGTTTGTTAACCAATTATGAAGACAATGTTATCTGGAAGCCCCTAAAGTTATAATTACTTCTCGATGGTAAAAATTTCTATTCTTCCCTATGATTATAATATTCGTATATGAAAACTAAGTTATGAGAAAATTTAAATTAAAAAAGAAAGATAAAAATCGTACAAGTTATTGGAAGAAAATTTCACAATTATTACATAATGGATTTATTCTCCCAGATGAAGATATTATGAAATAAGTATGGTAGACCTTCCCTCAAAGAATAAGAAATCATGAAATTATGACTACAGATTTACATTACGGAGGGTAATATTCCTAGGCATACTATTGGTGTTACAATAAAGACTCAAAGATTATCCTGACTATATATTGTAGTGGATAATACTCTTAACAAACCTTCAAATATTACTTTGGAATAACGAGAACTGCCTCTGGGTCCCAGAAAACATGGGGGCATATGTGTATGGCCTATCTATAGGCATGATATGTAGATGACCCGCCTCTGAGTCGATAATAGGAGCTTACACCCTTAGGTTTTGTGGATGATATGACCCTTTCCTCATTCTCTCACACCTTTAGCTAATAACGCTTACTAGTCCTGATCCACAAATATAAATAATTATGTATAATTTACATTCCAAAGAAAAGAAGGATAAAGCGAAAAAAGTTAATTATGTTCTAAAAGTATATCTGATCATGTCTTATGTTTACGCATCCTCGTTATATTCATATATTCCTCTTCCACTTTATTTTACTTATATTGTTTATCGTCTTAATTATATTACACTTGCTAAGTTTTTTGCTCACCGTTACTTCTCCTTATCTCCAGATTAACACAGGTTTTTTATCCTCTATGGGACAACGTAGAGATTCAAAATGGACTAGAATCTAGGTCTAGAAAATCATATAGAGATTTTCATTTGTAATTTTATTTATATCATGGAAAAATTATATATATTTATATTTCTTTTGTGAATCTTAATGTATGTTATGTATATAACTAATGATTAAACAGTTTAGTCCCCGTTGTGCTTGGATTTATTATGCTTTCACAAGTTATTATTGTTTGTAATAGGTATCTAGTGGCATCTTTCTTTGGTCAATGTTGTGTTTAGATACACAATACTGGAGCTACAAATTATATGTGGTAATTGGATCCTATGTGGTTTGTGAGTTGTAGTATGTTGTCGAGTTAATGGATGGTTTGGATGTATTTTATTTTGTACAAGAGATTGTAGAGATTTTTGTATCAACTTGATGGCTGTATTATAGACTGAACTCTATCGAATTTTCAGTAAGAAAATATGATTTGTCACCATTCTCTACATATACTTTACATAATTCTCATATTTCTTAGATACTGATACATATTGTCATTCACTTGGGAGCTTAAGTTTTTACATAATTTCAAATACATACACAAATTAATATAAAATCTTGAAGAATATTAGAAAATCCTTACCACATTGAGCCAAATAAAACTTTGTAGCTTCCAGACAGTAAATCCCTTCACCAAAGCATCCAACATAATTTTCGAAACATACAACATAACATATACCAAATACATGTGAACGAATGCCAAATCATTATGTTCATAAGTTAGGGCTCTAAGTTTCAAGTCCATATCATACATAAATCCCAAAATAAATGGGAGAAATTATGGGGCATGGGGTTAGGGTTTCATTGGAAGCATAATACTTCACAAAAATTAAGAATCGGATATAAAATCAACATATGTAGATGCTCAAGACATGGGTTTCATAAAATATAAGCTTAAACGAGTATCGGAACAAAAATACCCAAAGAGAACGAAATCAAAAGTATAACAAAAGAAAAAAAAAGTATATTGGTGCACTTATTTTGACCCAATCTACAACTTCCTTAATTAGCTCTAAGCCGAAAACGGACTCGATACTTCGATCTCCTCTCTCTCTCTTCTCCTTCGCATTCTCTCTCTCCCCTCTCTCTCAGATCTATCGAAAATTACCGAAAAGGAAACCCTTGCGCATTTAAATACATAAACTGGGGCTTGAGCGCTAGTCGAATGAGTATCAGGTGTGACAGCACTAGAATAGGTGCTCGAGAGCTCCGCCAGCGTGCTTCAGGTGCACATACACTGGAGCGGTTGGCAGGTGCCACTACTCTAGAATGGGCACCCCGGCACCGCCTCAGGCGCCCAGTGGGCGTCCCCCCTATCGATATCCTATTCCACATCCAAAACTTAATTCCCCACATATATTAAACCTAATTTTGATTATATTATCCTTAATTACGATACTTTAAAAATCGAAACCTCACGTATAGATAGTAGGTTACATGGGAAGTCTGGAATATGAGAAATATTAGATATATTAAGATTAGGTTTTAAGTGGATATTCCCTTAGCTTACAATTTCAATTTGAGAATTATTAGCAAGGAAAACATATTTAGAGGATCAATAGATTGACAATTAAGAAAGAAGAGGATGAACTATTCATATATTTATTAGCCTTGAAATCGATGATCCATGAATTTTAAATAGGGTATAAAAGATAATAGGATGTAGTATATGACTGTGCAATAGTAGATATAAACGTAATCCTTTTATGAGTTAGAAATTGAGCATTTTTATTGCATGATATAGTATAGGAGGAACAACATCAGAAGAAGAGTTATATTTTTCTATTGAAGAGGCTCGGTGCACCTAACTACCCGAATTTCCTTGTGAATTTCAACAATAATATGCCACTTGATCATTATGACCACAATGATTATATTTTTGAAAGTCACAACTAGTTGAGTGATTATGGCCTCTTGAATCCCTACCACCTTATGAAAAACCCCCTCTTGCCTCCTGTCTTGTGATTGCACGTCCTGCCTTGACATGAACTAAAACCACTTTGAGTAATAAATACTAATTGGTCTCCGGAAACAAAATTATTTGAGAGAGTGAAGTATTGAACGCGGGAGAATGTGTCAAAGGGAAGGTTTCACAGGCTTAATATCTATGTACGGATCACCTCAAAGTTGAATGGTAGGCCAAGAAGGAACTTTTATAGCATGAATGTCCATTTTTTGTTTTTCTATAGTTTTAATATCTAAAGAAAGTGGCTAATGTAAATTTTTTTATTGGTATATGGCTAATAATTGGTTGAAATATTCAACTATACATTGAGATCCTTATTTAAGACCATAATGTTGTTTGCATGCTTGATACATACGGGTTATATTACCTATGTTAGAGTATAATGTTTGAGATGTTTTTCAATGGTTTGGATAGTATCAAGAAAGAGTAATGATAACATAGGGTTCTGCACTAGCTAGCATCTACCTAAGAATCACATTTTCTTGATCCCGTTGATTATTGAGAAGAGTAGTGTATTCACCATCATCAATGACTTGGATAATTGTGCGTGTTTTTTGGATAACCAATGATGGAATGAACATTTACTATGGATAACTTAACTAATTTTGTCCAATAGTTATACTTTTGGGTTTAATTTTTTTTGGTGTCATATGACCAAGAGGACTAAATATTTTAAATTTAAATGACACAATAAAAAAAAAAATTTTTTGTAAGTAAGAAAATTTTTATTAATGAAAACAGAAAAATACAGAACCAATATTCTATCTCCAAATGTTTTTTCGATTTGAATGTAGATAAAGACACCGGGGCAAACCCCGAGCACCATGATATATGTCACAAATCAAAAGAAACAAAAGTCAAAGGACCGGTCAAAATATCAGGAGACCTAAATAAGATTACAAAAGGAAAGAAAACGGCTAAAAAACCATCATTCCAAGTTAAGAGCAAGCTATAGCCCAAAGGGTAGCAGAAATGCTGAAAAGACTACTTGCTTCAGCAATTCCAGTAGCAGCTTCCGGCATCGGGCAGCAGCTTTCAGCATCATCTTCACAGGCAGTCATTCACAGCAAAAGAATTCCACCAGCAAAAAGACCTCAGTCTGAATTACTCTCGGCCACTATTTAGTCATCTCATCCCACAGCATCTCAGGCAAAACAAACTCCTCGACCATTGGCAGCATCTCGTCCCTTCGGACAATTTGTAACACCTCGGCCTTAGGTAGCGCGGAGAGAAGGTATATCGTCCCACAGTACAGACCACCCAATAATGCCAACACCCAACTCGGCCTACATACATCTCAGGCGAGGCCCCCACAGAACCATGGAACTATCTACAGCTCCTCATACAAAATTGCACCTCAGCCATGCTAAACCTCGGTCAGGAGTAGTAAGTCCCTGGCGTCAGCAAGGGATCTTTGGCTTCAGCATGGTAAAAACACGGACAACACTGCCTCCACAGCTAATGGCGGCATCTCATCCATTTGCTAATCTCGGACAACTAACACCTCAAGCCATCATCTCGTTCAACAAGTAACTCGGTCAACAACATCCTGTCCTAAGGCAAACATCTCGGCAAACAGCCTATGCACTACAGCAAAGCAACTTGCCTCTAAAACAACCCCAAGGAATAGCAGACCAGAAATTGGTAGCTCTCGAAATAGCTCAGAGCAGAAAGCCCACCACGGGCAAAAGCAAGACCCAAGAATACAGCAGCAGATTTCAGCAGTAGAATGCCAATCCGGGAGAGATCTCCATTCCTGCCAAAGCCGAGTCCCTCAAGCCAATTTGGCTTGAAAAACGTAGAAAATGGTACTTCTACGTTGAAAATGCCCAATTGAAAGCTCAGCCAAGGTCAGATGATACTTCTTCCGCTTTTTTTAAATAAAAAAAATATTGTTAGCGCAAGTGGCACAGTCTAACCAACATGCTATTGACCGACACAATGTAATTTAGGAAGGAGAAATGGTAAAAACAGAGATTGCGAAACAAAGATGAAGGTCACCAACTCACGAAATACAAAGAAGGGCATGAAGAACAAGAAGATGGCACGAAGAACACTTTCAGATAGCAAATAAAATTTGAGGAAAAACTTTACAGACATATTATGAAGAACACAAACTCAACATATTATACACAAACACTTGCAGAAACCACCAATGAACTGAACATTCAGCATGAATTTAATGGCTATAGTAATGAAGCCACAATGAAATTTGAAGAACATGACATGGCTAGGGCAAAAATTATCTACCTAAAAACAGAGAATATCACATGCACAAGCCCGAATTTAATGGAGCACCTTTGCCAACGAAAATTGTGTGGTAGGTTATGAGATACCTCCTCCTTTTCTCTCTCTTGCACTCTCTTTCTTTTTCATTCTTCCCTTTTTTGTGTGTGAATGCCAAGAAAAAAATCTTTAGAGGATGGAAGAGGAGAAACCCTGAACTCTGTGATGCCATGTTAGAACCAGGGTTTGTATGAAATATAGAAAGTGGAGATGATAATTCCTTCCTTTCGCTTTCTTTTTATTGTATAAAATAACATAATACTATAATAAAAGAAAGGGATATACAAATAAGGGAAACAAAATAAAGTGGCATATTCTTTCCTTTGATTTACTCCTATTTTACCTATCTATTTTGCATATTTCCTTAACAAAAATATATTATTTATTTTTATCAATATAAGATAACTCATAAATGTTTTATAACTATTTTATAATAGATTATCGATGTCATCTATCATCTACTTTGTTTTTCACACTAGAAGTGTATGAGATTCTTTCATAATACTAATTTTTATTCTTGTAATAAATAGCCTATTTTTGTAGTTTAAAATTATTATCTAAATTTGAAGTTATAAATTTTGGAGGCACTAGCATTACTATTGATGGGTACGCTAATAATGGGCTAACTCAAGAAGGAGGAAAGGCTCAAATCCACAATGACCCATCTTGTACATGGACGGTCAACGTCAACCGTTGATCGGACGAAAGTGTAATAAAACGATTTTTTTTTTGTCCTCAGAATTTTCTATCATTACAGGAAATAGAAACCTAAATCCAATTGACAACCGAAAATTTTAGGAAAAAATGGATAGAGTCTCCCCTAAAATTGGGCTAAATTGAAGTACATGTCATATTTATAACCTGCAAACATATAGAATAATATCATCCTATCCATCAATAGAAATTCTCATTTTAGACACAAGATCACAGACGCTGTATAATTCTCTACGGCTTACATTTCACATTTTCTATCCACTATATTAACAGTTTAGAATTGAGATGTCATCTAGGATCTATACAGAATCCAGAAAATATATAGCAGAAGAAGAACTATAAACCTGTAGAGGTATAATTTCTGTTTCATCATATGCATCACATATATTTCATATACAGAATCTACATGCATAAGATCCATATACAAAATCCATATATCAAAAATCGGGTATTTACATCTTACTGTTTCTCCAAAATAACTTCAAGTCTTCCGAGAGTCTTCAAGCAATGCTTTAACTCACTCCTTCTTATCCAATACTAGCTCTACACTATTATCTAGATAAAAATAATAATAAAATAGTGAGTCAAAACCCAATAAGGTATATGCAGGCATGTAGTAAAATGTTCATGCAGAACAGAATGCAGTAAAGCAGATATAATTATATATTAAAGTATCAATGCTATAAAATAGTAATTTATAAAAATTATAACAGAATATAATGTAAAAATTATAGAACTGTCAAGAAATAGAAACAATTAAGTTTCGAAAATCAGAAATCAGTGTAGTCATACTTTGTTAATAATAAATTGGTAAAACAGGCTTCAGAAAGGAGAAATTGGTCTCAACTCTATAACTTATAGAAAATTCCTTTTCAATCAGTATAGGACCCAACCAGTAGACCCTACTAGTAAAGAGGTGAATAATCGAGAATAGATTGTATTCACTCCACACAATTCAAGTCCAGAAACAGAAACAGGAGATCCCTCCTCGCAAGATCTATCCCCTCTCTGGAGATTCAGGACAGGGGTGCTAGCCAGTAACAATAACTACCTTCTAAGTTAATGCTCTGAGGAAGGGCGGACCACATATAACTCCATGGATAGAATTATCCTCGATTACCACCATAATATTCTAAGACATGTCGAAAAACCTAACTTGACTGTATATCAGTCACGGATCCTAATTAATATTGTCAGAAACATTTTTCCTCTTATTTCTTAACTGAAAACATTTTTCAATTTTAGAAGTCAGGTAGAGTTTCACAATAACTCTTCAATTAGATTCAGAATATACAGTAACAGTTTATAATCCTTCAGTTTCATTTTAGAATATACAGAAACAGTTTGAAACCTTCAATTTAGCTTCAGAAATCCTCAAAAATTTAACAGTATAAATCCATGTAAATTTTTCAAACATAAATCACATCAATGACATTATCACGTTACAGATTAACTTTTATATAATAGAAATTATGGAAAATAACGCATCAAATCTTCAATTTTCGTACCTAGGGTTTCGCCCAAATTTTCGGACTAAAACAAACACCAAACACATATATTTTCATGAAATCAGAGGAACATTTAGCAATATATACTAATAAATACAAAATCTGTCCGATTAATAAGGAGAAACAGGTATTATTTGTAGTAAATATGTAAAACCATGGATATAAAGTATAAATACTATTTTTGAGATACAGAAAAGTTGTAAAAATAGAAAATAACGTTCGAGGTACACTTACCTGAATTCGATCTATAGTTACCGTGACTCAGATCGGAACTGGACGGTAGATTTTCTCCTTTCTTTTCTCTTCTCTCTCCTTCATCTTCTCTCCCTCGTTCTCTGTCATGGCTACTGAAGAAATGAAGCCCCAATCACCCAAATCCCCATTTAAAACGAAGGAGAAAGAGGTCACGTGCAGGTCCATGTGACCGCCAATCGAGCGGTCACTTGCGCAAATATGCGCTTGAGCAGCGCTCGAGCGGCGCTCAAGCACACTGCTCGTCGGCGTTGGCCGCTCCTGCCTTACCTCAAGTGACCGATCAGCGGTCGGCTGTGCATTTTCAAGCCTACCAAGCGCTCGAGCAGTGATCGAGTGCCCTGCACTCTTTTGGTCTATTTCAGTTCATTTTATTTCGGTACCAATTTTTTTCACATTTTTAAACCTAAATATAATTTTCAATCATATAATTACTCCATAATTATCATATTTTAGGATCGGAATCTCACATTCTCCCCCACTTATAGAAATTTCATCCTCAAAATTTAATGATCCTTAAATTTTTAAAGTTAAGGAACCTTCTTAATGTCTCCAATTCATTTCCAGTTTCAGGTGGTTATCCTAGAAAAACCTTAAATATCAAAATTGTCTTGATCCTCATTATTTGATACGTCCTTTCTAGATCCAAATTCTCTAAGTTCGGAGACAAACCTATTTCATTAACCACTTTTCTAACTTAATTCTGAACATTAAACAAATAGAATAGCTCATTTCATTTCATATTAAACCTCAAGGTTGAGTATTTCCTCTGAATATTACTTTAAACCTTATTATATATATAGATTGATCACTCCGCCGTGCACTCTGATAAATTAGCAAGTTCAGATCATCTGATTGTGATTTCAACACCACCATTTTTTGATCTTATATCTTTATTT
Organism: Nepenthes gracilis; assembly: GCA_033239525.1. NCBI lineage: Eukaryota > Viridiplantae > Streptophyta > Magnoliopsida > Caryophyllales > Nepenthaceae > Nepenthes > Nepenthes gracilis. The sequence goes on from BSYO01000002.1 coordinate 12,302,207, forward strand.
CTCATCAAACTCAATTAAGATTCTGACAAAAGCCTTGAATCACACTTAAATTTCAAGGGAGAAATACCTTACATTCTCTCCATTTCATTGGGATGTCCTCAAGTCGACATCTCTATCAGACACATATTCCATTTTGAACACCTAATTTACACAGTAATCTTGATTAAAACTAATTTTAGATTGCCATAACACCAAAATAATCCTCACGAATCTTCGATTCATCACAGAACAAGAAGTCCTAAATATAACAGTCATCATAATTCTCATACAGTTCTAGATCATTACCTAAAATTTCAAGGTTTTAATAATTTGTAATCTCAGAATCTCAAATTTTCTACACTGAGCAATTTCAAATCTTGTTGGCATACCGGTAAGCCCATTTATTAAACCAAAATACGTCTTCCATAATCATGATTTGTGGGTTGTCCTAACACGAACCCACCAAGGTTTTCTTATCTCAGAATTTCATAATCCCAACATTCCGGACACAATTCCAGTTTCCAACTTAGGAATGTGGCATTTTATCTTTTAAGCAATTGAGCCTACCCAAAATTTTTCTTTCTCATGTCCTTTAAGGTACAAAAACATATGAAGTCTATAAATCCTTAGCATTCATTATCAGTACTGTTGTCCACCGAATCCATCTGCATAATCCGTAGGCAAGCTTATCCACTTACCATTTTTAAAGTCAGCTTTCTTCAAAACATAACCATTCAAATCCTTAATTTATTAGGCAAAGCTATCTCCCAAGACCGCCTCCACAATTTCTCAACAGAAACTTCCAATTAATGAATTTGAATAACATAAGCGCAATTCTAAGTAGGAATCCTCCCTTCCACCTATCCTAAGGATATTGATTCACCAGTAATGAAGGAAAGTATAATCCTAGAGTTTCCTCAACAATATCTAGGCCTATTGTTATAATCTTTAAACAGTTTGATTCGCTTATGATCTCCTTAGGTTTGCCATAACATAATCATGTTAATCCTCAAAATTATTAGATCAGAGATAACTCCGAGGCAGTTCAACATTTTTCCAAATGGAAATTTCTGATATTGGCTATCGATCTCAACATTCACTCTCCCCGAATCATACCGAGATCCACCTATTACAGCCTTCAACTTTCAAGTTCACAAGTCTTTAATTTCTTTCAATGAATTATTTCTAAATCCTCAAAAATTTCTTGACAAAAATTTTTATTACAGGTGGAGCAATTTCATCCCACGAATATCTCCCCCACTTTGCTTGTGGGTGATTATTTATTAAGGCAGAATGACGAAATTCAAATCTTTATTGAAGGCATTACCATCCATGCTAACTTACTTAACCCATTAATTAATCCGACTTTCCAAAAGTCTCAAAGTATCCGTAATAGTACCTAACCGATAATCCTCTAATCTCATATACAATCCTCAAAGACTAATTGTCGATTTCTAACCCGTTTTCCATATTACCTATTAAAACAGATCGGCTTGATATTTTCCTTCAAATACATATGTTCCTCAACATTTTTATAGTCAGATTCTTGACCTGCCATCTACCGGCTTCAAAAGGGGTAGCCTCATTTTCTAATTAAATTTAGCACGTATCCTTGATTTGATTGGCCTTGCTTATTACTCCAAATTCACAACTTAATTACAAGATACTTCATTTTCTCAATTTCAATTTACGCTGACATCCTTGAGTACTATTTCAACTTCCAAAAGGATCAGCAGAGTCCAAAAATCTCAAAGAGGTTAACATCTTTAAGGCAAAATTCACAAATTCTTGATTATAACTTGCATAAAATACAACTGAGACAATCACTCTATTGCCAAGCCAATTTATTCATTACAGCCATACCACTTAATTTTCACAATAATCTGACTAAAACCCAAAGGCTTTACCATTCGATCAATCTCAAGCAAAATTACAAGGATTTTCCTTTCATATTTTAATCCGGTTCATGTGACCCTTTGTGACGGACCAGGTTATTTTTCTTAAATAACCTCCGTCAATAATATTATAAACTAATGCCTATAATTTAATATTATGGATTCTATAGAAATTTCAGTAGAGTTTTCTCTATAATTAGATGAAAACAAAAAATACAACTTGTTTAAAATAAACCTATACAAACACACAACTATCCAAATTTAACATTTTTGCCTATAACACAATACACAGGACCACAATTGCTATAAAATTCATAACTCCAACACATCACATCTAAACTACCATGTTGGATCTAAGAGATGCCACTAAATACTTGTTCACAAATCCATACACAACCTACGAAAACATAAATAAATCCAACACAACGGAAATTAAGCTGTCCAATCATCAGTCATTTTGTACCGTATACATCAATCTTTCTAAAAGAAGAATATACATATACTTATACATTTTTATTTAAATGTAAATTTAACTACAAGTTCTAAGTCTTCAGCATGGTCTTCTGAATCCAATACTTATTCCACTTCTAGTCTCTACTCCAACCCATCGGGTATCAAATCTATACTAAACTAAAGATAAGGAGAGGCAAGGGTGAGATAAAAAGCCCAACAAGTACATCATAATTAAACGTTATCAATATAGACCAGGATAGATAAGAACGGCATAAGAATGAAGAAAATACATTTCATAGGGATATGATTAGGTATGCTTTGGTATACAGTTTATTTTTCCTTTTTAGATTATGATTTACACATAATTAATTATATTTACGGACCAGGGTCTGTAGGCCCTACTAACCAACAATGTGAGAGAACGAGGAAATGAATATGTCTACCACACATTCTAAAACACACGACTACATTTTAGGTCTGTAGCACTCGACCATCGGCTACATTTTAAGCCTGCAGCACTCGGCCATCTCAATTCGCCCCATATCCTCCGGGGACCAGGGCAATCCTCGTTCTTTCACAATAGTATTATAAAGCGTACTACGAATATCACCCACTCCCACGAGCAGCCAGAATATATGGCCAAGTATTCCTTGGGTTCATACCATGATAGATGTTGTAAGCCAGAGAATTCTACCCAATAGCATAAGTCCACGGTCCTAATTTCATAATTAATCTTTCCTTTAAGGGGGAGTCCACCATATCCATTTGGATTTACATCTTCTCCACCCAGGAAAGTCACATTTCCATATCACATTTCACATATCACAATGTGAACTCCCCACTGTTCACACATATGATTATTATCTTCCATTTGGAGAGTCCATTCCCAATAACTCTGATTGGGGAATCGATTCATTCACATATTCAATTGAGGTTTCCCCCTTTCCGTATACTTTGTTCAATCTTAATCTTTCATTTAGATTAAAATCCTTTTACGATTCAATTTGCATATACGATTATTGTAACGTAGGAAATTCTTATTACGGAGAGTCCAATTCAACTTTTGGGGTTTCCGTTTAACGATTATCTTTATCATTAGTTATCAAGTACAATTCTCGAGATAAGCAATTAAACACATGCAATCAGATATGCAACTTTATTAACAATTAAAAATATGAAAATCATGCAAAATTCATCATTTAACTCGGGTGAACAATGCACATGAACAATGCACGTGAACAATGCACATATGCACTAATCAATTAATTCTTGGTATTTCGGACATGCAACGGGTAATTTATCAAACTCAAGGCATGGGTAACTAAAATCCTAAGTCAATTTATGCATTAAATCCCAAATTGAAGCTCAAATGGTGTCCGGGCGTGGGTTAAAGGCTTCACGAACGGAATTCCACCAATTTTCACAAATTCGGATACCCAATCGGCAAATTAACTCACCCAAGTCATGTATAATCATATTCTAATCCCAAATAAATCAAAAGCCCCAAATATTGAAACTCAAAACCACCCGGGCTCAGGGTTAGGGTTTTGTAAACTGAAATTCGTATAATTCCACAAAATTGGGTATCTAATCAACAAATTAACTTATGGGGGATATGGATAATCATATTCTAGTCCTAATTCATGCAAAAGCCCCAAAAATCGGAGGCCAAAACCACCCGGATGTGAGGTTAGGGTTTCACAAACGTAAGTGGGGTTTTTGGGCAAAATTCGGTATATTTCCTCAAATTTGGGCATGTAATTCATATATATGCATGCTAGAATCATGGGTTTTACAAATACATGCATGGGGTCGGGTATCGGGACAAAAATACCCGAAAGTGATCGAACAAAAATTACAAAAATGGAAGAAAATGGTATGGATGTACTTGCCTCGACGTGCTCGACGATTTCTCCAACTAGCTCAAAGCCGGAATCCGTCCCGAAAGCCTCCGTTTGGCCGCTTCTCTCTCTTCTGCCTCCTCTCTCTCTCTACCCGAATGTTGCCTTTTCCTTCCCCCAAAACGCGTCCCCAATGGATTAAAAAATAACCATACACGGCTTGTATGCGCATTGGCGCTCGAGCACGCGGCGAGTGCAGCTTTACTGCCTGGGCCGCACTCGAGCACGCGGCGAGCGCAACCTTACTAATTCTACGCTTACCGTGAGCTCGAGCCCACGGAGGGCGCAGTCAGGCCCGCGTCAAGCCTGCAGCAAGTCCACATCGCATTTTCGCTGTTCGGGACCCGTTTTAACCATTCTAATCTAATTTTTCATATCCTTGGACCCTACTTTTGATTATATAACCTTAATAAGTCAAGATTATTATAATTTAAAATCCAAAATCTTATTTACGAATTAACATTTCATGGTTTACAACTTTTGTTCCCAATTATGCCAATTCCAGATCTTTGAGCTTTTCAATTCGATTCCTTCCATGCTCTTTAACCTTGATTCACTTATTTTAACTTAGTTACCTCCCAATTACTATATTTTGGAGTTTAGAACCTTACCATTCATTTTAACCGTATCCTGGGAATCAGTACCTTACACCCTTCACCTGTCTTACAAATATCTTAACCTCAGAAACTCCTAATCATTAAATCATTAACTTCTGATTATTTTAAAATCCACCAGATATCCTTATCGATTATGCTTAAATCCTCAAGACCATTTCTGACTTCAGCATAACCTCAACAGTAGCTTCATTCGTTAGTCAGATAGGCAATTCTTCTTTTTAATAGTTTTCTCAAATTTTCTCATTCACTTAAAAACTCTCCAGGTATGACCTAATATGCCATCTACAGCACATACCTAATTACATAACTTGCAAACACCAGCATAACAACTCCATTACCTCCTTTGCAACTTATTTGATACATGAGCTTAATTACAATTCAAATTATTCTTTTCAAATCATCAATTTTGTTGGGACATTCACCAACTAGATCATCTTAATATCCTATCAAGGTTAATTCATTCACAAATCAAAATCGAACATCAAAATTCGTAATTTCTTCAAACAAGGGTTGCCCTTAGGGATTGATGTTATCAGATTTTATTCTGGAATTTGGAACACATATATACTCATTCTCTTGTCATCCTTAACTGGCCTCAACACAGCCTCAGAAGACTACTTAGTAGAAAATCAATTAGATCCTCGTCATTAAGGAACACCTCTAAATACCATATCAAAGTTCCTCCAATTGCGAATGATCCTAAGAAACATAGACAATATAGGGATTAAAAGCCCCAAATAATGCATATATTGAGATATCAATATTCAGGATTATCACTTTTCACCATGATAGACATTACCTCGATACGTATACTAGCACTTCGAAACCCCAGTTTCAAGAACCGGACTTCCATTCTGTCAACCCAAGAGAACATAGGAAATCCTCTATTAAGTGATCAAATTATCCCAAGTAAAGCACTCTTTCAAAAACTTCTTCTCAATAAATTTTTTGTCCATATCAGGACCACAACATTCCCTACAATATCTTTTTATTCTTGAAATTTATACCCAAGTTAATCTTCACTTTTTATCTTATCTGAGGCAATATTAACTTATCTTATTTCAAGCATCCGATTATTATCAATACCACCAACACCTTCAAAATCCATAGGATTTATATCTTATCCTTAAGCTACCAATTCTATCCTATCCATCATATCTAATCATCAAATTCAAGTATCCCCCTTAGTGGCGTACCAATCCTGAAAATCTCACCCCAAGGCCATTTAAATTTATCTCAATACAGAACAGTTCAACTTAAATCCTTAAACCTAAAACGATCGATCTAGGCTTATCCTACACTCAACAACGATTAACCAAATTACTAAGTCCCAATTTAGGTTAATTCTAACTTATACAAGCTAGAACACCTAGGATTTTCTAGGACTTATTCAATCTAACTTAAATTATCCTACATCTATCCCTATTGATTCGGTTAGTCAGAACCATTTCCTAAACTTTCATGTCTAATTCAGATAATTCTTAAGGTATCTCATTTCTTTAATATCAATTGTGACGGAACTGTTTTTTTATTATCCTCAGAATTTTTCGTCATTATAGAAAATAGAAACCTAAGCCCAATTGACAACCTAAAGTTCTAGAAAAAAAGGGATAGAGTCTCCCCTAAAATTGGGCTAAATTGAAATACATGTCCTATTTATAACCTCCAAACATGCAGAATAATATCATCCTATCTATCAACAGAAATTCTCATTTCAGACACAGGATCACAAACACTGTATAATTCTCTACGGCTTACATTTTACATTTTCTATCCACTATATTAATAGTTCAGAATTGAGATGCCATCTAGGACCTATACAGAATTCAGAAAATATATAATGGAAGTATAACTATAAACCTGTAGAAGCATAATTTCTATTTTATCACATGCATCACATACATTTCATATACAGAATCCATATGTATAAGATCCATATACAAAATTCATATATCAAAAATCGAGTATTTACATCCAACTGTTTCTTCAAAATAACTTCAAATCTTCTAAGAGTCTTCAAAAAAAGGCTTTAACTCACTCCTTCTCGTCTGATACTAACTCTACAATATTATCTGGAGGGAGATAAAACAGTAAAACAGTGAGTCAAAACCCAATAAGGTACATGCAGACATGCAGTAACACTTTCATGTAGAATAGAATATAGCAAAACGGATACAGTTACATATTAAAGTATCAATACTATAAAACAGTGATTTATAGAAACTATAACAGAACATAATGTAGAAGATTACGGAATTGCTAGGAAATAAAAACAATCAAGCTTCGAAAATCAAAAATTAGTGTTGTCATGCTTTGTTAATAATAAATCAATAAAACAGGTTTCAGAAAGTAGAAATCGGTTTCAACTCTATAACTTATAGAAAATTCCTATTCTATCAGTAAATGACCCAACTAATAGACCCTAGTAGAGGGGGTTAATAATTGATGATAGATTGTGTTTACTCTACACAATCCAATGCCAGAAACATAAATAGGAGATTCCTTATCGCAAGATCTATCCCCTCTCCGGGGATTTAGGAGAGGAGTGCCGGCCAGTAACAGTAACTGCCCTCTGATTAACACCTTGAGGAAGGGCGAACCACATATAATTTTATGGACAGAGTTATCCTCGATTACCACCATAACATTCTAAGACACGTCGGAGAATCTAACCTGACTGTATATCAGTTATGGGTCTTAATTAATAGTGTCAGAAATATTTTTTCTCTTATTTCTTAACTAAAAATCTTTTTCAATTTTAGAAATAAATTAGAATTTCACAATAACTCTTCATTTAGTTTCAAAATATATAATAACAGTTTATAATACTTCAATTTCATTTCAAAATATATAGAAACAGTTTGAAACCCTTCAATTTCGTTTCAGAATATACAGAAACACTTTAAAACCCTTTAGTTTATTTTTAGAAATCCCCAAAAATTTAACAGTATAAATCAATGTAAATTTTTCAGACATAAATCACATCAGTGACATTATTACGTTATAGACTAACTTTTATATAACAGAAATTATGGAAAATAATGCATCAAATCTTCAATTTTCTTACCGATATTTCGCTAAAATTTTCGGACAATAAACGAACACCAAACACATGTATTTTCATAAAATCAGAGGTACATTTAGCAGTATATACTAATAAACACAAAATCTATCCGATTAATCAGAAAAAACAGGCATTATTTAAGTAAATATGCAGAACTATGGATTTAAAACATAAAGATGAAAAAAAATAAAAAATAACATTCGAGGTACACTTACTTGAGCTCGATCTACAATTACCGTGACTCAAATTGGGACTGGACGGTAGATTTTTTCCTTTCCTTTCTCTTCCCTCTCCTTCCTCTCTTCTCTCCCTCATTCTCTATCGTGGCTGCTAAAGAAATGAAGCCCCAATCACCCAAATCCCCATTTAAAACGTAGGAGAAAGTGGTCACGTGTAGGTCCATGTGACCACTGCTTGAGTATTGGTCGAGCGGTACTTGAGCAGTCACTTGCATAAATATACGCTTGAGCAGCGCTCGAGCGGTGCTTGAGCGCACTGCTCGTAGGCATTGGCCGCTCCCGCCTTGCCTCGAGAGGCTGGCGAGCGGTCGGTTACGCATTTTCATGCCTACCAGGTGTTTGAGCGGTGCTCAAGCGCCCTGCGCTCCTTTGGCCAATTTCTCTTCATTTTATTTTGGAACCAAATTTTTTTACATTTTTAAATCTAAACATGATTTCCAATCAAATAATTACTCAATAATTATCATGTTCCAAGATCGGAATCTCACAGAAAGCTAAGTGAACCAGGAAAATCCCAAGAGCAGGACAGACAACTTGCTCTTGAGACGGTCAATATTTCGGTTGATCGAAAGTAAGACCAGTTGACCGTCTGAAAGTCAGACCTCAAGTGGGCCAAGCCCAATTTGGCACACGCAACCGTCCTCGACCATCAACGGTCTTCTCCCCTGATTTTGCACTCTTTATAGAAGACAATATCAATTGTGACGGTTATCAGCAAATTTAATGCGCAACCTTGAAGGAAAGCGCCAGAATCCTACTCCCGTTTGCAGTAAATCCTAACAGTTATAGTACGTAGAAGGAAAGCAATCAAGACAACGACCGTTACTGCCACAAAGGCTCCATACTAGAAAAGGCAACGATCCTAATAAAGTGCGGGAATCAAACCTTCCTGTACAAAGAAGGCTGCCTGGCACAACAACTATAAAAGGCCATAGAATTCTTATTCTAAGACACGCTCTCATTTGCCTACAAAAAACTCTTTACTGCAAAGCTCACACGCTTTCATAATATAAACACCCTCTCTCTTTGCCGTTACGTTTTGAGTGAACACAGTGTTAAAATCTAACGTTTCTCATGAGCTACAAAAACCTCTCTCAATAAGAGCACTCTTCCATCACAAAATACTCTTTACATTCTCCTTGCATCCTTTACTTTTCACCTTCTCAATTTGAAGGTTGTTTACTAACTTGAGCGTCGGAGTTTTTCAGTGAGATAATCTACCGTCGTCACCTGACCTCTTATTTATAGTTGTTGTGTACAGGATCCAAATTTAATGGACGGAGCCAGATTCAAATATTCGAGTTGATTCGAATCTGTTCAAAATTTAGATCTAGGACGCATTAATTATTATTCTAGTTAAAGGTCAAGTTGCTAGTTTTGACTGCAAATATCCAAATTCATTGATTTCCTATCTTTAATTGTAGGATTCATCATTGAGACAATTATATATTAACTATTAGTGATTATCTAAGGTTAAATACTTGTTATTAACTAACTATAGTATTGAAAATTTTGATGAGACATTTTTATCACAATATAAATATAGCGATATCTTTGTTTATTTCATTAGATGAATATTTTTGAATAGGTTAGTATGTGTTTACTTTTATTTTTATCATTAGCATTATCAAACTTTGTAGGTTATAACATCAAAAGTGTATAATAACTCATAATTTATTTCTTTAGACAAAACAATAGGGTGTTGGAAGAGAAGGAAAAATAAGAGATGTTGATTCAAAATCTAAAAAATTAAACATTTTTTTAAAAAAATTATGGTTCTCCCGTCTCAATAACAGACATTTTTGCCGTCAAATATATCTGTTGCGTCCCGGGTCCGCGGTTGCCGTACGGATTAGGGAGCCTTCGGATTCCCTAGCACGCGGTGGCGTCAGGAGAAGGGTCCGGTCTCCGTCGCTGTGAATCTGGACCTGCACAACACAAACAACAAACAAGAGGTCAGAGGCCGACGGGGGGTTGACCCCCGCCGACACTCCGACGCTCAAGTCAGATATCTTCCGCAATAAACGGAGGAATGCATGCGTAAGATGCGAGAATGAGGGGAGTGTGAGAGGGATGTAATCGGAGGCATGAGCTCCTTGGGCACGCCCGTTGAGGGCGGCTTGCCCGTGCGCCCGCGATGGGCGGCTTAGAGGAAATCCCTCTTGGGGTGCGCCCGCGGAGGGCGGCTTACGGATGCGCCTGCTGAGGGGCGGCTTGGAGGTGCGTCCGCGTAGGACGGCTTGGAGGTGCGTCCGCGGAGGACGGCTTGGAGGGGCGCCCGCGGAGGGCGGCTTACGGATGCGCCCGCTGAGGGGCGGCTTGGAGGTGCGTCCGCGGAGGACGGCTTGGAGAGGCGCCCGCGGAGGGGCGGCATGCCCGTGAGCCTTGCTGGTATTTGGTCGCACCGTAGTAGCATTGAGATATTGGGCCCGGTCTGCCCTGGTTGTACTTGCGGGCTGCTAGATTTGGACTTCCCCGTCTGGCCCGAGCGAGCTGAATAGGACCCGTGCAATTTGGAGCAGCAGGGTATTATTTTGGGAGAACTGCGTGGTCCGGCCGGACAAGCACCGAGGCGAGTGCTCTGTATTCTGCCGGCTGAGGTATTTTTCCTTCGTGCTGATGGGCAACGTTGACGAAGCAGATGAGCGTCTGGAAACCCTACGCTCCCGCGGGGATGGGCTGAGTGTTCTCGTTCGTCTGGATCTGGCGACCGGGCGCCACAGCAGGAGCGAGGATCTACTCTCTGTTCTGCTGAGGGCCTCGAGTTCCCTGTTAGGGGAATCTCTCGGCTCTGCCTCCGTGAGGAACACTGGGTGTGGCTCAGATCTGGCCGCCGCCCGAGGGAGCTTTGTCCCGTGCCGACTAAAAGGGGGGAACTGCAAGATTTGATGGGCGGTCCCGGCGAGGGCTCTGCTTGGATCGGAAACGGAAGAGATGTGCCGATCGCCATGAACAGTGAGCTTTGGGCTCCATTGAGCGCCGATTTGAGATGAGATCGCTGAGTGCCGTCAGCAGGGAAGCTCCGCATCTTGTTCTTCTAGAAGTGAGGGCAGAGGGGGAGCTTCAGGTCGTCAACGGAAAGGGCTCCGTTGGCGCACCGTCGACTGAATCGCGCTCCCTCCTGCAGAGCCTACTGCTTCTTCTTTTCACGGTGGCGAGGACGGCGAGAGGGGGGGAGAGCCGTGGAGTTCCAGACTTTCTTGAATCTGATGGCCCGGGCACGGAGAGTCAAGAATATGGTTTTTCCTTCTCTCCTTCTTCCCCCTTTTCTTTCCTCCCTGGTGGTCCTTTTATTGGGAAGGGGGTGAACGTTCTCCCTCCAAAACAAGCCCAAAAGTTCCCGCCAAGAACAATCTTCCCGCCAAAACGAAAATGTTTCCCGCCTTAACGAAGCTTCTTCGGCACACTTTTGGTTTCGGGTTGGCCCGCAATACCGGACCCAACACTAGCCCCCCATGCCGAGTGGTTGAAAATTTCAGCCATCGGCATGTAACGAGGGGACGGTGCTACGCGGGTTGTCATGCATACTCTTTTTCCAGATGGCTTCTGATCTTCACTTTGCTGGGCGTGCCGGGTGACTCGGCAACCTTCGTTGGGCAATCATGATGTTTAGATGATGGGACGTCTTCCTGAGAGGACAGTGGGTCCCCTGACTAAATGGCGGACTTAGGACCTCCGTGCTGAAGAGCGGAGGCTGCGCCTGGACGTGGAAGACCTTGACGCCGATGAGCGGATGGTGGCGCAGTGCGAGAGGTGCGAGAGAGCATCTCGTCTTGAGAGGAACGAGCATCTCCGTGCCCGATGAGCCGAGGGTGGCACCCGATGCTAAAGAGTAGAGAATCAATATCTCCCGTCCGTCGACGCTGAGGAGCGGAGGGTGGCACCTCAATGCTGAAGAGCGGGGGCGCGCCTCAATGCTGAAGAGAGAGGAGTACGGAGGAATCAGTATCTCCGTGTCGACGAGCGGAGTGTCGCCTCAACGCTGCAAAGCAATGGCGCGCCTCAATGCTAGCGGGACGGAGGAATGAGACATCTCCGTACGCAGGAGCAGAGACTGCGCCTCAGCGCTAAAGAGCTGAGGCTGCAACTCGACGCTGAAAAGAGAGGGGCACGGAGGAATGAGACGTCTCCGTGATGAGGCGCGGAGTGTCGCCTCAACGCTTCAGAGCAGTGGCGCGCCTCAATGCTAGCGGGACGGAGGAATGAGACATCTCCGTACACGGGAGCAGAGACTGCGCCTCGGTGCTGAAGAGCGGAGGCTACAACTCGACGCCGAGAAGAGAGAGGCACGGAGGAATGAGACGTCTCCGTGATGAGGCGCTGAGTGTCGCCTCAACGCTGCAGAGCAGTGGCGCGCCTCAATGCTAGCGGGACGGAGGAATGAGACGTCTCCGTACGCGGGAGTAGAGACTGCGCCTCGGTGCTGAAGAGCGGAGGCTGCAACTCGACGCTGGAAAGAGAGAGGCACGGAGGAATGAGACGTCTCCGTGATGAGGCGCTGAGTGTCGCCTCAACGCTGCAGAGCAGTGGCGCGCCTCAATGCTAGCGGGACGGAGGAATGAGACGTCTCCGTACGTGGGAGCAGAGACTGCGCCTCGGTCTGAGCAGAGGCTGCAACTCGGTATTTGGAAAGAGAGAGGCACGGAGAATGAGACGTCTCCGTGATGAGGCGCCGAGTGTCGCCTCAACGCCGCAGAGCGATGGGCGCGCCTCAATGCTAGCGGGACGGAGGAATGAGACGTCTCCGACGCGGGAGAGAGAGCGCGCCTCGGTCTGTCAAGAGCGAGAGGCTGCAACTCGATTTGGAAAGAGAGAGGCACGGAGGAATGAGACGTCTCCGTGATGAGGCGCTGAGTGTCGCCTCAACGCTGCAGAGCAGTGGCGCGCCTCAATGTTAGCGGGACGGAGGAATGAGACGTCTCCGTACGCGAGAGCAGAGACTGCGCCTCGGTGCTGAAGAGCAGAGGCTGCAACTCGACGCTGGAAAGAGAGAGGCACGGAGGAATGAGACGTCTCCGTGATGAGGCGCTGAGTGTCGCCTCAACGCTGCAGAGCAGTGGCGCGCCTCAATGCTAGCGGGACGGAGGAATGAGACATCTCCGTACGCGGGAGCAGAGACTGCGCCTCGGCGCTGAAGAGCGGAGGCTGCAACTCGGCGCTGAAAAGAGAGGGGCACGGAGGAATGAGCATCTCCGTGTTGACGAGCGGAGTGTCGCCTCCACGCTGCAAAGCAGTGGCGCGCCTCAATGCTAGCGGGACGGAGGAATGAGACGTCTCCGTACGCGGGAGCAGAGACTGCGCCTCGGTGCTGAAGTGCGGAGGCTGCAACTCGACGCCGAGAAGAGAGAGGCACGGAGGAATCAGACGTCTCCGTGATGAGGCGCTGAGTGTCGCCTCAACGCTGCAGAGCAGTGGCGCGCCTCAATGCTAGCGGGACGGAGGAATGAGACGTCTCCGTACGCGGGAGCAGAGACTGCGCCTCGGTGCTGAAGAGCGGAGGCTGCAACTCGACGCTGGAAAGAGAGAGGCACGGAGGAATGAGACGTCTCCGTGATGAGGCGCTGAGTGTCGCCTCAACGCTGCAGAGCAGTGGCACGCCTCAATGCTAGCGGGACGGAGGGATGAGACGTCTCCGTACGCGGGAGCAGAGACTGCGCCTCGGCGCTGAAGAGCGGAGGCTGCAACTCGGCGCTGAAAAGAGAGGGGCACGGAGGAATGAGCATCTCCGTGTTGACGAGCGGAGTGTCGCCTCCACGCCGCTGCATGAGTGGCGCGCCTCAATGCTAGCGGGACGGAGGAATGAGACGTCTCCGTACGCGGAGCGAGGCTCGCGCCTCGGTCTTTGAAGAGCGGAGGCTGCAACTCGACACTTTGGAAAGAGAGAGGCACGGAGGAATGAGGCGTCTCCATGATGAGGCGCCGAGTGTCGCCCTCAACGCTGCAGAAAGATGGCACGCCTCAATGCTAGCGAGACGGAGGAATGAGACGTCTCCGTGACGCGGAGAGGCGCGCCTCGCGGCCCAAGAGCGGAGGCTGCAACTCGGCGCTGAAAAGAGAGGGGCACGGAGGGATGAGATATCTCCGTGATGAAGTGCGGAGGCTGAGAGCCCCGATGCCGATAGGACGAAGGAATGAGACATCTCCGTGCTGTGGGACGAAGCCGACGCCTCGACGCTGAAAAGATAGAGGAGGGCTGGCAACCTCCTGGCAGGATGGAGGAATGAGACATCTCCGTGATGAAGTGCGGAGGCTGAGAGCCCCGATGCTGACAGGACGAAGGAATGAGACATCTCCGTCTTTGTGGACGCTCGGGAATGAGAAAGTCTTTGTGGAAGGCCGACGCCTCGGCTGGATGGAAAAAAGATAGAGGAGGGCTGGCAACCTCCTGGCAGGATGGAAGAATGAGACATCTCCGTGATGAAGTGCGGAGGCTGAGAGCCCCGATGCCGACAGGACGAAGGAATGAGACATCTCCGTCTTTGTGGGACGACAGCCGTGGCCGCCGATATTTGAAAAGATAGAGGAGGGCTGACAACCTCCTGGCAGGACGGAGGAATGAGACATCTCCGTGATGCGGCTTTAGAGATCACATCTCCTTTCTTTTGGCTAAGCTTGTAAGGCTATTGTTGCCGAGGCCCCATTCGGGCGCCTTCTTGCGCTGTGCTCGTCCTTCGTCAGAGGATGTCATAGCAAATCACGCGTTTGGGGGGCTCGATCCGGTGAAGCGGATGTCGTCGCCAAGCCCCTGGAGCCACATCGAGGGCTAGCGCGGTTGTCAGGCCACGGTAACCGGGCTCCGGGGTCTAGGCCTTCGTCGCGTATAATTGCAAGAGGTGTGTGGCCACTGCTCAAGGNCGCTGTAATCACCAAGTTAAGGTCCTAGCCCACGACCATTGTAGACTGAAGGTGCTCTCTTCTGTACAAGAAGGTCGCCGCACGCCCCCTAAGGTTTTGCTGGCCGTAGATTGGGGGCTTCCAAAGCCCCCAGGCCCGATGTTTTGACCGCCTGGGTCGTTGGCGCAAAGCCTATTTGACGGACCGCCTGGGTCCTTTGGATGAGACGTCTTAGCCTGCGGATGGCTGTTTCTAGGCCGTCTGGCGCAAAGCCAAGGCGCAGGTGGCCGCTTGGGCCTGTCGGCGCGGAGCCTATTTGACGGACCGCCCGGGTCCTTTGGATGAGACGTCTTAGCCTTCGGATGGCTGTTTCTGGGCCGTCTGGCGCAAAGCCAAAGCGCAGGTGGCCGCTTGGGCCTGTTGGCGCGGAGCCAAGATGCATGGGGCCGTCCCCGGGTCGTCTGGCGCGGAGACGAAGTCCTGAGACGGTCGCGTTTGGGCCGTCTGGCGCTGGGCCTGGGACTGGTTTTACGGATGGACGTTTGTCCTCCCGACTTAGGGGCAGTCTAGGTCGTATATATATTTTTTTTATGTCATGTTATGCAATTATGCGTATGAGCAGATAATACCGTGATCCAAGCAAGTAGCATGATGAGTGTAAGACTTACCTGGGTTTGGTGTGGAACCGTTGCAGGTGTTTGTTGGCAGGCGATGTGCTACGCCATCGGGTCCTGTCCAAAGTCGTGCATGGCTTCGGAGGGTTGTCGGGGTACTTTGTTAGGCGCTCCGGCCTACGCCCCTATGCTCCGAAGAGTTCAATCCCTTGCCCGAATTGGTCGGGCGACGTATGGCAGATCTTTGCCAAGGCTGGCCTTCTTTGGTCGCCAGGGAGTTGAGGGGTGAAGCCCCCAGTGTTTATACCTTCCGGCAGGTGTGAATGGCCTGGGGATCACGGATCCGACATACCTCGCTGAATAGCGAGTGCCTTTCTCGCCCAGGGTGGATTGCACGTCCGCGCGGCTACCCGGAAAAAAGGGAGGTTGTCGCTTATGGGGGACTTTGTCCCCGGCCGATACGGTGGCTCGCGAGCGTGACGCTGATATCCCTTGATCATTTTTGAGTTAGAGGGCGGAGCCCCCAGGCATTGCTTAATCGATGAAGGGTCGTCGTGACCGATGACTCCGCTCCAGCCGAGGTAACAATTTGCGTTCCGGATGTTGATATGCCCATCCGGGGGCTATGGAACGGAGCCCCCGGGCATGGCTACCCAATGTGGGATCGGCGCTATAGGAGGCCATGGTCTGAGCCATAGCGCTGGCTGGAACTTGAGTGCTATTGACTTTTATATGTGAGATTGAGTGCTGAAGGGAGACGCTAGGCTTTTTGTTGCGTTTTCCACAGACGGCGCCAATGTTGCGTCCCGGGTCCGCGGTTGCCGTACGGATTAGGGAGCCTTCGGATTCCCTAGCACGCGGTGGCGTCAGGAGAAGGGTCCGGTCTCCGTCGCTGTGAACCTGGACCTGCACAACACAAACAACAAACAAGAGGTCAGAGGCCGACGGGGGGTTGACCCCCGCCGACACTCCGACGCTCAAGTCAGATATCTTCCGCAATAAACGGAGGAATGCATGCGTAAGATGCGAGAATGAGGGGAGTGTGAGAGGGATGTAATCGGAGGCATGAGCTCCTTGGGCACGCCCGTTGAGGGCGGCTTGCCCGTGCGCCCGCGATGGGCGGCTTAGCGGAAATCCCTCTTGGGGTGCGCCGCGGAGGGGCGGCTTACGGATGCGCCTGCCGAGGGGCGGCTTGGAGGTGCGTCCGCGTAGGGACGGCTTGGAGGTGCGTCCGCGGAGGACGCTTGAGGCGCCGCGGGAGGGCGGCTGACGGATGCGCCGCCGAGGGGCGGCTGAGGTGCGTCCGCGGAGGACGGCTGAGAGGCGCCGCGGAGGGCGGCATGCCGTGAGCCTTCTTTGGTATTTGGTCGCACCGTAGTAGCATTGAGATATTGGGCCGATGTGCGCCTGGTTGTACTTGCAAGGGGCTGCTAGATTTGGACTTCCCGTCTGCCCGAGCGAGCTGAATAGACCCGTGCAATTTGGAGCGGCGGGGTATTATTTTGGGAGAAGCTGCGTGGTCCGGCCGGCAAGCACCGAGGCGAGTGCTCGTATTCGCGGGTGAGGTATTTTCCTTCGTCTTTGATGGGCAACGCCGACGGCGAGATGAGCGTCACGGAAACCCTACGCTCCCGCGGGGATGGGCTGAGTGTTCTCGTTAAATGCGGATCGCGACGCGGCCAAGGCGCCACAGCAGGAGCGAGGATCTACTCTCTGTTCTGCTGAGGGCCTCGAGTTCCCTGTTAGGGGAATCTCTCGGCTCTGCCTCCGTGAGGAACACTGGGTGTGGCTCAGATCTGGCCGCCGCCCGAGGGAGCTTTGTCCCGTGCCGACTAAAAGGGGGGAACTGCAAGATTTGATGGGCGGTCCCGCGAGGGCTCTGCTTGGATCGGAAACGGAAGAGATGTGCCGTCGCCATGAACAGTGAGCTTTGGGCTCCATTGAGCGCCGATTTGAGATGAGATCGCTGAGTGTCGTCAGCAGGGAAGCTCCGCATCTTGTTCTTCTAGAAGTGAGGGCAGAGGGGGAGCTTCAGGTCGTCGACGGAAAGGGCTCCGTTGGCGCACCGTCGACTGAATCGCGCTCCCTCCTGCAGAGCCTACTGCTTCTTCTTTTCACGGTGGCGAGGACGGCGAGAGGGGGGGAGAGCCGTGGAGTTCCAGACTTTCTTGAATCTGATGGCCCGGGCACGGAGAGTCAAGAATATGGTTTTTCCTTCTCTCCTTCTTCCCCCTTTTCTTTCCTCCCTGGTGGTCCTTTTATTGGGAAGGGGGTGAACGTTCTCCCTCCAAAACAAGTCCAAAAGTTCCCGCCAAAACGAAAATGTTTCCCGCCTTAACGAAGCTTCTTCGGCACACTTTTGGTTTCGAGTTGGCCCGCAATACCGGACCCAACAATATCCTTTATTCTATGGCCAGGCGCAGGCAGCCAATGGTGACAAAAGTTCGAATACTACTAACCAAAAAAAAAAAAAAAGCTTGAATACTTATTTTTAGTCTAAATAATATTTATTTATTTCTTTGAAAAAAATAATTTTATAAAATCTGCATCTTGATGTTTATTCTATTTAATGAAAGATCATTCAAATCGCTTCGGGTGCTTCAGAATCTGCGGGTTTCATTTATTTGTTGATCTATCTTCAGTTCACCGACCAAAATTTTCTGAAACCAAAATTCGGCGGCAACCTAGGGCGGCAGGAGAGAGAGAGAGAGAGAGAGAGAGAGAGAGATGGGGAAGAAGAGAAAGTCGATAGCAACGAGCCTAGACGAGGTGGATCGGACGATGTACGCGGCGTTTTGCAGTGCGGCGAACTCTCTCTCGCAGCTATACACGCAATCTATGAACCACCAAAAACTCTCCTTCCAATCCGGTGAACGCCATGGATTTGTACGGATTCTATGTAGTTTGTGTTATCCTCTATTTTATTTTATCTCTAACATTCTCTGATTTCTGTTAGATCCTTTTTTTTTTTCCTTTAATATTATTCTGTGATTAGGGATTAATTTTGAGTTAATTTATTGATACAGTTTTGCCCCTCCTCCCCCGGGGCCGCGGTATATAGGTCGCTTCTTTTTGAAGTGTTGTTTTTTTTGCATGCTAGGTTTTTTGTTCTGAATTTCTAGTCTCTGGATCTGTGTACTGATTTTTTTGTTCTGAAGTGCTAGAATCTGTTGTTGCAAGGTTGAGTAACAGACTACAAGACTTCTTCTTATTGAATATTTCCAACAATTCAGTCGATGAAATAATCAAAATCATGGGCGTTATATGCCAAAATTTCATGGCATTATAGTACTCATCATCTAAGGAAGTTATGATTTTCCGTGGTTGCCAACAATAGTTTGGTAAATTCTTGTTATGCCATCCTTTAGGACAAGGATGTTTTTAGGGGGAAAGTATTGTAATGTAATGATATGGCATCATACTGAAGTATTATGCTGAAGTTTGTAATGTTTTAGCTAGTGTTTGGAGGGAAAATGAGTTTTAAACCCAATTGAATTGCACTCTTCCTAAGGGCAGTTGTAGGGGCAGCCATGTAATATAAAGAGGAAGCTTATAACAGATTACAAGAATGTTGAATGAATGAATTATTTCTCTCCTTATTCTCGTCTGCTCTCCCTCTCCCATGCATATCTCTGTCTCTTCTTCTTCTTCTTGACTTCTCATCTTCTCTTCTTCTCCTCTGTCTCCCATGTATCTTTCTCTATCTTCTTCTTCCTCATCTTCGTCTTCTTCATGTTCTCCTCTCATCTCCTTCTTGACTTTCTTTCTCTTCCCCTCTGAATATAAATAGGAAGCTTCATGCACTTTGTATCTAATGATAGCACCAAGCTTCAATCATGCATTTATGCTGTGATATGTGCTAAACAATGAGGATGGTGTATTTTTCCAAACTGCCTCCCCCCTGTCAATCCAACATCCCTCCCCCACCAAAAAAAGAAAATTTAAAAGCTGCTTCTTGTTTGTATTAGGAGTTCTAATTGTATGTGAAGTACTCTCTTTGTTTTGCAGGAAAAGCTTTATCAATGGATTATAAGAAAGCAGGAGGCCGGATCAAGAGTGACCACAATTGATATTTTAACCTACCTTCAGGTTCTTTTTCCTCCCTGTAATCTTTCATGGACTAATCTCACGGCCTATATCTTTTATCAAAATCCTTGTTTTGGAATGTGGAAGAACACAGATAATTCTCTGAGTTCTTGTAATTTTGTAACTAGTAAGTGGTATCTGGTATGAGTATACCTAGTTTAAATGTTCTTTTCCATTTTAACTGCTGTTGCATACAAGGATCTATCCTTTTCCATAAGATGGGATTCAGATGTGTTGTGCTATTTTTTGATCTCTGACTGCTGTTTGGCTGCTATTAACCCGCAGCATTTGAATAAAAATTAATGGCTTTTATAAGTGCTCAATGGGACTCAGAATTGGTAATTTGAAGGTCGAAGGGGACTAATGGAAAGATTCTTCCTTTTCTCTGTTATTGCGAGGGAATATTTATCAAGAGGGTTGAGCAAGCATGGGGAGTGGGGCCACCAATTATGCCCACAATGTCAAGCTTTGAAGAGCAGTCGCTTATGGTACACTGATGACTTGCTGTTACTGGCTAGATGACCTTGATTTCATCCATTTGCTGACCATGGATTCAATGTAGTTTGAAGTCATTGGGTTTAAGATGAAGAAAGATTAGACAAATGAACATCAAGATAATCTTGGGTTCTGATGGAGAAGTATGAAGATTGCATTTGAATTCAAAAGGAAAAAGAATTTCTAAAACTAGATATTTGTCGCAGGAAGGTTGCAACTTATTGAGCTTGTTCGTTTTGGGGTCCCAGTTTATTGGAACTCAGTTGGTTTTGGTTCCTGCGAAGATATTATGGCTGTTTCAGGGCTAATTACCTCGGTTTTTCTATGGTGGGCATCAAGGCAAGAAAATTTCCGAAAGATTTCTCAATAATTAAAACTTTACACTAGATATTTGTCGTATGCAGGGAGGTTGCCACTTATTGAGCTAGTTCTATTTAGAGTTCTAGTTTATTGGAGCTTAATTGGTTTTGGTTCCTAAGAAAGTATTATGGCTGTTTTGAGGCTAATCACCTCAGGTTGTCTATGGTGGTTATCAAGCCTTACATCCCCACTCTACTACCTGGCTAAAAAGGGCAGCCTAGAGTTTGATGTTCCTATATCATAAGATATGGGGAGGGGATTAAAACAGTGATCTGTATTTAACAGTGGAGCAATCTTAATGTCGCGCCAAAGCTCACTGTCTACCCATTACCTACAAAAGGGAAAAAAAAAAAAAAAAAGAAAAAGAAAAGGGCTGTTTAACCTATTTATTTATTTTTCCTTTGTTTGGGCTCCATTTAAACACTAAGAAAGCTCTATATGCTTGGGCAACTAATCACTGTAAAAATTAGAAGATTGTATTAGGAGGAAACGACAAGGAAATATAGAAGAGAATTGATATCATAAATCAATTATTGTATGCAAATAGATGAGGCAAGTTAACTGTATTATCTGCATACCATGCCATGACTACAATTTGAGAGACTTAAATTTAGTACTTCCTGGCCTGGAGTCAGCAATCATTCAGAATTTCAAATTCATTAGGTAGTCAAGTCCAACAGGCTGCAGGTTTTTTTTTTTGGGGGCGGGGGGTGTTTCCTGATGGATATGAAAAATGCAGTTTATGTGGTTATAAGTGTAAAGAATTATGGGACTGCATTAGGGGTTGCGTGCCTTTAGTACTTATTATCATGCAAAATTTGATGTTAGTGCAAAATTTGAAGGTCGTTTGTACCTTTAGTACTTTTTATCATACTTTCTGAATCAAATGTGTGAAGTCAATGTGAGATTATAGTCTAGTGGCATGTTAGAGTATGAAGAATTGTAAATTTATCAAATATCAGGATGTTATTTTGACAGTAGGATTTTGTTAATGAATGGCAGTGTACAGAAAATTATTTGGGATGTTGTGGGCTTAATAGATCAAATATGGTAACTAAGGCAATTAGTGAGATTCAAATTTCACCTTGAGTCTAAGGTAGCATGACTAGTGCCGTATGGGTGAGTAAATTGTTTAGGATGTTGTGGGATAGATCAAATTTGGTAAATAAGTTAGGTAACTATTGAGATTTAATTTCACCTTGTCTAGGGTAGCATGGCTAGTGCTATATGGGCGAGCTTGTGATTGAAAATTTTCTACCTTCTATAAACCAATGACCTTAGCATTGAGGATTAATTCAGATTATTGTGAAGGTTACGATAAAGTTTGGAAATTAGATTGCCTGTAAGCGGTCAATAAGTACAATGCAATAATTAAATTCAGGTTGTAGATTCTGAACAAAGGTCATTTGGCAATCTTTTTTGGCTTCTGGAAGCACTGTAATACACTGTTGAAACAAACCAATCAATCCCATGTTTTGCTGTGGAAATGGAACTTATGAATTCATAGCTTGGAGATTTTGTGGGCAATATGTCCCTTCCTCGATCCCAAAAAGGCTTGAAGATTTTGGACAAGTATGTGCCTGAAATGGGCTATATTAACACAATGGTGTGCACTGATGTTGGAGTTAACTTTTGTGTGATTTTGTGGCTTACCATATTTGCGTTTAGGTGAGTTTGAAAATGGGAATGAAACTTTGGCTGCTTGTTTGTGGCTGGTAGCTTGTTTATTTGATTTTTATCTTCTAATGCAAGATTGTTTGTGATTTGTATCTGAAGCTTTTCCCTGTATATGATAGGTATTCAAGTCTGGTTCAGTTATTTGCTCATGCCCTAGGCTATGTGGAATTCATCTCTTCTTAAGGATTGTGAAGAGCATTGAACATATAAACTACATATGCTATGCCATAAATGGATCAAGGTTGCCTGGAACATGGCCAGTTATGGGAACACATGACAGTTTTTGGCATGGAATGTAATGTTGTGTGGATAGGATTCTTTAATCATGTGAACTTAGGATATCTGGAACTGTAGTAGTAGTCATGATATGTGATGATGGTGATTTATAGGAGGCAAGTATCATGATTTTTTGAAAAGAGCTTTTTTTGGCATGTTGAAGAATGCTGATATTAGGAGATGTCACTATTTGTGCTCTTTTTGTTGCTTAATTTGATTATCATCTCTCTATCAAATACTTTACATGACATAAAAGCAATTTTATGAATGGTGAGAAAGGTATATGTCTTATTTTGTATTTGGTCAGAATGTTGGATATAGGATTCCAAACTACTGATGCTCCCGAATTAAAAATGAACCAAAACAAATTCCGTGGGAATATAGAGGCTTCTGGTAAACCTGAGATGAATTATGTTCTTGGTGATGCTCAAATTTTTGCAGATTTAGTCCCTTCAGAATACTAATTAAGTCTGTTGTTTGCATGGTCATCAGTGGGTGAAATGATGGTGTGAACCCCTCCAGTGTATTTGCTTTCTTATCTTCTGGTGGTGGTGCATCACCAGTGTCAACTTGTTTGGGACCCAGTTGCTCTCTGCAAGCACCCTTCATCTGATTTTTGGATTTTGTTTTGGAAACAAATTGGATGATGTATCATACTGTTCTTTAATTGAGGCCATACTGCAGGTTCAAAGCATATTTGGTGTCTGAAAATGAAGGCCACATATTGCATTTTGAGGGAGAAAAAATTGGCCTACACAGTAAGATTGTTTTTTAATGAAATTTGGCCTCTGATGCTCTATCACAAACAGCGCAGACATTGAGTTCTAATTTATTAGAAATACTCTTTTATTGAGGAGTAAGAACATGCTTTACTGAAGTTCTCTGCATTGAGAAAAAATGCAAAAATTGCCCTTTCGATGGAGTACACAAGTCCAGCTCAACAGCCAAGTCAGTAGAAAGTTCATGAATATTGAAATTATCTTGTGATTTTGTGCAAGTCTGTATCTTGTGATTTAACATCTATGAGAATTTCATATGAAGCTTACTAGTATTTGCTTTTCTGACCCACTTTGGAGTATTTTCAGAGTTCATGGATGCCTTTTAATCATTGAGTGAAAAATATTTTGGGAGTTACTGTATCTTGTCATGGTTGAAGCTTTAGCCATCTAATAAATGATTATTCCTTTCCATATCAACTACATGATCTCTAAATTATTCTAGTCTCACATTTAACTTCTCCCTTTTCCCTCTCCAATATCTTGAGTTGTTCTTGCACTTTTTGTGAATACTTTCGGTATCAAATCCTTAGTTTTGATTATTTCCCTAGATCGTCCCTTGCTAGCTTCATAATCACCTTGATGGCAAGATGCATCATTATTAATTTGCTCCCATAAATTGACCTGGGTTGACATTCACCAATTCTCTGATTTCCATCCACTTTTGCTGCCACTGCACTCCTTTGCCTGATCTTCACTCAGCAGACGCAAGTTCTTGAATCAGTCACAATGCAAAGACTGACTCCCCATATACTATGAGTTGCTATCCTCTTTTGCCTATGATATTTCCGATCTCTCTCCCCCACAGTTTTTACCTTGGAGGTGCTTATATTTTCTGTTAGCTAGCTTTGCCACAAGCATTGCTGCACTCAATTAATGTCTTTGAATTGACTTGTAAGCACAAGAAGATAATTTATTTCTACTAAGCATATACCTAAGTATTAGGCTGAAGCTGAACCTTAATTTTCTAAAACCTTACCCCACCCCAGAAAATAGATACCCTACAAAGCAAAAACAGAGAGGGGGAGAGAGATGGGACATATCATAGGCAAAGAGCATAGCAACTCATAGTATATGAGGAGTCAGTATGCTAGGCCATATACCCTAGTATTAAGGCTGAAGCTGAGCCTTTATTTTCTAATTTCACCCCATCCTAGAGAAAAGAGACTGAACATTAACTAGATGGTCTCCAATCCTGTCGGTATATTTTCTGAAGTAGGTTCAGAATGTTCCTCTCCCCAAAAATTTACTAAACATCCCAATCATTTTGCTAGTTTCTATTCTGATTTTTTTTTTTAAGTTGTAACTTCAGCAGTTCTTTGCTAGTTTAACTTCAGATATCATACCATGAATAAAATTTTCACCTAGGCATTGATTCTTGATGCAGAATGAGCTGGAGTATTGCGGAGGTGAGCCATCTGTCTCCCTGCGAGCTCCCTTGCAGAATCAACATTCCCACCCTCTGATGCACTTTTCAAATTTGGGTCTTCTTGTCTCTTCTGGGTCTTCTGGTCAGACAACGGCTGCTCAAGGTGTTCGATCCGAGCACCTAGATAATCAGAGTAGGAACTCTGTCTTCTTAAATGCTCTACGGAGCCTTCAGCACTGCCACCTTACACAGGGAGGATATTATCCCAACGGTAAAACACCAGCTGGAAATGGTGGCAGAAATAATGAAACCAATTCTCTCCATGATCAGAGCCGAGACTCTAATCCCTTGAGCTCTAATAATTCTTCCATGGATGAATAGAAGAATAAGGACAGGATCACAAACACTGGTTAAGGTGTGTGATATTCAGGATGTCTAGCCCCTGTTATCATGCATGGGGTGGCACTGCAATGAGCCATTGGTAGTCTAAGTGAACCTAGATTTTTGTCAAATTGGTCATTGTGTTGTGGTATTACATACATCATTGCTCTGGTGCTTCGGTTGTGGAATCTGATTTGAACTTTTTAAAGCAGTGCTGTTTGTTTCATTTAGCTAAGCTAGTTTAATTTCTTCTTGATTGAAGTTATTCGTGTGCTGGGTTTACATCTAGAATAGACAAATTTCTTGTTCTCTACAAATTTGCCCTTCTGTATATCCTCCCCAATGTAATAACAGATATTCAAAATTAACCATCTGTTGAAACATCAACTACATGACAGAAAATGAAGCATCAGAAAAATAAAATATCAACAAGAAGTGGAATCGTTTTCAAGGAGAAATGGACCGAACCGTCACTTCATATCCAATGAGTCTAACTTTTTGAATTTCCAAAAAAAAAAAAAAAAAATCTAATTATTCCACATCTTAATAATTATTCAAATTTAATATTTTTGTTTTGAAAAGCTAGATATTTATTTATAACTAATTATTATTATTATGAATGATATAATTGCTACAGGGACTGATCAATGTCAATCCTGACGGTCCAAATTTTCACATGGGATGCGTAGAGCACTGCATGGGACCGAGGGGCTCTGCACTGCACGAATGAGGTGTGGCAACTTGGTCACATGTCAGCCATTATATATAATCTAATACTTTATATTTTTTTAATGAAAATTTTTAATAAATGAATTTTTTTTTGGATAAGTAATTAAATTTAAATTAAAAATAAAAGTAAGTATAAAAAATTATGCTATAACCCCAAGTGTTTTGCCGACTTAGAGATAGAATATAACCGCTGAGGCATGCCCCGAGCACCTCTGTGTAACAATATATGAGTCCAAAAGAAAAAACAGACAAGAAAAAGGCGGTTTGATTTACATTATCTAATTTGGCGACAAGCCGTTATCTATCTAGTCAGTTAAATTAAAACCAAACCGGGAGCCACTAACAAAAAAACCTATACCACATGAGACTAGACAAGCAATGCAAATAAAATCAAGCCACCATATTCAATCACCCACACTAGAAATCAGCATCCATAATTTATATCAGCTTCATTATTCAATGAGCTGGTTGGATTTCAGCAAAAAACTCAGCAGCCCAGCTCCTTGTTGCTTCAAACATGGCCCCCGGCAACAGCATCATTCAGTTTTTGCGTGGAAGCCTACACCGGTGTGAGTGATCTGTCATCACCAGATATGCTTCAGTCCATCATAACACCACGCCTGCACCAGCAGAAGCAGGTTTTGGCAACCAAAATAACCGCAGCTGTCACCAGAAGCTGGTTCACTTCTGATGAAATAGCAAAACAAGTTGTCACAAAATCATAATCAAGGCTTCAGTCTTCAGAGTCACCATACACACCCGCCACTTCACACACAACAAAGGCAAGGGGCCTCACACTCAAACAAGTGGACTGCTGCATGAACAGCAGAACTCAGCATCATGCAACACAGCAGAACACAGCAAAGAGAGCAATTGCAGCTTTCCACTTCCCCCAGTAGCTACTTCGGACTGCCTTATCAGCATTAAGCTTCACAATTTCCAGCTGCACAACAAAATGAACTACACAACCAGCAAGATCTGGCATTTGAGCCACCATAGTCGGACACCAAGACGGCAGATCACCATCCAGGCACTGGAAGACTCCTTCCCAACAACACGTTCGTTTTTCAGCAAAAACAGCAATTTAATCCCCCAAAAAAACCAGACCACATGAACTCAGCAATCATTATTCATTGAGAAAGCAGGATTTCAGCAAATAAAACACCAGACCTCTCCAAGCTACTTCAACTGGGCTTGCGGCAGTAGCACCATCCAGTTTTTGTGTGAAGCCCCAAGTTCGTTAAACCAACATTGCTCCAGTACATCAGAACACCACACCAGTACCAAGTGAATCGATTTCTGGCATGAATTCAAACAGCAGCTGGCACAGGAGCTGCCTGAAAACTGTGTCCCCTTCAGCATCACCAGCAGCTTCAACT
Source organism: Nepenthes gracilis (assembly GCA_033239525.1). Classification (NCBI taxonomy): domain Eukaryota; kingdom Viridiplantae; phylum Streptophyta; class Magnoliopsida; order Caryophyllales; family Nepenthaceae; genus Nepenthes; species Nepenthes gracilis. Next base: position 12,329,331 of record BSYO01000002.1, read on the forward strand.
ACGTCTCCACTGAATTCTGCCCGAGAACAACATCAGCATCAGGAAATGGCACGACGCACAGCCACCACTTCAGGATAAGATATCGAGATCAACTTACCCCCCGCCCCTTTTTTTTTAAAAAAAGACCAAAACCTACTGGTCACAGCAGGGTCTCAGTCCGAATCAACTTCTTCTTTTATTCATCATACCAAACAGAAAAATAAAGCCAAGAGTTTTACTGGAAAAGCGGATGAATGATGTCGATAGGGCAAAGCTCGGCTTGCCATGAAAGAATCATGAGACCAAGGAGATACACAGGGAAAAAGGTATCAACCAAGATCGTCAGCCAGCTGTCGAAACAGCAGCCGCAAAACTAAACGAAGCTCTGGATTAACCGGCCTACTAAACTGCCATTCGGAAAACAGGCATAAAGAAATAAATATATATATATATATATATTAAATATATATATTTATTTATGTAAAAATCTCATTTTATTTAATTAATATTATTTTAATAAATAAATTTAATAATGGATTTATAACATCCACAACTATTGAATTTAATGTAATGGTTGGAGGGTACCAAGTGAAGCGCCTCACTTTACCCATGCGATTCTGTATACCCATTCACACACACACACACAAATATATATATATATATATATATAATGTAATGGTTGGAGGGTACCAAGTGAAGCGCCTCACTATACCCATGCGATTCTGTATATCCATTCACACAAACACTCACACAAATATATATATATATATATATATATATATATGACAAGGATCAGTAGCTCTAACAAAGAGATGTGAAAATGAAAGTAGAGTTCAGAGTAAATTTCTACAGGAATCAATCCATAATCTTATTTGTTTGAACTGGTGAAGTTACAAAACGCTAATACACAAATTAGACCACACAATCGACAATGTAAAGACTTTATGTTTTTAGGAGGAGAGAAAAAGAGGGTTCGGGCACCTTATATATTTACACTCTATTTTTTTTTGTAAAAAAACAAGCATTAGAAATATATAGGCTTAAGAGCTCCGTTCAGGTTTATAGGAAATGAATCAGAAAGCAAGACAGAATAAGTTTTTTTTGTTCTAGATAGAAGCGTTAGTTACAACAATTCACCAATAAATGTTTTAAGTTACAAGCCATTATAATGAACAACTTTTACGTGATGAACAAACACCAGAGTAAATGGGATTAAACAACTAATGAAACGTTCAACACAATATCCTTTGTTGACAACACAAATTGTAGCCTTAAAGGATTGGGAATAGCTTTCCCTTCTTTTTTCTATTCTCTCTCCTTGGCACTCGAGATGAACTCTGGTGCAAACCTAACAATCGCAAATGTATTCGAACCAATACACCACCACCCAATTGGACTACAATAGCCAATATTTTTCTTAAACAATTGTCACATAGAAACATTCTGAAGAGTCTTTTACTCAAATCACAATCACGCTAAAATTGTCCTAGGAAACTACCTTTTTTTTCTATATTTTTCTTGATAGTTTGGTCGAATAAAGATCCTGCAAATTGTATACCAATGCCAGAATAATAGAAAATATAATGTATATACAGTGAGGACCCCGCAAAGAGGGTAAAAAATCTATCTCCATGAACATTTATAAATTTGAATCCCTTTAGCAAAAAAGGCATCTACCGCTTTATATTTGTTAGCTTATATATATATATATATATATAAACTTGTTTAGATATAAGACTTATATCTAAAGCTCTTTTCTTTTACCATTTTCCATTTGTTTTCTAATCTAACTAGAATTTAAGGACTTAGGTATCGAAAGATAAATTAAAGAGTAAGTATTATATATGTGACTTTTATTTTGATTTATGGCATGTATATTTTAAATTATAGTAGCCAAGGGTTTAATGAAAAATCTCTTAAAATAAATATGAATTCATAATATGCATCATAGCCTTTCAACTGACTGCTTGGCAAGCCAATCAACAAATGAAATATTTATTATTATTTTGCTCCACTTTGAAAATCTATCAATTATTTTAAAGTTTTTTTTTTTCAATTTTTTTACCTGTATTTTTTAGGAACTATATTTGATTTTTATTTAACTATTATTTTCATTACATCAAATTAGTCATATTTTTGATAGTATATTTATAAATGATAGTGACAAAAATTTTTAAAAGTATAAAAATCCAAAATTATGATAAATTTAGAATTATTCTATATGATAATTTGATATATTCTTTCACAACAAGGAGATGAAATTGGTCAACGAATTCTAGGGTGCTCCAAGGAAATAAGGTCCGTGTCATTGAATACAAATTATTAATGGAATAAATTTAATGGATATAGTTAAAGTGGTCAATCTCCTTCTAACCATGAATGTGTTCGCGAGGAGTGCTGCTGTAGGGAAGCTTACCGGGCTGCCTTAGCCAAGGAAGCCGACTTTATCAAGCAAAAAGCTAAGATAAGGTGGCTCAAGGAGGGTAATCAATACAATAAATTCTTTTTCAAGACTGTAAATGGAAACAACAATAAGAATCGGATTATCTCTCTCCTTGATGATGATGGGAATCCTACTGCTGGTGTCCAAAATGTCCACAATCTGATTGTGAATCATTTTAGTAGGGCTCTTGGATCTGGGCGTTCGTATGGTTCGGCTAACGAGGATTGGCTTCACCCTTACATCCTTCACACTGTGCCTGAATCGCTAATGGTACCCCTTGTTGGTCCGGTTAGCGATGAAGAGATACGAAAGGAGATTTTTTCTATAGGTGACATCGGGCCCCTGGCCCTGACGGCTTCAGTTCCCTTTTTTTCAAGGAATTGTGGGACATTGTGGGTTCATCTGTCTGTGAAGCTATTTGTGACTTTTTCAATCATGGAAAGCTTCTCAAACAAATAAACTCCACGATCATTAGCCTAATTCCCAAGGTCCAGTCTCCTCGTTTGGTATCTGACTACCGCCCCATATCATGCTGTAATGTCATCTACAAAGTTATCTCGAAAATTATTGCAAAAAGGCTTAAGATGACATTACCTTATCTAGTCGATAAGTGCCAAACGGCTTTTGTGGCGGGCCGTCAAATCAGTGACAACATTCTCCTGGTCCAAGAGCTACTCCATAAGTACCATCTGGGTCTTGACCCACCTAGGTGTACTATAAAAATTGACCTCATGAAAGCCTACGACTCTGTACATTGGGATTTCATTATCTCCATCCTGACCCTTATGAAATTCCCCCCTAAAATGGTTAACTGGATCAGGCAATGTATCACCACCCTCTCGTACTCAGTTAATATAAATAGGGAAGCGGTCGGCTTTTTTAAAGGGGGTAAGGGTCTTCGTCAAGGTGATCTCATTTCTCCTTACCTTTTTGTCCTGGTAATGGAGGTATTGAACGGGATCATTGAATCCAAGGCCCGTAGAAACAATAACTTCACTTTTCATTGGAATTGTGAAGCTACTCATACTGTCATGCTTGCCTTCGCCGACGACCTTCTCCTGTTCTCTCATGCCGATGTATACTCGGTTCGGATCCTTAAGGATTGCCTTGAGGAATTCCATTGGCTCTCTGGTCTCTCGGCAAATGTAAATAAGAGCGACGTTTTCATTTGCTCCAAAGACTCTTCCCTTATTCAGAATATTGCTGACATTTTGGGGTTTAAAGTTGGCACTCTCTCCATCAGATACCTGGGAGTCCCTCTGATCACTACCAGACTTTTGATTAGGGATTGCAATGCCCTCACTGACAAAATTACTCGCCACATCAAATCTTGGAAGAACAGGTGGCTCTCCTTCGGGGGCCGTCTGCAACTGGTTGCCTCTATCCTTGCATCCGTCCACCTCTACTGGGCATTTATATTCATCTTGCCCAAATCGATTCTTAATCGATCCGACTGCATTTTGAGGCGTTTCCTTTGGAACGGCTCTACTGATGGGAAGACTAGTGCAAAAGTGGCCTGAGCTGATATTTGCTTCCCGAAAAGTGAAGGTGGGTTGGGGTTCAAGAACTTGCAGGCCCAAAATAAAGCCCTCATATGTAAACTATTATGGCGTATCATGTCTAAGGATCCTGATTCGGCATGGTTCTCATGGATCCATTAGACTAGGATCAAGGACCGATGTATTTGGACTCTCAAAGTCCCTTATTCAGCACCTTGGAGCTGGAGAAAGATCATGAAACTCTGCTCCTTCATGTGCTCTCGTTCGTTTAAGATCATTGGCGATGACACTGATACTTTTATCTGGCATGACCCGTGGCACCCTATGGGTTCGCTTTGTAAGGTTAGCACAGATCGTATTCGTATGGTTACTGGTTTATCCTGGGATGCTAAGGTTTCTCAGATAATCAGAGCTGACCATTGGGCTTGGCCAAACCCTTACGATCACGAGGTTTCTTGTCTCGCCGAAAACATGCCCCATTGTCTTCCCAATATCAAGAAAAAAGATTCCTTGAGATGGGACGGAAGCCCAAATGGTATCTTCTCGACTAAGTCTGCCTATCTCCTTCTTCACCCTCCCAAGCCGAAACTGTGCTGGACCAGCTTAGTCTGGGGTTCCTCCCATATTCCCGCCCACGCTTTCACTCTTTGGTTGGCTATCAAAGGCCGGCTTAATACCAGCGATCGTGTTCACGGTGTTCAAAACCTATCCCTCACCTGCTCTCTCTGTAACTTGGATGATGAAAGTCATAACCATCTGTTTTTCTCCTGCCCCTTCTCCAATTCTGTATGGTCCACTATCCAAAGGATTGCCGGTATCCATTGGCCTTATCCTGATTGGTCCCAAAACATTATCTGGGCTGCTCATATTTGGAAAGGCAAGAATCTTTCTGCCATTTCCAAACGTCTTTCTCTTGCAGCCACTGTCTATTTTATTTGGAGAGAACGTAATAATCGGACCTTCGAGAAATCTCCCCCACAGGATATTTCCCAGTTGTGCTATCAGATATCAAATGTTGTTCGGGACAAAATGAAGGCATCCATGCCCATTGGCAGTCATCCTAATTGCGCGCTGGTTAGGCGCTGGAATTTATAAAAAAAAAAAATTAGTGAGAGAAGGAAAAAAAAAATTGATATTTTCATATTTATTTATATATATATATATATATATATAAATTTTTTTATATTTATATATATATATATATTTTTTTCATTTTTTTATTTTTTACTTTTTTTTATTTTTTTAATAATTTGGTGGGGGTTCTGTTCGATTGAATAATGGTGGGGGTCTTTTCCTTTCTTTTTTCCTTTCTTATTTACTTCTTCTTTTATTCCTCTTGTTTCTTCTTTTCTTGCCCAAAAAAAAAAAAAAAAACCCAGTCTCTTTAATGGTTTGTGCTGGCTGGCGTCCTGACCCGGCTGGCTGCTCTTCAATGGAAATTAAAATTGAGAGCCATCGGTGACCTCCTCATCGTAGTCCCCATTGTCTATATGATGCTGAATTGTTGTTATATAAGGCGGTTTGCCTTCAGTTGAGTATGTGCTCTTATGAGTTGGATGCTGTCTGGGGCTTTGCTGTACTGATTCTGGCTTGCTGCAGATGCCATATGAAGACTCTGGTGTATAATGCATATATATGCTGTCTGATATGGTGACCCTGATATAGAATTAGGTAGCTGTTTCTTTTGTTTGTTTCTATGATGGCTCAGGACGTGTAAAGTAGCTTAGCTGCTGGATTACAGCTTGTTGGTGTGATTTGGTGGTGTTTCTGGCCGACGCCATGCTGCTGTCTTGCTGCCAAATGCTCCAACACTGCTGGTGTTATTGGTTTTGTCCACATGCTGATGATTTGGGAGGGTGGGTTCCGGACGCTGGTGGCTTTTGTAGTAGCTGGTTGATGAAAACAAACACAATTGATGGTGAATGTTGCTCCTGCTGGGTTGTGTTGTTCTGAGTTCCTTGGAACGTCATTGGTTGTTGTTGGCGGCCTTCTCGATTCCGATAGGTGTATATGCTCCTGATTGTTTGCGTGGTTGACTTGGTTATTCTGAAATCTTTGCTGGAGCTGTGTTTGGCAAAGCTTGCTGAAGCTGCTGGTTTGATGGTCTAGTTGCTGTGGAGTGGGAGTGCTGGAAATCTGTTGCTGGTCGAGCTGTCCTCTCTTTGGAGATTTGCAATAGCTGGCCTTGGTGTTTACCTTGGTGGACTCCGATGCTGGTTCCCTTTGTTCTAAGTGCTATGGCTTTTTGGATTTTTGGCCGATGGCTTATTCGGTTCATTGCTGAATGTTGTGTTGCATCTGATTGTGGTGCATCTGCTTGATCACAAGTGTCCCTTGCTGAGTGGTCATCTTGTACTTCACGATGATTTCTCCTTATGAGGAGACCCCGGTGCTTTGGCCTTACTTCCTGCCGGTTTTTTTGCGGTTGCTATCTTTGTGAGCCTATAGTTTGTTCTGAAGTCGAGGTAGCTGGGTTGCTGAATTGTGGTGAATGTTGTCTATTTGGTATATGATTGTTACGATCGCTTGGCGGTTTTGTGAGAATTATCTTTATCTTGGTGTGATAGTGAAGTGCATGTGGGTACCCCTGGTTTTCAGATCTGAGGTAGTCTCTGCATGAGGCAGAGCTTCTTTATGGGTGCTCCTTTTCTGTCTTGTTAACAATGCTTGTTTATTTTTTATCCCATTTGGTGAGAACTTTTGGTATGCCTTCTTGTTTCGTTGGAGGTGGCGGTTCATGTCTTTGAGGTGCAGGTTGTGATTTGCTTCCCCTTCTTTGAAGCGTTTATCTCTCTTTGGATCATAAATACCGGGTTTTCAATTTGCGGCTGCTGCAGCCTTTGGTGTTAGTACTTTGGGCTCACTGCCGAGAGAGTCTTTGATGAGCTCGTGGATTTTTCTTGACCGAGGTGCCGATTGGGGCTGGAGGCCGGAAGGGCTTTGAAACCGGTTTGACTTGCCGACTTGGAATGTCATCTGCCGTTTTTGGTCTTGCGTCTCAATTGCCGATTTTGAATTCTGGCCGGTTTGGCTTTATTATGTTCAATTGCCGATTTGGATTTTGCTCATGGATTTTGCACGGCAATTGAGCTCGTGGATTATGCTGACTGAGGCTGCCGATTGGGGCTGGAGGCCAGAAGGGCTTTGAAACCGGTTTAGCTTGCCGACTTGGAATGTCATCTGCCGTTTTTGGTCTTGCGCCTCAATTGCCAATTTCGAATTCTGGCCGGTTTGGCTTTACTGTGTTCATTTGCCGATTTCATCTGCCGATGTCAAATTTGGCCGGTTTGACTTTTCTGTGGCTGAGTACAATTGCCGTTTTCAATACGGTCCTCAATTACCAGCTTGTCGCCGATTTCATTTGCCAATATCAATGCCGGTTTGATGCTTTAACTCATATGCCGAGTTTGATTCGATATTGCCGGTTTGGACTTGGCGCCGAAGTGGCGATGTGCTGTGCTCCAGCGTTGTGGGTGCAGTTGCCGGATTGGCTGCTTCCCCCTTGATGCTGTGTTTGTGAAGAATGACAGCATTCTCGTCGATCGTCTGTTCTTGTGTAACATTTGTCAGATTTCTTTTTTGTCGTTTCTGATGAATGTTGTCCTCCTGGAGGTTTTTTTTGTATTTTTTATGTACAAGTTGCTCGGGGTATGCCCTAGTATTTTATGTTTTATTTTCAAGTCAAATTACTTCGAGATAACACATAATTTTTGTAACTTATTTTTCTCCCTTTAATCCAAAATACTTGCTTACAAAAAAAAAAAAAGGATATAGTTAAAGTGAAATTTTTTTTCCCCTTCAAATTTTAAACTTTCTATAAATTTTTAATGAAATATTAAAAATTTCCAACAAATTTATCACTGCTAAAGAAGGGTTGCTTTCTATAGTTTTCCAGCTAAAATATTCTTCGTTTCCTTTGAGAATTTATGAAGGTGGAGTAATTAATTTCTTTTATAATTCATATATTCAATTAGTTTTGTTAGGTATAGCCCAAAATATGGTTAATTTGACTTATTAATATAGTGAGCACATAAATATAAACTCAGAAAGAAGGAAGAAATAACCAACTTATTAGGCCCAAGCTCGAGCACAAAGTCTCACTTTAACCAAAAGGAATAGAAATTAGATGGATGATAGAGTGGTTAAGTAACTGAATTTTTGAGTGGTTGGAAAAGTATGAAAAAAATTGGATTGTAGACCCCAACGGTTGGATATTTAAATTATAAACAAAACAATTGATCACATTGAGAAATAAAATAAACCAAGAGATTAACTTAGCTGAGCGATTAAGTCAGACGGATGTTTAACATACCCAACAGGTTATATAAGTAAGACTCTTAATTAAGACTAATTGGATAACATCACCATTGGATCAACTGCTTCCAAAAAGCCTCCCACTCAGAACTTGTACAAAGATGATTGAATTATTCAATTCTTAATTAATATTAATCACTCAAATCATGTTTTATTGTGCTTTTTTAGGAAATCACCATTGATTAGTAATAAGGTTACTAATGCACTCATTTTCTCCAAAATGAAGGAAGAGAAGTCAAAAAGTAAGAATAAAGTAAGAACCCTCTAAATACTTATTCTTCCACATAAAATGGAGCTAAATTTTCTATATTTTATTCTCTTATATCCTCAAAATTTCTATCACTTTTTTATTTTAAAAGAAAAGTTACTAATTTTAGTGTCAAAGTATATACTAGAAAATGAGTTTTGTATCCTTTAAACTCATATTTGACATTACGGTATTATGATCTGAAAAAAAAGGTTTGATAATTTGACATGAATTCATTACAATTATAATCCAGATTTTAGTTATGCAATGCATTGTCTGTGGGAATATAGTCAAGCTATTCATTTCCACCTAAATTAGATCACATCTATTCGAAAACCCCATCAACTCGTACTATTTGACAATACCAAAAAATAGTGAATGAGAGAGCTTTCTGATTTTCCACTGCGGGTTGATCTGGATTGGGTCTGGTTTCCATCACTATAAACCTGGAACCTGCACACTACAAACTACAAATAAGAGGTCAGAGAACGGAAAGATGTTATCTCACCACGAACATTCCGATACTTAAGTCAGATATTTTCTACAATAAATGGAGGAATGTGCGCTTAAAGGTAAACGTGACAAGAGTGTAAGGATATAGTGATGAGGAGAGTGCGAGTGGGATGTGTTTAGAGGATTGAGATCCGAGGGTACGCCTGGCTGAGGGGTGGCTCACTAGTCGAAGGATTGAGCTCTGAGGGTGCGCCTGACTGAGGGGCTGTTGACTAGATGGAGGGCTAAGCTCCGAGGGTGCGCCCAATTGAGAGGCAGCTCACTAGGGAGAGGATTGAGCTTTGAGGTTGTGCTCGGCTGAGAGATGGCTCACTAGATAGAGGGCTAAGCTCCGATGGTGCGCCCGGTTGAGAGGCGGCTCACTAGGCGGAGGATTAAGTTTCGAAGGTGCGCCTGCCTGAGGGGAAGCTCACTAGGTGGAGGATTGAGCTCCGAGGGTGCGCCTGCCTGAGGGGCAGCTGACTAGGTGGAGGACTGACCTCTGAGGATGCGCCTGCCTGAGGGGCGGCTTGGAGATGTGCCCGCTTGGGGGCAATACAACATGTTTGTGAGCCTTGGTGATGTTTGGAAGCTTAGCAGAATGCGCTAAGACAAGCGCGGAGCTTGTTGAGCCCTGTCCACCTTAGTTCTCCTCGTTGACCAATGAATATGGGGTCACCCAGGGCCAAATAGATCAAGTGAATAGGGCGACTAATGCTAGACGGCGTTTTAGGGCGAGCTGTTGAGCTCCATTAATGGAGGCTCCATTGGGCATCATGCTCTGCGATTCGAAGATGGGGGAACCAAGCGACTCTCTCAAGGAGCTCGATGGTCCCATGTTTGGCTGAGGGCTTCAGGAAACCCTGGACGCCTTTGGTGAAAAGCTTTGTGTCCTCCTTTGGATTGGTTTGAGGGAGGACAAATGGGAATCCTTTGAGGAGTGCGCCTTCGTGCCCAGATCTGGTGAGAAGCTCTGTGCTTGCTTCCAGGGGGAGCTTTATCGAGTGTCATAAAAGGAGTTCTTGGCTCTATTTCATTCTGACTCAGAGGAGAGCCGTTGAATTGCCACGGTGGGAGGTTTGTTGGGCTCCATTCTCCTTGATTCAAGGATGGAGCAATGAGGCAACATTCTCAAAGAGTTCCTTTGTGTTGGGATTGACCGAGGGCTTCAAGAGCCCTGGACGTCATTGATGAGGAGTTTGGAGCCCCTTGTTGACTTGACTTGGAAGATGGCAGAGTGCCATTTTAGGGATTTAGCTTCCTATCTCGTTTTGCTCTGCTTGGCAAGAGTGTTTGGGCATCATTGCTGAGGGCCACAAGCACTAATTCATTCCGATTTGATGGGGATTCGCCAGATGTCATCGTCGGGAGAGCCCTATGCTCTGTTCTATCGAAAATGAAAGTAGAGGGATTGGGCGCCATTATTGGGAAAGCTCTGTGCCCTATTTGGCTCATGAGCAGCAGAAAGGAGCAGGTTGCCGTTTGAGGAGAACTTTGTGCTTTGTTTGGTGGGTGCATTTAGGCACCATCGTTGGAGGGCTTCGAGATGCCCCGTTTAGCTGAGGAGTGGAGGATGTGAGCAGAGGAGTAAGAGCGTAGGTTTTGAGGAAAGCTCTGCTTGCTCGGCTCTTTGGAATTTCCCCCTTTGCCTTCTTTGCTGCTCTCCTTTTTTATTAAGGGAGGTAATGAAAATTTTTCTGCTAAAAGGAGTTCCAATTTTCCTACTAGGAGAAGTTTTTTCTACCAAAACAAAATCTTTTCCCGCCATGACAAATCTTTTTTGCTATGCTTCGGATTTTGGGTCGGCCCGCGATACTGGACCCATCACTAACCCCCCATGTTGAATGGTTTGAAATTTCAACCCTCGGCATATGATGATGGGACGTTGTTGCGTAGGTCCTAATGCGTGTTCCTTTCCCAAACACCCTTCAAATTTTGGTTCTAATGGCTACGCACGGTTGTGGGGCAACTTTTGGAGGGAAGCATGACGTTTGGATGACGGGACTCCTGACTTTTGGATGGAAGGTAGGCCTCCTGAAGGAGGGCGATTCCTGGCACTGGGATGGTGGACTCATGACTTCGAGATAGAGTGCTCATCAATGGAAGGCAGGTGTTCTTTTCAAAAATGGCAAGCCATCTTCTCCAATTTTGAGGGTACCTGGTTCGTAGTGTCACCCGTAGATATGTTCCTCTTACTTGGGCAAAGTGAGTCCTACTTCGTTGGGTTGGAGTTGAGTTGTAGGATGGTTGTGGGGCTGACCTCTTAAGTCCATAGCTGCTGGCGAGTCACCGAGGAGGCTTGACTTCGGTCTGTCTTCGCCGGGGGTCCTAGACGATCACCCATAGTAGCCTTTGATCTTGCTTGGAGGAGATTGTGGTACAAGGTGAACTCGTCCTTTGGCCGAACATGAGTGCTGTCATTGCCTGGACAGTGTTACTTGGATTGTCACAGGATCCCACTTTGAGTCCCCGGCGTCGAAGGACTTTTGGGGTTGAAGGGATCGTCAGACCTATGAGGACCAGTGAGGCACCTTCTCTTGTGGCTGCGATTCCAGCTCTTGCTCTGAGACAGCAATCTCAACGGGCACGACTGGTTTGGACCTATCGTATAGACCCGATTCGGTGGCCAACCTTAGGGATCTCCTCATAGAAGTGCCTTTGGCTACCCTCAGCCTCTTCAAGGATGCCATGTCCTCCTCGTCAGAGGAAGACTCAAGCTACAACGATGAGCTGCTCTCCCTAGGGTACTCCCTCGAAGGTTCACGAATGATGATAGCCTGATTTTCCTCTCCTCAGCAGCGACGGCTGCCTCACCATACACAAGCCTTGTGACAGAATAGATTATTTTTCTCTAATAATCTCCGTTAACAAACAAACAAAACTAATACCCAAAATTTTAAAATATTAAATTCTGTAGAAATTTTGGCAGAGTTTCATTTATAATTGGACCAAAAACCATTTATATAACCTGCTTAAATAAAACCTGTACAAGCATATAAATCCTCAAACTTCAACATTCAATACAATATATACACAAGATCGACAAATGTCATATCGTTTATGGCTCCAACATAGTATTCACAACTATTACAATAGATCTAAATAGAGATGCCATCTAGGCTTAAACAAATCCATAATCAAGTAATAGCGGAAGCAAAACTAGATACATCAATCACCTGCGGAAGTATAACAAAATCTATAATAACACATAACATAACATGCCACATTCTATTATATAATATAAATCTAACTTAACTATTTCCATTCTATTACATTAAACATATACAAAACTACAAGTTCTCATAGTCTAGCAGATCTCCTTAGCTTATCTCCCGCCTTGCTCTAACTAATCGGGCATCAGTTTGTAGCTCTCATTTAGAAGGAAGAAAGGTAAGAGTGAGCTAATAGCTTAACAAGTACATCATAACAAAGCACTGAACAATGATAGCAAAACCAAATAGAAGAAAGATATATGAACATGGAAGATATGCATAAACGAAACTAGGACAGACATGCCTGGAGAGCAATTTACTTCTTTCTTTGTTCTTATTTTTTTAAGATGTAAATTTAAGCATAATTACTCATCTTTGCTGGCCCAAGCCAATAGGCCTTACTAACAAAGGTGATGGAGGACGAGAAAAGGATCATGATAGTCCTCATGATCTAAGGTCAGAATCTAAATTGCTACCCTATGGTAGACTTCTCAAATATCAAATCAAATATCAGAATCAAATCAAATATCAGAAGTGCCCCATGTCCCCTAGGCCCCAGAGGCAATCCTTGTCCTTCCACAGTAATGTCCTAAGGCATGCCCAGAGTATAACCCGCTACAATACATGGCCAGGACTAATCATTGATTCTCCACTATCATACAATGGCATGCCATGAGAGATTATCCATCAAAATGTAACTCTGGGTCCTAATTTTATGATTACTTATTCCTTTTGAGAGAGGATTCCACCAAATTCCTTTCACAATATCTCCATCTGGAGATCAAATTCATCAAATTCTCAGATGTGAAATTTTTCTCCAAATATTCATATGCTTATTATCTTGCTTGTGGATGTAAGTATTTTCATAACTTTACTTTCATACAAATATCATAAACAAAAGAGAGGTTCGGAATTCTTACCATTGAAGAGCAGATTGGCTTGAGAGCTTTCAGATGTGAGTTACCTTTATAATTGGACATACTGAAGCTTCCAGATTGTTCAAATGAGTTTATACAAATACATAACACTTAATCAACATTTAAACATAGGAAAAATACGTAAAATATCATCCAAAGTCCTCGGGTGAACAGTACCTATGAACAACGCACATGGATAGTGCACTTGAACAGTACACCGATGCATATATTGATTTATTTTCAAAATTTCAAGCATCCAATGGATAATTTATCAAACTCAAGATATGGGTAACTATAATCCCAAGTCAATTTATACATTAAACTCTAAATCGAAGCTCAAACAGTGTCTGGGTGCGGGTTAGGGGCTTTGCGAACGAAAATCCATACATAATCACAAATTCGGATACCCAATCAACAAATTAACTTACCTAAGCTACGGATAATCATATTCTAATCCAAAATTAAGTAAAAGCCCCAAACATCCATGGGTTACAAGCTCGGGTGTGAGGATTAGGGTTTAAGTTATCCGAAACTTTCCCTAAACTACAAATTTGGACACCAAATTAACATATATGCATGCTTAGGTATTGAGAAGTATAAAATATAAACTTAATCGGGTATAGAAATGAGGATACCCAAAGAAAATAAGATAAAAGTGTAAGAAAATGAAAGAGGAGGGTATGAGTGTACTTATCTCATCCCAATCTATTACCTTTTTAACTTGCTCTCGGACGGATTCAGACTCGTGGGCCTCCATCTCCCCTTCTCTCTTCCTCTTCCCTCTCTCTCTCTATTTTTCTTCTAGAAATGAAAACTGTCCGAGAAAATCACGCATGGTGCTTTTATTCGGTAAGCCGGCGCTCGAGTGCTCGGCGAGCGTGCATCGATCACACTTGGTTCTGGAAATGGTGCTCAAGCGCACAGAGAACATGCCTTGGGTGCCCATATGCTGGAATCGGTGCTCGAGCCTCAGATCAAGTGCACGTCGGGTTGGGTCAGGCCCGATGCCGACCAACAATGTGCCAGTTTCGCGTTTTAGTCATCCAGGACCCATTTTGACCATTCTAACCCAATTGTTTCACATCCTAGGGCCCTAATTTTGATTATATAACTTTAATAAGCCATGATTATCATGATTTAAAAGTCAAAATCTTATTTACGGGTTAACACTCCATGATTTACAACTTTGATTCCAAATTTTACCAATTTGGGATCTTTGAGCTTTTCAATCTGATTCCTCCTTTTGACCACAATTCACCTATTTCAACTTAATTACCTCCCAATTATCATATTTTGAAAATCCAAAACCTCACCACCCATATTACCCATATCTTGAAAACTGATACCTTTCAGGGCCTAACTTCCTCTTTCTACTTCCGAACTCAATTTTCCACATTCTAAACTGAATTCTTGATCATTATTAATTTAATTACACCTTAATTATCGTATTCCAGAACTCGGGTGTTCACAGGCCCCCACTTGATGGCTACAAAAAGAGTGAAAGTTAGGTAGAATCCCTGCTTGGAGAATGTCTCGATATTTGCCTTAATGTGGTCTAGTAGTTTCTTCTTCTACTTCACCTCATCTGCACTCATCTCCCACCGAAAGAATTCACTCACTGGGCCCCACTCGGTGGAGAGCTCCCAATCAGAGGGGTCATCAGATAGAAGAAGCGGTTTGTTAGATTCTTCATCGAGTTAGGGTTAGTCCCCCGGAAGTTGAAGCTAGTGCGTGTGGACATCAAAACCCAATCCTTCGATTCGGTGAAGTAAAGGATCACCTTCCCCGAGCTCGACCCAAATGGGCAAGAATGAAGGAAAGAGAAGATGCACAAGGAGACCAAATATCGAAGGGCATTGGGGTGAAGCCGAGCAACGAGGACCCCTAACATATCGATGATCCTGTACAGATCAAGCTGCATAGGAAAGCAAAGCCTATCTCTCAGATGGTGCTCATAGATGGTGATGTAAACCTTAGGGGGTGCGTTCACCCTTCTAGTCTGACCAGGGAAGAGATGGGCCCAGTCGCTAGGAATGCCATAGTTGACTCTCAAGGCTGCGACGACTCTCGTTGATAAGATGGACATGATACCACCAACTCCCTTGTGGAGTGCTGCTTAAATAGGCAGCGCCAGGAAAGGCCAGAGGCACCGCGTGGGAAAATGTAAGGGATGCCCTCAATAATGGTCAAGACATGCATCCCTTCATTAGAAGGCTGCGTGTTTTCCTAAGCAGGCCATCATGGTGCATGACAAATCGCTTCCCTGCCAAATGTCATAGACACAAGCTAAATCCTGAGCATCACACCAATCATTAAATACGGGGATTCCAACCGTCAAAAGTGATGGCTGGAGCCCTTCGGGCATTTGTTCCAAACGGAGAGATAATTCATCTAAATTCAAAGCAATGACAGCAAAAGAATAACTTCATTGCAAAAGGAAATTTATTAACTCCACTAATGAAGTTCCCTTACGAAGCAAGTCGGCCAACGGCCCAAAAAAAAAAAAAAATGTTACCATCTATGCCCGCTGGGCTCGCCAAGGGCGGGAGTTAGGAGTTTGACCTACACCGATTGTGTTCGAACACCCCGTTTGGCAGGTCCCAAAGGTCCATAGACAAGTCCATCACCGTGACTGATGCTAATTCCTCTAGTTGAATCCTTGACCTCAGTTCAGCCTCCAGTCGAGCTTGGGTGATGTGCTCTTCACGAAGTCTATTCTGACATTCGTCAAGCTCCTCCCAAAGGTCCTCAATCTGCCTTCAGGCTTGCGAGTTTACATCAGTTAGCCGTGACAACTGTTCCTCTGACTCTGTCCACGCTCACTCAAAGTAGGCTGCCCGCGCCCGATTCTACTGGACATCGACTATGGTAGCCTCCGCCTGGACATCAGCATCTTCAACTACTCGCTAGGCATGATGGAGTAGTCAGCCCATGTTGCTAGGCCTTCGGCATGAGGAAGCACTAGAAGCTTATCGAATTCAAAGCTTGGTGGCACCTCTAAGACCCTCATTGGCCTGATGACGGAGGGCTTTGAGTGGCAACCTTCCGCCATCGCACTATCCAAGGGCTGCCCCAAGTTCCCATTCATTATAATCTCAGCAGTGGCCACACAAAAAGGAGAACAAACTCATACCCAGAACTTGCATCTCACAGGAGGCAACTGGGGCCCAAATTGGTGAAGTTCTTGGCGCTTAAATAGCCATGACTTCCCCCCAGGGAAACGACATTGTACAACAAGGAGAAAGCATTCTGCTACTCAGTGGGATCTTCCCACGTTGTGGAACCCTGTAGAGTCGTGCCTTTTCAAGAAAGGAAATTATGATGTGATGACCCCAGGGTTTCCAACGCAATAAATGTTCTAACACCTTTGATTGACGTGACAGTCGCTAGTGATGTTCAGCCTCGCTAGGGCAGAGCAGGCCCATGGCCATTCTGCTCCAGGTCCTCCCACCGATGGTCCTTATTCGGACTCAAGGGATGAACACTAGCCAAGGTGATCGAATGTAAGGGCAAAGTTTTAAAATATTTTAAATATGTTAATTATGTTAGAACTTATAGACCAGAAATTTGTACCGGCCAAAATGACCATTCCGGCAATTACCATCCATACTGGCCAAAATGACCATTGTGGCCGTTATCATCCATACCGGCCACAATAACCATTCCGGTAGTTATCATCCATACTGGCCACAATAACCATTTCAGCAATTATTATCCATACTGGCCAAAATAACCATTCAGGCAGTTTCCATCCATAACGGCCAAAATGACCATTTCGGCAATTTTCATCCATACCTGCCAAAATGACCATTCTGGTAGTTATCATCCATACCTACCAAAACAACCATTTCGACAATTATCATCCATACCGGCGAAAATGACCATTTCGGCAATTTTCATCCATACTGGCCAAAATGACCATTCCGGTAATTATTATCTATAACAACTGAAATGACCATTCCAGCAATTTTCATCCATACCGGCCAAAATGACCATTCCAACAGTTATCATCCATACTGGCTAAAATGACCATTCGGGCAATTATTATCCATATCGGCCAAAATGATCATTATGACAATTTCCATCCATACCAGCCAAAATGACCATTCCGGCATTATCATCCATACCGGCCAAAATGATTGTAAGATCCCGATCCTAAAAAATGATAAATACGGAGTAATTAAGTTAATAATAATCATGATTAGGTTTAAGAATAAGGAAAAAATGGGTACCGAAGTAAAAAGGAGCAAATAGGAAGAAAATGGGATCGACGCTCGAGCATTGGGGAGGCATAATTCTGCCAATGGGACGGCTCGAGGTTTGCTCGAGGCAAGGCAGGAGTGGGAGAGGGTTACGAGGGTGGTGCTCGAGTGCCGCTCGAGCACCAACCCTGACGTAAAAGTGCGAGAACATGCGCTCGAGCACTGCTTGACTAGCGCTCAAGCGCCAGTCACGGGCTCCCTCATGTGCTTTCTTTCCCTTCATTTTATAAGGGATTTGGGGCTCATTTGGGTAGAGCATGACTGACAGTAGTGAGAGGAAGAGGAAAGGAGAAGAAGGAAGAGGGAAAATAGAAGGAGAGGGAGAAATTCGTCTGTTCTAATCCGATTTGGATAAAAATAACAGTAGAGCAGACTAAGGCAAGTGTATTTCGGATGTTATTTACTGTTTTTACAGTGTTTTAACATCTCTAAATTTCTGTTTATGCATTAAATCCATGTTTCTCCATGTTTACTGTAAATAGAGCATATTTCTCCAAATTAATCAGATAGATTTCATGTTTATCTGCATGTATGACAATATATAACATCGATTTCATAAAAAATCATGTATTTGGTATCCGATTTATGTCCAAAAGTTTCATGCGAAACCCTAGCTCGAAAATGAGATGAAAATTTGAATTTAATCATGTTATGTATGTTTTCTATGAATTATAGGTTCAATTTTTATGATTAAACATGTGTTGGGTATCCGTTTCACGTCCGGAATATTTATGGAAACCCTAAGCATGAAACTGATGGGATTTGATGTTTAAATTCTATAAATCTTGATATGTAAAGGCTTATTTGTAAAAAGGTAATGTTTATACTATGATTTATGACTGAAAAATTTACATGGAACTGCACTATTGAGTTTATGTGGATTTTCGAAGTAGCCTGAAAGGTTACTGGCCTTATTTTAACTGATTTACTAATATACGATAAGCTATAAGCTAGAAAATAGGAAAAAAAATGTTTCTGATTTTTAACAATTAGGACCCAGGACTGATATATGGTCAGGTGAGGTTCTCCGACATGTGTTAGGACGCTACAATAGTATTCGAGGATAACTCCATCCATGGAGTTATACGTAGTCTGCCCTTACTTGGGACATTATCAAAACTGATTCTGGAGGTCATAAATCCTCCGTTGGCTTTGATTGTGTTCCCAAAAAACACAATCGGTCCCTATTATCATCATAGTTTTTGGGCTTAGATTGTGTAGCAAAAACACAATCTATCCTCGATTACTCGCCCCCTCAACTAGTAGGGTATGCTAGTTGGGTCCCTAGGATATTAAATTAGATTTTCTGAAGAAACAAATGAGGATTGAAACTGTTTTATGAACTCCAATGTATGTTTAAATAGAACATGAGTTATTCCTATTTTCGTGATTTTGCCTGCCTGCACTTATGTTTTGTTAATGCTTCCTTGACCTCTATCTCTTGCCTGCATGTTTTTACATGTTCTGATATTATATTATATTTTTTTGATTTCTAATGCCTTTTTCACTGGTTTATGATTTTTGAAATATAATTATATTGATTTGTGCTTCCTTGGCTTCCATGTACCTTTATGTTCTTAAATATTTTCATGTTACTGTTCATATGTACTTATATTTTGCATGTTTTGATACCTTACTGGGTTTCGGCTCACTATTTTGTTTTTCCCCTTCAGATAAGGATATAGCGATGATACTGGATGATCAGGCATAGCTAGAGCTTAGCAAGGAACTGGATGGAGTCTTGGAGCCCTTAAAGACATGGGAATTCGATGGTGTTAATATATTCGCTAAATGTAGAGAATGAAACTATGTATTAATAGTTGTAATATGTCTTGTATTCTGTTGGAACTATGTTGATGCTTCCGCAGGTTTATATTATGAATTTAGTTGCTTCCGCTATTATGTTCTTTGAATATGTATAGGTCTTAGACGGCATCTCTCGTCTGAAATTTGGTGTAGTAGATAGGGTTGTTAAATTAAAGGCATGGATGGTATTTGTGATCCTGTGTATGAGTATTGTAGGATGAATTGTGGTAATTGTATAGTTGTGTGCATTTACTGATTATGTTATACAGGTTTTATTTAAGTTTATGTTTTAGTTTAGCTCAATTTTAGTGGAGACTCTGCCTGTTTTCTCCTAGAACCTTAAATTGAGATTTGGGCTTTAGTTTCTGTATCTATAATGATGGAATTATCTAAGAACAAGAAACTTGTTCTGTCACAATGACTATTCCGGCAATTATCATCCATACTGGCTGAAATGACCATTATGGAAATTTTTATCCATACCAACCAAAATGACAATTTTGACATTTATCATCCATATCGGCTAAAATGACCATTCTGGTAATTTTCATTCATACCGGCCCAAATGACCATTCTGGAAATTATCATCCATATCAATCAAATAAAGCATTCGAAAAATCCATACCGGTCAAGTAAAGCATATCGGTAAGTAAAGCATTCCGAAAATCTATACTGGTATGCAAAGCATTCTGGAATCTATATTGGTCAAGTAAAGTATACCAGTAACTGAAACATTTCGGAAGTCCATACCGGCCTAAACATTCATTCCGGAATTATCATTCCTTAACCATCCAAGTAATTCATTCCGGGAAATATCATTCCAGAAATCCAAACCGGCCGAAATGTCCATTCCAGGAAATATCATTCCGAAAATCCAAATCGGCCAAAACATCCAAACCGATCAAAACATCCATTTCGACAGTTTCCATTTCGAAAAATTTGAACCGGTCAAGTGGTACATTATGACATTTATCATTTCGAAAAATCAGATGTAAAATATACCCTAACCTGCCAATATTAATCAATTGACACATGGAACTTTAAACCATAGCTTAATGACTCAACCACACTAGACTAGTGACTAAGTATTATTAGGGACACCTAAGACAGCATGCTGGCACCATTTTAGTTTAAAAGACTAATGACTAATTACCATTAAGGACACCTAAGTTGGTGTGCTGGCAGTAGCGCAACCAACGAGGAACTCTATATAAGGTGAGGTAAGGGAAGGGAAGAAAGGTAAGGAAAGGGAAGAACAAACAAGAGAGACATAAGAGAGGAAAAACCTGTGTATTTGAAGGAAAATGTAGAATTCAGCAAGTCAAGTGACCAAAAGGCAAGTGTACATATGCCTTCCTTCCTTGTTGCACTTCTTTGATTAATCTCTTAAGTATTGTTGTTCCAATAGTTTGATTCTTATTTGCCTTATTCTTGTAACATCATGTGAAAACTAAATTTAAAGAACAAAAAATGCTATAGTAATTCTGAAATTTTGAGTATCAAATCAGCAATTAAACACAATTCAACAAATACCAAGTTCAAATGTTGTTTTTCGGTATAAAAAGGTGTATTTTCATACTCAAAGCTATTAGTATGGATATTATTGTCAAAATTGTCATATTGTCATATTGAATAAATATTATTATTAGAATTGCATATTGTATTGTAAAAATGAATACTGAATGGGGACTCTATATCATGTTATTAGAAACATTATTTCCTTTTAGAATAAAGAAAGTTCAGTATCTGTAATACGATAAAATTTTGATAAGAAATTTTAAAATAAAGTAAGTGACTGGACCAGAATAAATCGACAGATAGTATATTCTGGCATACCTTAGTATATTATGGTGGAAGTTCGATATTTGATAATTTAGTTCAGTTTAGTATTGCTGAAGCAATTCTAGCCCCATCTATAGGGTATAAAGGTATGTACCACCTATCGCGGGGTACAAATACGAGTTTCGGCCTTATATTGTGTGGACAGAATACAATCCACTTGTCTTGCGGTGTAATACGAGTTCAGGCCGCAGATTGTGTGGATAGAATACAATCCGGGCCTCAATCAACCGCTCTTTTAGTTAGTAAGACCTATTGGCTCTGGTCTCTATAGAAAAGTAAGAAAAGGAAAAATTATTTGTAAAGTTTGGAGAAAGGTATAAAAAAAGAATTACATGTTTTTTGTCATCTGTAATGATTCCTATATATGTTGTTATGTTTTAATTGAGAAAATTGCATGATCTTTGTTATATATCTATTATACATTGTCGATATTTGGCTTGCTCACTTGCTATTTTACTAATTCTTCAAATGGTTCGAACGAGTTCACACCGGATGAGCAGAAGTGAAGAATAAAAGATTTAGCAGATATTTTAAAATATTATTTTCTAGTTTATCGTGTAATT
This sequence comes from Nepenthes gracilis, assembly GCA_033239525.1. Classification (NCBI taxonomy): domain Eukaryota; kingdom Viridiplantae; phylum Streptophyta; class Magnoliopsida; order Caryophyllales; family Nepenthaceae; genus Nepenthes; species Nepenthes gracilis. Next base: position 12,350,907 of record BSYO01000002.1, read on the forward strand.
AGAATATAAGAAAGAAAAAAAATATACCTAATGTAAACTATATGGGTCAATTTTGAGGTTGTACTTAATATCAATATATAACAAATTTATTTTGATGGACACCAGTGAGTCATGCCTTATCAAGATTTTATATGAGTTTAGCTAGCATCTTTCTTTATTTGGATTCTGTGTGTAATGAGTCTACATCCCCTTCATAGTATTGACTTGTAAAAGATAAGTATAGAATAAAAATAATAATGAATTAGCACGTGAGATGTTACCAGTGGTATTAGAGAATAAATTTAGAAAGATGCCTTAGGTTAGGAAAACATATTAGTAATTAGAATATAAGAAAGAAAAAAAATATACCTAATGTAAACTATATGGGTAAATTTTGAGGTTGTACTTAATATCAATATATAACAAATTTATTTTGATGGACACCGGTGAGTCATGCCTTATCAAGATTTTATATGAGTTTAGCTAGCATCTTTCTTTATTTGGATTCTGTGTATAATGAGCCTACATCCCCTTCATAGTATTGACTTGTAAAAGATAAGTATAGAATAAAAATAATAATGAATTAGCACGTGGGATGTTACCAGTAGTATTAGAGAATAAATTTAGAAAGATGCCTTAGGTTAGGAAAACATATTAGTAAGAGGCCTTAGAAGAGGAAGAGGCCTTAGAAGTAAGATGTGTGGGGAAGAAGAACCAGTAAAAGCAAACTAAAAAAAAAAACTGCCATACCAGCCCAAAAATGCAAAACGACATTTTCCACTCCGGCTTTTCGACCTTGCATTCCGAAATTCCATCCCTGCCTTGCATTCCGAAAATTCACCACAACCGGGCATTTTGGCGCAACTGACTATTTTGCTACAACCGGGCATTTGGGCGCAACCGGCTATTTTGCCATAACCGGGCATTTTGGTGCAATTGGTCATTTTGCCATGACTGGCCATTTTGGCGCAATAGGGCATTTTGCCTTCTTGCCCTCTCCAACATTTGCCACTCTAGCAAATTGGTCTCCTAACCTTTTTTTTTGGTAAGTCATTAAATTTGAATTAAAAATAAAAATTAAGTACAAAATCTATGTTTTTACCCCAAGTGTTTTGCCAACCTGGAGATAGACCATAAACACTGGAGCATGCCCCGAACACCAACGTGTAACAATTGGTCTCCTAGCCTTTGCTGTGGCCAGTATGCAACACTCTGAATTTCTGTAACTTGTGTAAGGATCAGGATTCCAAGGACTTAGTTTCTCCGGCCTAGAAGGAAAATTGACCTAGGTAGTAAGATGGCTAGACAAGAATTGTTGACCGGCCGTACTAAAAATTGACCAGATTAATATCATTAACCATCTTAATGAAAATTGGCCCAGTTAGTGAGATAAAAAGTTAACCGGCTTTAATGAGAGGATTTTCGGAGCGGATTGAGTAAATTTTCGGAGAAGATAGATGACAAGAATAGAATGTCAACCATACTAGAAAAGCTGACTGGATCTGGTGTATCATTCACCTGCTTTAATGACAAAGCAATTGAAGAAGTAGATGGCCGGTTAGGATGGTTGGGCGGATTAGATAAGCTGTTTGGAAATTGTGGAGCTGTCTGGAGTTTGAAAGTTAACTGGACTAAATTGATGAGCTATCTGGAATAAAGGAGATAATCAAATTTATAGTCGTTGACCGAAATTTGGAGAAATAACCGAAATGCCCAAGAAACTGCGGACTTCAAATAAATAGTAACAACTGAGGATTTATGATAAAGACCAAGGACTTAGAAAAATATTAACAACTGAGGACTTGGAATGATGATTAGTTAAGAGAGTTGACCGGAGTAGATTGGTGGTAAGAATGAATCGTTGACCGGTTGGGTAAGTTGATCGGATTGGCTTGATGGCCAATTTTGATTAAAGTCCAGATTGGCCAAATCAAAGTAGGTAACCTGCCCCACTTGCTCTATTGATCTAGAACCTTCTAGAAAGGAAATTTGAACAAATATCAGAAGTAGGTGACCTATCCCTACCTACTCTCACCTACCCTGTTGCCTATAAATATTGGGACTAGGGGTTAAGGAGCAAGTTTAGAAAAATAGAGAAACAAGGGACACGAAGGAGCAGAGATGGAGAGGAAAAGAAAGAAGAACGAACGGAGGGCACTATGAGTAGTAGAAAAGAAAAGAAAGGAGAAGGAAAAAAAGGGAGATAAGAATTTCTAAGTGATCCTCAATCCAATCAGAGTAAGGGAGAAAATAATAGATCAGGTTAAGGTAAGTGTACTTTATGATTTTACTAATTCATGTTTAAGATCTGTTGAGCATTATTGTTCTCATGCTCTTTTGCATTATGTTTCTACGTAAAGCATGCCATGATGATTGCTTTCTTATGTTTATGAAGGAATTTCATGTTCAACACGTGTTATACTCTACATATGAGATTTTGTTCCGCGATTCATGCTTGATATTCTGCTAGAATTCCTCCTGCTCATTAAGTCCGATTTTGAAATGAGAATTGGTAAAGTTTATGTTATGTACTCGGAAAGGTTATTTGCATGTTTGATTCTGGTCAGCAATATCAGTCTGCTTATTTTAATATCCTATTCGTTGCATGTTGTTGTCGCTTATGAAAGTAAGCATGCCTCTTAAAGAACTCCGGCCATTTGCTCTTAAAGAACTTCGGATGTTTACTTTTTAAGAACTTTGGCCTTTTGAAGCTCAAGATTTAAGAAACTGGATTTTTATGGTCGAGTAGCCATAGACCTTAAATATAGCCATTTTGAAATATGATGGTCGAGTAGCTGTAGACCTTAAATGTAGTCTTTTCTGAAATATGATGGTCGAGTAGCTGTAGACCTTAAATGTAGTCGTTTCAAAATATGATGGCTAAGTAGTTGTAGGCTTAAAATGTAACCAATTTTGAATTTGGATTGGAAATCAGTTCTTCTGGAAATGAATTTGATTCATGTTTTATACTCATGCAAGCCAATTCTCTCATTTCTATTCTTTTGAATTTAAGGTTATATTCATGCATGCTCTTGAATATTTATACCTTGTTGAGCAACCTGCTCACTCTTTGTTGTTTTCTTACCCTCAGATGACCAAGAGCTTATTCTAGCAAGAAAGAGTAAAGTTGGACGGTCTAGCTAGGCTAGAAGGTTGATTAAGATTTTTGTAGTAGTGCATGACCAACCATGATGTATTTTTAAGATATTCTGGAAACTTTTGTATCATGAATTTGCTATGTAAATAATAACGATATTTTTATGGTTTGAGAAATTTTGGTTCCCAGTGGCATCACATGCATATTTGGCAAACCGACCTAGATTCTTGGCCGGTCAAGATGTGACTGACCTAGTATGACCAACCTACTTTATAGCTAATTTGATGACCGGCCATTTGCGATCTTGTGCATGCAAACGAAAACTTTAGATCCACCTATACAGAGTTTATTATTCAGGTTATATGTATGATTATTGACCGAGGTTATATAGTGAACTATGACTCGTTCCGTCACAACTTGTCTGTTTATTGAGCCACTCACAAGGGAGTGACCAAACTTACAAGATGGATAGGGGACTATGGAATTTAGACTCGATATTATATAATGAACTAACATGTATCTTCACAATAGGAGCATGGCAAGTTGAGGGAAAGGATCTAGAAACAACCCCTGACCAAATCGAGAGGAGGAATATCCAGCTATCATGGGACGTATGGCAACTATTCTAGAATGAATGATGCAGGAGCAGTGTTATCCCGAACCAGCTATAGTCGCACCTCCGACAAACCCAGGAGCAATAGCTTATGAGAGATTACCAATGAACGGGCATCGAAATTCACTGGAAATCTAGATCTCACAAAAGCAGAGGCTTGGATCTGGAGAATCGAGAAGATCTTTTCAATGATCCGCTATCCGAAGGAGGATAAGGTGACTTTTACAACTTATAAATTAGAAGGGGAGGCAGACCATTGGTGGGCCATACAAAAGAGGGACACGGGGATGGCTAAAAATGAGATCATGTGGGAGGTATTTAAAGAGGCCTTCCTAGTTAAATATTTTCCTGAAAGCTTGCAGGAACAAAAGAAGGAAGAATTTGGTTAACTGCGATAGGGGAGTAGATCGGTGGTAGAATATGACGCTAAATTCACAGAATTATCTTATTATGCCCTGCATATAGCTGAAGATGGGTTAAGAAAGGTGAAGAAATTCCAGTCAGGGTGGCAGGATGACATTAGGAAGCAGCTGGTAACTTTGAAGCTGCGCACGTATGGGGATATTTTGGATCGGGCACTACATTTTGAAAAAGAACTTGAGAAGGAGAAAATTTTTAAGAAAAGAATGGGAAGTCAAGGGAACCCAGCACTTGGTCCAGATGCAACATCTGGAACGCCTATAAAAAGGGCAAGGATGGGGAAGAAAGGTAAGGAGAAAGTAAATCCACAGGTTAGACCAAAGCCAGTAGCGACTACCGAAACCACACAGACATGTTCGATATGTGGAAATTAGCATGGTAGAAAGCCCTGTCACAAGTCTACGGGAGCCTGTTTTAATTGTGGCCAAAGGTGTCACTTCATTAAAGATTGCCTAAAGCCAAAAAGACCAATGGCAGAGAAGCCGAATATTCTAGGCAAAGTTTTTGCCATTCAAATTCAGGATATGGAAGCGGCCCCAAATGTGGTGGAAGGTACTCTCTCTATGCTCTGTACTCCTGCTTATGTACTTGTGGATTCAGGTGCCACTCATTCTTTTGTATCTTCAAAATTTGCATGTCATTTGCTATCCTCCCCACATATTTTAAAACATGTCTTAAATGTATCAACACCTGTGGGATCCTCTATTATAACTGATATTATGTATCTGAAGTGTGAAATTTGGATTGGGGAGTCAAGACTAGTCGTGGACTTGATATTGTTGGAAATATACGACTTCGACAGGATTTTCGGAATGGATTGGCTGGCAAGTTATCATGCTGACGTTGATTGTTTCCACAAATGGGTATATTTTACCATTCTGGGGTGTGAGCCATTCTACTTCCAAGGGGTGATATGAAAAGAGTTGCCCGGTTTTATTTCAGACTTCCACCCTCATCATCTAATGAAAAAAGGATGTCAAGCTAATTTGGCTTACACCAGCACAATTGGGTCTTACGATGTTCCAATAAAGGATATTCCGATGGTTCATGAATTTGAGGATGCTTTTCCTTAAGATTTACTTGGGTTGCCCCCAGATCGGGAGCTTGAATTCGGGATAGAAGTTATTCCTAGATCAAACCCAATTTCGAAAACATTGTACCGAATGGCTCCGGCGAAACTAAAAGAATTAAAGCAACAATTAGAGGAACATTTGGAGAAGGGATTCATCCAACCAAGTGTCTCTCCTTAGAATGCACCGGTCTTATTTGTGAAAAAGAAAGATGGGTCATTATGATTATGTATTGACTATTAGGAATTGAATAAGATCACCAAAAAAATTAAATACTCATTGCCAAGGATTGATGATTTATTTGATCAATTACAAGGGGCACATGTATTCTCAAAAATCGATCTTCGCTCGAGTTATCACCAACTAAGAATTAACAAGGAGGATGTAACAAAGACTGTGTTTCTCACCTGGTATGGGAACTATGAATTTTAGGTTATACCCTTTGGATTGACTAATACCCTGGTGGCCTTTATGGATCTAATGAATCGGGTATTCTAGCCATATTTGGATAAGCTCGTGATTGTATTTGTTGATGACATATTCATCTATTCAAATGATTACAAGGATCATGACGCACACCTGAGAATTGTGCTTCAGACACTACGGGAAAAGAAATTATATGCTAACCTGAAAAAATATGAGTTTTGGCTGGAGAATGTAGCCTTCTTGGGACATATTATATCAAAGGGAGGCATTTCTATTGATCCCACAAAAATTGAAGCCATTGTTAATTGGAGTCAACCAATAACGATAACTGAAGTACAAAGTTTCCTTAGGATGGTAGTTACTATAGGAGATTTGTCGAAAATTTCTCAAGAATTGCCATGCCCTTGACATGAATAACAAAGAAAGAAACTAAGTTGTTTGGACAATGGAATGCGAACATAGCTTTCAAGAGTTAAAGAATTAATTGTCTTCTGCTCCAATTTTGACAATTTCTGAAGGATCGGTGGATATGTTGTCTATTGTGATGCCTCAAGAATAGGACTAAGCTGTATATTAATGCAGTATGGAAAAGTAATAGCTTATGGGTTAAGACAATTGAAGGTGCATGTGACGGAACAGATTATTTTTCTCAAATAACCTCCATTATTAAACCGATAACTAAAGCCCATAAGAAAATAATATAAATATTTGTAGAAAATCGGGGAGAGTTTTCTCTAAAAATGGGCCAAAAACTATACATACAATCTGTATAAACAATCTTGCAATACATATAAACCTCCAAATCTCAAAAATTCAATTTACAACACAATAACAATTCATCCACAGGATCAACAAATACTATACATACATCCGTGGCTCTAATTTAACATTCCTATCTAGTACATAATATTCAGATGAGAGATGCCATCTAGGACTTGTACAAATCCAAAAAATCAGATAGTGGAAGCATAACTATTTCTATAAGATAAATCTGTGAAAGTATAAATATTATTTCAACAAAATACATAACATGCTAAGACCATAAATATACAATTTCCATCCACAAGTTAGTCATTTACATTCAAGCTATTAGAACTCTAAAAAATCTTCAACAGGTCTTAAGGCTCCCAAAAATCTTATTTTTTAAACTTTGTCTATTCTTTCTCATCCGGTACTATCTCTACTGTCTCATCTAGAAGGGAAAAAAATAGCAAGAGTGAGCCAAAACCCAACAAAGTATCATAAAACATGTGAATGTAAAATCTTTCATGCAGAATATGAGTGCAGTAAAGAAAAAGTCATAGAAATTGTCAAAGAATCGAAACACATACGGAACCATGAGAAAAGCATAAATCGATTTAAACATGTATCGAAAACAAAAAATCAGTATCTGATTTTGCCTGTTCTTTGAAATTCAACTTTACTATCCAAATGATCTAAACTAGTAGACCTTATTAGTTGAGGGGTGGATAATTAAGGATAGATTGTATTTCGCATACAATTAGAGGCCAAAAATAGTACAGTAGCATCCCTTCTAGTTGGATCAGTTACAGTAATACCTCCCAAAGGTCGGTCAAACTCAGAATCTACCCTCAAATGTTAGCGCCCAAAGAAAGAGCGGACCACGTATCATTCCATAAATGGAGTTATTGTGAGATTCCAATTCCGAAACATGATAATTCAAAAGTAATTAAAATAATAATAATCAAGATGAGGCTAAATATATATGGAAGAATGAGTTTCGGAAGTAGAAAGAGTGAAAATTGGGCTGTTGTATACTGATCTGCCCCATAACAGCACGGCGCCTGCCGCGTGCACAAAATCCAGTGGAGCCCTGCTCACCATGTGTCTGTCGCACTCAAGTGAGGCACTGACTGTAACCCAACACTCACCGTGCCCTCGCTAAGGTGCTTGAGCGCCTGTCAAGGGGTTCTACACGTGCCTCCTTTTCTTTCGTGTTTTAAAAGGGAAAATTTGGATTTCTTTTGAACAGAACCCATGACAGCCATGAAGAGGAGGAAGGAGAGAAAAGAGAAGAAAAGGGGAGAAATCATCTGTTCTGATCTGATCCGGGTAAAAATAACGGTAGATTGAACTCAGGTAAGTGTACTTCGGATGTTATTTAATGTTTTTACAGCTTTTCAGTATCCCTAAAATTGTATTTATACTCTAAAATCATATTTCTCCATTTCTAATATAACTGAAGCATATTTCTCTTAATTAATTGGACAGATTTCATGATTACCTGTATGTACTACAATATATTGCTCTGATTTTATGTATATATATGTATTTGGTGTTCGTTTTATGTTCGGAAGATTTTGGTGAAACCCTAGGTACGAAAATTGAAGATTTGGTTCTTTAAATCTATAATGTTTGACATGTAAATGTTAATTTGTAAAGAGGTAATGCCCATGTTGCAATTTGCATTTGAAAGATTTACATGGAACTGCACTATTGAATTTTTGTGAATTTTTGATGCAGTTTGAAGGTCTGTCTGCATAAATTTGATCGACTTTTTAAAATACAGTGAGTTATAAGATAAAGAATTAAGAGAAAAATATTTCTGATTCTATTAATTACGACCTAGGACTGATGTACAGTCAGATAAGGTTCTTCGGTATGCCTTATAATGTTATGGTGGTAATCGATGATAACTCTTTCCATGGAGTTATACGCGGTCCGCCCTTCCTTAGGGCGTTAGTCTAGAGGGTAGAAATTTTGTTATTCCATCGACCTTCGGGAGATATTTGTATATAATCCACCGACTTTTGGGAGGTATTAGTATAAAATCCCACCATACGGGATATTCTTATACTCGTTACTGGCCTTGATTGTGTGCGTAATATAATTTATCCTCGATTATTCGCCCTCTTAGCTAGTAGGGTCTATTAGTTAGGTCCTTGTTGATAGTAAAAAGGAATTTCTAGAACTTCTAAATTTGATATCGACTTCTGATTTCTAAGGCTCGTATTACTATTTATGATTTCTGATATATGAATACTATGGATTTTCCTTACTTTCACGTTTTCTAGGTGCCTATTTACTCTTCTGTAATTTCTTTTATATTTGCTTTACTGTATTATGTTTTCTTGATCTATACTTTCTCCTATTTTCTTGTATATTTCTATTCTGTAAATATTTTCATAGTTTTGCTTATATGTACTTATGTTCTATATGAAAGAATTTCACCTACATGTTTTAGTACTTTGTTGGGTTTTGACTCACTATTTTTTTTTCCCCACAAGATAAAGCCATAGAGCTGATACCGGATGAACAAAAGTGATTAGAGCTTAGCAAGGAGCTGGATGGACTCTCGGAGCCTTTGAAGACTTGGGATTTTTGGATATTGTTAATGTAAATGTCTAAATTATGGATGAAACTATGTATTAATAGTTGTGATATGTTTTGTATTCCGATAAAATAGTATTTATGCTTCCATAGGCTTATGTTATGGATATGGATGCTTCCGCTATTCTATTCTTTGGAATTTGTACAGGTCCTAGATAGCATCTCTCGTACGAATTTTGGTGTAGTAGATATAATAGCTGAAATAAAGCCATGGATGATATGGCAGTTTGTAGTCCTGTGTATGTGTGTTGTAAGAAAAATGGTGATATTTGTTTAGTTGTGTGCTTGTACTGGTTCTTCTGAACAGGTTATAAATTTTGGTTTTTAGTCCAATTGCAGAGGAAGCTTTGCAAAAATTTCTGTAAATTATATGAATATTAGTTTCGTCTATTTATTGGCAGAAGGTCTTTAAAGGATAAGGATCCATTCCGTTATAAATGGTATCAAAGAAAACGAGATACCTTAGGAATGATCTGAATCGTATGTAGAAGCTTAGGAAATGATTATGAATGATCGAATAAGTAGGTATAGATGTAGGATGATCACGTCCTTGGTATTTCAGCTAGTGTAAGTTAGGCTAGAAATAGATTGAGCCTTAGTGATTAAGCAGATGAATACTGATTTTAGGTTTAGGTTAACTGATTTGGATTCTAGGTTCTGATTATAATCTGTTTTAGGATTAAGGAAGGATAAGGGCTAGATAAGATCAAATGAAATATTTAAGGGCTAAACTTAGGATTTTTGTTGAAATGTCTTGGTTGATGTTAGCAGGCTTACTAACATTGCCATGTTTTTGATTATAGGTTATCAAATGGTAAGTAAAATGGGTGGAAGCAATGATAGTGGAAGTGCTAGTACTCCCCATGATCGAAAAGCTAAGTACATGAATTTGTTGGAAAGGGTGACAAATGTTGTTGAATCGATGGAGCAACATTATATGGCTCCGGATCCTACATCAAAGTTGAAGCCAACGACGTATGAGAGGTTTAAGGCAGAAAAGGTGCCTAAATTTTTGGGAAAAATAGATCTGGTGAAGGTGGAGAATTGGACTAGGAAATTAAAGATAGTATTTGCTGTTATTCAATGTTCTGATAGTGAAAAGGTTGCATTTGCAACTTATAAATTAGAAGGAGAAGCTGATGATTGGTGGGCGAAGAAGAAAAGGGCGATGGGTTTACTCGATGAGGAGATTTCTTAGGAGACGTTTGAGGAGACTTTTGGGAGAAGTATATTCCTTCTAGCCTTCAAGATTGGAGGGAAAGAGCTTTCATACAGCTTAGGCAAGCAGGTCGCACCGTGGCAGAGTATGGTGCGAGATTCATTAAATTATCTCGCTATGCACCTTTTACTGGAGGAGATGAACTGAGGATGGCCAAGAGATTCTTGCAAGGGTTAAAGGATGAGATTATGAGTCGGCTAGTGACTCAGGAGTTTTAAACTTATGCTGGGGTCCTAGATAAGTCTCTGATACTTGAGAAAGAGCTTAAGGCTCATAGATCTTCGCGTAAGAGGATGGTTAGTTAGGTGAATCTCAGTAAGGAGTCTGGTTTGGGATACCCGGAACCTATTAAGAAGATAAAAGTGTCTGACAAGGGGAAGGGTAGTATCGGAGTTCAATCAGTGTCAAATTCCCAGATGTTTGTGATGCATTGTAATTATTGGGGAAAAAGACACCAGGGAATGATTTTTTTTAAAGCCATGGGGGTATGTTTTAATTGCAGTCAGCAGGGCCATCTAGTAAAGGATTGTCTCCTGCCAAGAAGACTAGGAGCAAAGAGGCCTATTGACATGGCTAAAAACTTGTAGCGGTAGTTCAAGATGCTGAAGTACCCCCAAAGGTGGATGGAGGTATTCCCTTGATTACGGAATTTTGATTTTTGTTTTCACTGATTTGGCATTTACATGTTCTTTTATTTCTTCCATGATTTGCATGATATGTTTCCCCTCGTCTTGAAGATTTTTTATTATTTTATGATTGTGTGTCTGTGTTTTTTTGTAAATGCTGTGGATTGTGGACAGCAGATGACCAAACTCCTAATTAAGGAAATGATCAGTTGTGAATTGTTGGAAGAAGAATTATTTCATTTATTTGGTCGGTATAATGAATAAATGGAACTGATGATTTGGAAATCGATTTTTGGGTGATGTGAATCTTTTTGGAGTTAAAATGGTATTCGAGGATGTTCGTGTGAATTGCGTCGAAGGAATAAGATGCCCTATAATTAGATTGAGGATTTTGAGTAAGAGGAGAGGCCAATCTAACCAAGGATAGGCATTGAGTCTAATTAGAAAATGAGATTGCCCCTTCGGAAATCGGTTGGTGGTCGTTTGAGAATCTGGCTATAAAAATTTTGAGGATATATGTATTTGAGGAAAAGACAAAGCCAATCTGTTTTAATGGATGGTTTAGAGGTAATTGAAATCGACACTAGCCTGTAAGAAATTGTGTAAAATTAAAGGAGTATCGGTTAAGTGCTGTTGAGGAAGTCTTAGAGCCTTCAAAAAGTAAGGTTAACTGATGGGTCAGGTAAGTTAGCATAGGTGGTAGGACTCTTGAGAAAGATTAGGATTTTATTATTCTGCATTTCTAAGCAATTACCCACGGGAAGAGTGGGGGAGGAGTCCATAGTCTGGAATTGTTTCACCTGTAATTGGGATTAGTGATGAAACATTTGCCTTGAGGATTTAGGAATAATCCTTTGAAAGAAATTAAAGTCTTATGAATCTAAAAGTTAGAGGCTGTGATAGGTGGATCTTGGTTTATTCAAGGAAGATGGATGTTAAGATAAATAGTTGATATTGGGAGTTTCCATTTGAAAATTTACCAAACTGTCTTGGAGATAACTTTAATCTAATAATCTTAAAGATTAAAGTAGTTAAGTTACGATGGAAAAATGACATTAGGAGATTCCAAGCATTCTGATATTGTTAAGGAAATCCTAGGATTATGTTTTCCTTTAGTGCTTGTGGAACTATGCCTTGGGACAAGTAAGAGAGGAATTCCTAGTTAGAGTTGCCTTTTCGTTGGTCAGAATTAGCAATTTGAAATCTCTGTTTGAGAACTTGTGAGTATTGTCTTGGGAGATAGCTTGTTCTAATAAATTGCATGTCAAAATGGTTATGTCTAAAGATTAAGTAAATGAATTTTGATATCTTGAGGAAAATGAGTATTAGTATTGGTAATGGATGTTACAGGTTTATAGATTTGGTATTCTCTTAGTGCTTCGTGGGAAATGAGAAAGGAAAATTATGGGTAGGCCCAGTTGCTTCGAAAATAGAATATCACATTCCTAAGTTGGAAAGTAGGACTATGTTTGGAATGTTCGGATTATGAAGTTTTGAGATGAGAAAACTCTTATGGGTTTGTGTCTGAACGACCCACCAATTACGATTATGGAGGACGTATTTGGGATTACCCAGTTTGCTCATTGGCATGCGAGCAAGATTTGATAATTTGCTAAGTATACAGATTTTGAGATTTTGGAGGTTGTTAAGTGTTAGAGTCTTGAGATCTTAAGTAGCGATCTGAAATTGCATCGAATCTATGGTGATGACTATAGTTAGAATTTCTAGCTTTGTGGTGAATTAAGGATCCGTGAGAATTATTTTCGTAATCTAGATATCTTGAAAATCAGTCTTAATCATGGCTACCACGTAAGTTGGATGTCCAAAATGGAATATGTATCTTGTGAAAATGTCAGTTTGATGACACACCAACAAAATGAGGAGGATGTAAAGTATCCTGCCCTGGAAGTCTAATAATGACTTGAGATTTATGTCAAAATTTTAACCAAGCTTGATAAAAGAGTTTAAGTGCTGGGGTGAACTAGTGAGGTGGTGAATCGTAATTGGACAATTTAGAGTTAAATAATTTGATCAGAGTACGTAGCCAAAATGTGGAGAACATGTACATTTCAAGATTTAAGTTAATATTTAGAGGGAATGGTCAAAATTTGAGGCTAGCGTAAATGAAAGTGAGGGATTTGTAATCCATTTAACATTTGGAACCAGGCTGGAAGAGTAGTTAATGAAATATGTCTGGCTCCGGACAAAGTGGATTTGGATCATGATGGGACACGTCAAATAATGAGATTCAGGACAATTTGGAGGTTTAAGGTCTTCCAGGATAACCACCTTAATATGGAAATAAATTGGAGACGTCTGGAAGATTCCTTGATTATGAAATTCAAGGATTATTAAATTTCGAGGATGAAATTTCTGTAAGTGGAGGAGAATTATGAGATCCCCATGAAAACATGTAGTGAATCCCATTATACAGAACACTTATACAGATATACTATAGCATGAAAATATTCAAGGGCAGAACAGTGTATGGAAAACAGAGAAAGAATAATTTGAGAATAATTAAGTTTCAAAAATTAGAAATCAATGTAATCATGCTTCATTAATAATAAATCGGTAAAGCATGCTTCAGAAAATAGAAATCGGTCTCAACTCCATAAATTATAGAAAACTCTGTTCTAATCAGTAAAGGATCCAACTAGTAAACCCTACTAGGAGATGGGGCAAATAATCGAGGATAGATTGTCTTCACTCCAGATAATCAAAGGCTAGTAACAGCTGTCCCTTCCCGTGAGACATCCTTCTCTAGGGATTCAGAATAGTAATGCCGGCCAGTAACAATAATTATCCTCTAGGTTAACGCCTTGAGGAAGGGCAGACCACATATAACTCCAGAGATAGAGTTATCGTCGATTACTACCATAATGTTCTAAGGCATGTCGGAGAACCTAACCTGACTATATATCAATCTCTGGTCCTAATTAACAGTATTAGAAATATTTTTCTTAACTTATATCTGATCAGGTTTCAGAATTCAGTCAGAAGTATCACTGTTAACCCTTCAGTTTAACTTCAGAAATTCACTGAAATTTAACAGTATAAATCCGTATAAATTTTTTAGACATAAATCACATCATGGACAGTATCTTGTTACAGATTAACTTTTACATAATAGAAATTTTGGATTAAAACAGTTAAATCTCTTCATTTTCGTACTTAGGGTTTCGCCAAAACTTCCGGACGATAAATGAACACCAAACACATATATTTACACAAAATTGAAGGTATATTTAGCAGTATATACTAGTAAACACAAAATCTGTCCAATTAATTAGGAGAAACAGGCATTATTTACAGTAAACATGCAGAACCATGAATTTAAAGTATAAATACCATTTTTGAGATATTAAAACATTGTAAAAACAGTAAATAATGTCCGAAGTATACTTGCCTGAGCTCGATCTACAGTTACTCTTACTTTGATTGGAGTGGATCGGAAGATTTCTCCCCTTTTCTTCTTCTCCTCTCCTCCCTCTTCCTCTCCTCTCGCATTTTGCCATCGGTTCTCTTGAAAAGCCAACCCCAAATCCCTTTAAAACGAAGGAAAAAGGGGGTCACGTGCGGAAGATATGATCGATGCTTGAGCACCAGTTGAGCAGTGCTCGAGCGCCCACTCTAGCAAATGTGCGCTTAAGCGCACTGTTCGTAGCCGGGATTGCTCTCTCCTTGCCTCAGGAACACCCTCAAGTACAACTTTTGCATTTTTGTGCTTGAGGAGCGTTTGAGCGGTGGTCGAGCACCCTGCTCTCCTTAGCCCATTTCGCCTCATTTTGCTTTGGTATCAATTTTTCCCACTATACTTAAACATTAACATGATTTTTATCCACATAATTATTCCATAATTATCATGTTCCGAGATTGGGATCTCACACTCTCTCCCAGTTAAGGAAATTTCATCCTTGAAATAAAACAGAGCTACATACCTCATGAAAACAAGTATGGATATTCGCTTTGGATTTCCTCTTTGTGCTCCCTGGTGGCCTCCTCCGATGAATAATTCCTCCTGAGCACTTTCATCAGGGGAATGGCCTTAGTGCGTAACTTCTGATTCTTTCGATCCAGAATCTGTATCGACTCCTTGACATAGGATAAATCATTATCAATAGTCAAGGGCTTGTACCCAATCACGTGTGCAGGATCGTGGACATACTTTCGAAGCATTTATATATGGAATACTTCGTGTACGTCTACCAGACTAGGTGGTAGCTTCAACCGGTAAGCTACCTCCCCGATTCTCTCCAGAATTTCGAATGGACCTATGAACCACGACTTCAGTTTTCCTTTTACCCTAAACCTGAACGTTCCTTTGGACGGTGAAACTTTCAGAAAAATAAAATCTCCTACCTTAAAGCTTAATTCTTTCCTCATCTGGTCTGCATATATTTGTAAATTTAGCCAGTACCAAATAACTATCCCAAGTTCCTTTCATTTCCAATACCGAGGCCCTCAACATATCCTCAAGAATATGAATGGTACGCTTCGATTTTTCCCAAAACCTCGAGATAAAACGGGGATCTCTATCAGACATAATAGAGACAGGAACTCTATGAAGCCTTACAATCTTATTTGCATATAATTGGGCCAGTTTATCATAGGAATATGTCATCCTGATTGCCGAGAAATGGGCTGATTTTGTTATCCGATCAACTATAATCCAAATGGCATCATGATTCCTAAGAGTCCTCGGCAAACCATATACAAAATCCATAGTAATAGCTTCCCATTTCTAGCTCGGGATAGGCATTGGCAATAATAACCCAGAAGGCTTCCTCATTTTAGCTTTCAGTTGCTGACATACAAGGCATTTCTTCACATAAGCCATACTATCTCTCTTCATATTCCTCTACTAGAAAGTTTTCTTCAGATCCGATACATTTGAATTCGTCCAAGGGTGGATGGTATACCGAGACCGGTGAGCCTCCTTCAATTCTCTATCGTCCGGTACACATGATTGGTCTCTAAACCTCAATACCCCATTAGTTCGGACATTAAAGTCAACTCGAGCATTTCTATTCAGATCACTTACAATATCTATCAGGAACGGGTCATTCATTTTGTTAACTTCACTAATTACCTTCGGTTGGATCTGAAGATAAGATAAGAGCATCCTATCACCCCGAGCATAACGTTGGATACACATTGCTTCAAATAATCCAACATTTTCATTTTCTTGATTTGTAGCATAGCCACATAACCCGATCGATGGCTCAATGCATCTGCAACTATATTTGCTCATCCTAGCTTACACTGTATTTCACAGTCGTAGTCTTTCAAAAAGTCAAGCCACCTCCTTTGTCTGATAGTAAGTTTCTTTTGTGAAAATAGATACTTCAAGCTTTTGTGATCATAATACACAAGGAACTTTTCACCATACAAGTAATATCTCTAAATTTTCAAAGCAAATACAACAGCAACTAGCTCCAGATCATGAGTCGGGTAGTTTCTTTCATGCACTTTTACTTGTCTAGACTCATAAGCTATAACCTTACCATGTTGTATTAATACGCAACCCAAACCCGCCTTAGAGGCATCATAGTATACCTCAAAACTGCCAGAACCCTTTGGGTTAATTAATATGGGGGCAGTAGTCAAGCGATCCTTTAACTCCTGAAAACTCAGATCACATTCGTCAGTCCATTTAAATTTATCCTCCTTTTTAGGTAGCTGAGTTAGAGGCATAGCAATCTATGAGAAATTCTCTACAAAATGCCTATAATAGCCTGCCATGACTAGAAAGCTCCTAACCTCAGTCACAAAAGTTGGCCTACTCCAATTTGTAACAGCCTCCACCTTCTTTGGATCTACAGAAATACTACCATCAGAAATTACATGCCCAAGAAACATCACCTTCTCCAACCAGAACTCACATTTACTCAGTTTAACAAACAATTTCTTCTCACGAAACACATGAAGTACCATCCTCAAGTGAGTCTTGTGCTCCTCATGATCCTTTGAATATAATAGGATACTATCAATAAACACTACCACGAATTTATCCAGATACAGCCTGAACACCTTATTCATGAGATCCATAAATGCAGCAGGGGCATTCATGAGGCCAAAAGGCATAACAGGGAACTCATTGTGGCCATAATGTGTCCGAAAAGTAGTCTTAGCCACATCTTCTGGGCTTAATCCTCAATGATAATAATTGGACCTCAAATCAATCTTCGAGAACACCTGAGATCCTTGCAATTGATCAAAAAAATATCAATACGCGACAACAGATACTTATTCTTAATCGTGATTTTGTTCAACTCACGATAATCAACACACAACCACAAGACCCATCTTTCTTCCTTACAGACAACACCGGTGCTCCCCAAGGAGATATACTCAATTTGATAAAGCCCTTATTAAATAGTTTTTATAATTGCAACTTTAGTTCATTCAATTCAGCTAGGGCCATAAGATAAGGGGTCTTAGAAATCGGGCTAACTCCAGGAATAGCTGCAATCTCAAACTCAATTTCCTGGTGTGGAGGTAATCTAGGCAATTCTTTCGAAAATACATTCTCAAAATCACATACAACAAGGATATCCTTTGTCGGCATACTATGACTTCTAGTCGTGCAGGCATATGCCAGGTAAGCTTTACACCCACTTTTCATCAAATATTTGGCATGCAAAGCAGAAATTAATATAGGTACTCCTTCTTCCTAATGCCTTAGAAGATAAAGGGTTCCATCCCAGGAATATCAAAACAAACCCTTTTTAGAAAATAATCAATACTAGCGTGATATTTATCCAGCCAGTCAATTCCCAAATTTATATCAAAATCAACACCAAATCCAAAATCAAACATTTTTCATTCACCTCAATCACACATCTAGGATATATAACATCAGTGACCATAGAAGATCCAGTGGGCGTTGACACAGATAATGCATAATCCAAAACACACGGGGTAAATATAATACGGCATACAAACCATGGAGAAATAAAATAGTGGGTACCCCGAATCCAATAATATAGAAGCGGGAACTCTACAAATAGAAAGGGTACCTTCCACAACATTTAGGGATGTGTCCGAGCCCTGAACAGTCAATGCGAAGGCCTTAGCAGAAACGGTAGGCTTCTTTTCTTCTAGCCTCGGAGGTAATGGGCAGTCTTTCACCAAATGGCCCTACTGTCCACATCTAAAATACACTCCCGATACCTTGCGACATGCTTTCCCCGAATGCTTCCTCCCACAGAAAGCACAATCAGTGGCTGATGCTTTAGAGCTAGTCACTGACTGAGCTGGAATGATGCTCTTCCCTTTATTGGTTGTTCTCGCCTTTTTTGATGGTCCAGAAGATCCCACATTCAATCAAGCACTAAAACCATCCCGGTTAGCCGTCCTCTCTGCATAAAACCTCTCCATCTCCGCTTCCTTCTCATAAATCTCCGTCCTATCCAGAATATCAGCATAAGCCTGGAGCTTCAAGATTGATAGTGACTTCCTAATATCGTCCAACAGTCTTTACTGAAACTTCTTTACTTTCCTTAATTTTTCCTCCACATAAAAAGGTGAGAAATGGGACAACTCAGTAAACTTAGCGTCATACTCTGTCACCGTCATATTCCCCTATCTCAACCTCATTAACTCCTGCTCCTTTTGATCTTGGAGGCTAGACAAAATATTTTTTTATAAAGGCATCCTCGAACATCTCCCAAGTGATAGCATCATTGGGCACTCGTAATGCCCTCTTCTTCATGCTCCATCAGCTATCGGCTTTACCTTCCAACTTGTATACTGTGATGGTGACTTTCTCCTAATCAGTACACCAAATCACAGCAAATATCTTCTTCATCCTTTTAAGCCACACATCCGCTTCTGTCGGATCAGGCGTATCCAAGAATCTCAGTGCTTGCTTCGCTGTAAATCTGTCATAAGTTATCGAAGCCGGATGTGTCAGAGCTGGCTTGGGTGCAGGCATTGGAGCCATTTGTCTCTACTTTATAGATTCCACCACATTAGTCATTCTCTCCAGTAAATCCACATAAGTTGCCTCATGATCATGGGGAGTACTAGCACCACCACGGTTATTCCTTCGATTTCTTCTACCGTCCATCTTAAATCCTATAACTAAAAATAAACATAACATTACAAACCTCAAGAAATCATATTAAGGGAAGGAGTTATCAGTAATTTAATGAAATTCAAACCTAGCCTAAGGATCAACTTCCTAACATCCTAGTTGCCTTAACTACCCCATCCTATCCGTACAGAAATTCAGGCCTATGCTTTCGCTTTTCAATCGATCAATTCCTAAGGCATCTCATTTCTCTGATACCAATTGTGACGGAATGTGTTTTTTTTTATTCTCAGAATTTCTATCTATATAGAAAATAGAAACCTAAGCTCAATCACAACCTAAAGTTCTAGGAAAAAATGGATAAAGGCTCCCTTAAAACTTGGCTAAAAGGAAATACAAATCCTGCTCATAACCTGTAAACGTATAGAACAACATCATCATATCCAACAACAGAATTCTCAATTTCAGAGATAGGACCACAGACGCCGTATAATTCTTTACAACTTACATTTCACATTTCCTATCCACAATACTAATAGTTTAGAATTGAGATACCATCTAGGACTTGTACAGAATCTACAAAACATATAGCGGAAGCAGAACTATAAACCTGTAAAAGTATAATTTCCTATTTCATCACAGACATTACATATATACAAGAATCCATATGCATAAGATCCATATACAAAACCATATATCAAAAATTAGGTCTTTACAATTCAACTGTCTCTTTTCAAGATCTCCAAAATACTTCAAATCTCTAAAGGTCTTTAGACTAAGTTTTAGCTATTTATTCTCATTTGGTACAAGCTCTATTGTCTTATCTAAAGGGAGAAACAGTAAAACAGTGAGTTGAATCCCAACAAGGTACATGAAAACACACAATGAATCCCGTTATATAGAATAGTTATGCAGATATTCAGGGGTAGAACAGTGCATGGAAAATAGAGAAAGCATAATTCAAGAATAATTGAGTTTCAAAAATTAGAAATCAGTGTAATCATGCTTCGTTAATAATAAATCGGTAAAACATGCTTCAGAAAGCAGAAATCGATCTCAACTCTATAAATTATAGAAAACTCCTTTTCTATCAGTTATGGACACAACTAGTAGACCCTACTAGTAGATGGGGCAAATAATCGATGATAGATTGTGTTCACTCCACACAATCCAAGGCCAGTAACAGCTGTCCCTTCTGGTGGGACATCCCTTCTAGCCGGATTCGGTATGGTAACGCTGGCCATTAACAGTAACTACCATCTAGATTAACGTTCTGAGGAAAGGCAGACCACATATAACTCCATGGACAGAGTTAGCATCGATTACTACCATAACGTTCTAAGGCATGCCGGAGAACCTAACCTGACCGTATATCAATCTCGAGTCCTAATTAATAGTATCAGAAATATTTTTCTTAACTTATATCTAATCAGGTTTTAGAATTCAGTAAGAAATATCACCGTTAACCCTTTAGTTTAGCTTCATAAATTCCCAGAAATTTAACAGTATAAATCCATGTAAATTTTTCAGACATAAATCATATCATGGATAGTATCTCATTACAGATTAACTTTTACATAACAGAAATTTTGGATTAAAACAGTTAAATCACTTTATTTTTGTACTTAGGGTTTTGTCAAAACTTTCGGACGATAAACAAACACCAAACACATGTATTTACATGAAATCGAAGGTATATTAGCAGTCTACACTGGTAAACATAAAATCTATCCAATTAATCAGGAGAAATAGGCATTATTTATAATAAACATGCAGAACCACGGATTTAAAGTATAAATATTATTTTGAGATATTAAAACACTGTAAAAATAGTAAATAATATCCGAAGTACACTTGCCTGAGCTCGATCTATGGTTACTCTTACTTTGATCGGAAGATTTCTCCCCTTTTTCTTCATCCCCTCTCCTTCCTCTTCCTCTCCTCTTGCGTTTTGTCGTCGGTTCTGTTGAAAAACCAACCCAAATCCCTTTAAAACGAAGGAAAAAGGGGGTCACGTACAAAACATATGACCGGCGCTCGAGCGCCGGCTGAGCAGTGCTCGAGCGCCCACTCTCACAAATGTGCGCTCGACCGCACTGCTCATAGCCAGGATCTCTCCCGCCTTGCCTCTAGCACACCCTCGAGCACAACTTTTGCATTTTTACGCTCGAGGAGCACTTGAGCGGTGGACGAACGCCCTGCGCTCCTTAGCCCATTTCGCTTCATTTTGCTTCGGTATTAATTTTTTCCACTATACTTAAACATTAGCTTAATTTTCATCCATATAATTATTCCATAATTATCATGTTTTGGGATTGGGATATCACACATATCGATAAGCGCGTTGATTAATCCTGAACACATCTTCCATAATCATGATTAGTGGCTAGTTTAATACGAAATCATAAGGGTTTTCTCATGTGAAAAGAATGATTTTTTTCCTTAGAATTATTCTGTCATTATAGAATAATAGAAACCTAAGCCCATTTAACAACCTAAAATTCTAGGACAAAATGGACAGAGTCTCTCCTAAAACTGGACTAAACAAAAATACAGAACCTGCTTATAACATGCAAACATACAGAATAATATCATCATATCCTCAAATGGTCGAATGGATCCGTCAGTGTATTACCACTTCTTTCTCCATGAATATAAATGGGGAAGCGGTCGGCTTCTTCAAGGGAGGCAAAGGCCTTCGTCAAGGTGATCCCATATCTCCATACTTATTTGTACTTGTTATGGAGGTTCTGAATGGTATTATTGAAGCGAAGGTAAGGCGGGATGAAAATTTTAAATTTCATTGGAAATGTCATGAGACTCAAACTGTTATGCTTGCCTTTACAGATGACCTCCTTCACTTCTCTCAGGCTGATGTCAATGCTATCCGAATCCTTAAGGAATGCCTTGAAGAGTTCAGGTTGATATCTAGCCTCTCTGCAAACACGAATAAGAGTGAAGTGTTCATCTGCTCAAAAGACAATGCCCTCCACCAGGACATTGCTGGTATTATGGGATTTAGAGAGGGCAAACTTCCCATTAGATACTTGGGATTCCCATTAATTACCACTAGACTCTCAATTTCGGATTGCAAATCTCTCACTGATAGAATTACCCATCGGATCACGTCCTGAAAGAATAGGTGACTTTCGTTTGGTGGGTGTTTGCAACTCGTCTCCTCTATCCTTTTGTCCATCCACCTCTATTGGGCCTCAATCTTCATTCTGCCCCAGGCTGTTCTCAAAGCGATCGAATGCCACATTCAGCGCTTTCTTTGGAATGGCTCTATTAAAGGAAAGGTAAATGCTAAGGTAGCATGGGATGACATATGCTACCCGAAGAGCGAAGGTGGGCTGGGTCTTAAAAACATGCAGGCTCAGAATAAAGCTCTTATTTGTAAGCTGTTATGGCATATCATCTCAAAGGATTCTGAGTCGGCTTGGTCTTCCTGGATCCCCAAAAATAGAATCAGAGACCGATGTATATGGATGTTAAAAGTCCTGGATTCACCCCCTGGAGCTGGAGGAAAATTATGAAGCTCGGCCCTTTATGCGCATTCACTCCACTAAGTCCATTGGCGATGGTTCTGATATATTCCTCTGGCATGATAACTGGCATCCTCTAGGCCCACTGAGTGAAGTAAGTACTGATCGTACCCGTTTGGTCTCGGGCCTGCCCTGGGATGCAAAGGTCATCGTCATTATTCGGGATGACCATTGGTCTTTGCCTAATCCTTATGATTTGGAAGTTTCTCGTCTTAAGGAGAACATGCCTCTCTATCTTCCTAACACCAATCAAAAAGATTCTATGCGATGGGATGGAAGTGCAGATGGCAAATTTTTGACTCGGTCCGCCTATTTTCTCATCCATCCACCCAAACCGAAATTGAGCTGGGCCACCTTAGTGTGGGGCCCTTCCCATATCCCTGCACTTGCCTTTACTCTTTGGCTGGCCATTAGAGGCAGACTAAGTACCCTTGATCGCCTTCATGGTGTTCCTAACCAATCCTCTAATTGCACTCTCTGCGACACGGGTAACGAAGATCATGAGCATCTGTTCTTCTCTTGTCCCTTTTCAAAATCCTTATGAAACAAGATTCAAAAACGACCGGGATTTCATTGGCCTTACCTTGAGTGGTCCTAGAACATCTGTTGGGCCGCACAAAAATTGAAACGGAAAAGTTTTCTGGCCCTTTCTAAATGTATTTCTCTTGCAGCCACGGTCGACTTCATTTGAAGGGAACGCAACAACCGCATTTTTTAAAAATCCCCACCTCAAGACATCTCCCATACCTTTTCCCTAATAATCAATGTCGTTTGAAACAAATTGAAAACCTCCGTGGAAGCTGACAGGTGTGTATCTTTGACGCACCTGATTCGATGGAACTTATAAAAAAAATCCCTCCATTTATTTCATTATGGTGCTCGGATTTTGCCCAAAAATAAAATAAAATAAAATTTCACTCCTTTTAATTTAAATTGGTGATGGTCTCTATCACGGACCGGCCATATTCCACCACATACGGCTGCCGTTAAACCTAGCCTTTACACATAAACGGTATAACACTAACTTGGTGGACATAAAAATTTTTCTTTTCTTATATACATACCATTCATTTCGTACACAGGATCGTTTAAGGCCAAACTCCTTGAGTTGGCCATCACAGTGTTAAGTCTCACACCTGGCCGGCCAACACCCAGGTTGGTCTACTACAAATACCTTGACATGACATGAGATGCTACTAGAAATATCAACTTTATTCATCCATGCATAATTACGGAAACATGCTAATATCCATAGATTCTTTTACAGCGAAACTGTTTTACAATTCCTTTTCAAAACATCAAAAGAAATACATCAATTCCTTCATAAATCAGCTCCGGCCAGCTATGCCGTCTAGTTACTTCATATGATTCTACTCAACTTCATCCTCCATAAGCTTCTCATCATCTGAAAAATGGCAAGAGTGAGCTACAAAGCTCAGCAAGGTACTCACATGCAGAAAACATTGACATACATATAATCGAATCAAAGTAGAGATTCATAACATAAACTTAGCATGCGAAAACTCATCATATCATTTCTTCTTAAGTTCAAAAATCCTAGTTCTTCTTCTTGTTATCTTTTCTTCAAAAAATTCATAGAAAGCTGAACGAAATACTTATCATCTTTAGGGACCGGACGGGAGCGGATAACATTGAGGAAGGGTTGTGTGCTACCCCACAACCTAGAGCCGTATCCTCTCATTATGCTCTCTGAGCTGGGCGGAATGCCTTTAACCCAGCATACGGGGCCATAATCCGAAAGCCTTATGCCACCAAAAGTCTCCCCCCAGGGCCCAAGAGGTAGTCCTCGAGTGTCACTCCAATATCCTTCATCCATCTTTAACAGTAAGTTTAATGGAAACTCGGTTTTAGTTCATATCTTTTAATGGCCATTCATCATAGTTCAAAAGTCGGAAGTTGTAGAGTTCCACTTGCTGTCCGGATTACATACATTTCTTTCCTTGTTCTTATAGCCTTTGTTCTTAACTTTAAACAATTGAAGTCCGTATAGTCTTTCATTTAACGTCTTAAAATTGAAGATCTTCTTAGCAAAAGCCGGTGGTCTTTTCAACAAAAGCCGAAGTTCTTTTTATTAAAGGATAGAGTTCTTTCTATCAAAAGCTGGAGGTCTTTTTAACAAAGGCCGAAGTTCTTTTTATCAAAAGCTGGAGTTCTTTTTATCACAAGTCGGAGGTCTTTTTAACAAAAGCCGGAGCTCAAAAGCCGGAGTTCTTTTTCAACAAAAGCCGAAGTTCAAAAGCCGGAGTTCTTTTCCAACAAAAGTCGAAGTTTTTTTACCAAAAGCCGGAGTTCTTTTTATCACATGCTGGAGGTCTTTTCAACAAAAGCCGAAGTTCAAAGGTCGAAGTTCTTTTTTAACAAAAGCCGAAGTTCAAAAGCCGGGGTTCTTTTCCAACAAAAGCCGAAGTTCTTTTTATCAAAAGCCGAAGTTCTTTTTTTTATCACATGCCGGAGGTCTTTTCAACAAAATTCGAAGTTCTTTTTCAACAAAAGCCGAAGTTCAAAAGCCGGGGTTCTTTTCCAACAAAGGCCGAAGTTCTTTTTATCAAAAGCCGGAGTTCTTTTTATCACATGCCGGAGGTCTTTTCAACAAAAGCCGAAGTTCTTTTTACTCGTGTAATAACCAAACAACTTAAAACATGGACAGAGTTCATACATTTAAGTAAAACGTCCAAACATCATGGAATAACCGATACTTTTTCATAAACAAATAACTAGTCATCATCTATAATCATGCAATAATCAAACTTCATGCGTTCGAATATCATGAAATAACTGAGCATCAACAGACATGATAAACTTGCATTAAAATCATGAACTTAAAACAGTGAGTACTATTGCCCGGATTTGGTCTATGAACCTTTTACTTGGTTCTGGCTCGAAGTTCTTAACGCCTTCACCTGGTCGTTTGCCTAGCTTCCTATCCTAACTCATGGGGAGGGCCATTACTTATAGGTATTGGGGTTGGTGGTAGTAAGTAGGGTAGGTCAACTGCTTATACTTCTTTCCTATAATGTCATCAGGGTGGTTGGGAGTAGGTTACTTACTCAGGCATGGTCATCTGACTTTACTTTTCGTAAGGGTTTCCTTACTGTTTCAGTTAACTGGCATTACAGGCATGGTTATTCTGACTTTACTTTTCATAAGGGCTTCCTTACTAGCGTTGCAGGCATGGTTATTGTTTACTTTTCGTAAGGGCTTCCTTACTGGCGTTGCAAGCATGGTTATTCTATACTTTTCGTAAGGGCTTCTTTACTGGCGTTGCAGGCATGGTTATTCATTACTTTTCGTAAGGGCTTCCTTATTGGCATTGAGGTCGGTTATGCCTTCTTTTAGGGCTTTCTATTGTCTCAGCACTTTCGACTTTTGTCTTACCTTGATTCACTTTTAAATGTTCATCCTTTTTTTCCGATCAACTATCATTGACCGAATTTTCGTGCTTCTGGTCAACAAGCGTTGACCAGATTTCGTTGCTCCTGATTACACATTTCGGTCAATGGATGTTGACCGGATTATGTTACCTTCAACATTTTCTGGTCAAACTGGCATTGACCGGATTACTTTCCTCTTTCCTTCCTTTCGGTTAATTCCTATTGACCGGATAAGTCTTCTTCTAAGTTCTCCGGTCAACAGTCATTGACCGGATTACGATTACCCATTTGCCTCAAAAGATTTGGTCCTTACAATTCTCCCCCTCTTATAGAAATTTCGTCCTCAAAATTTTAAATGCAGTTACTAACCTCAAGAAAACAAGTGGGGATACTTGTTCCGAATCTCTTCCTCTCATTCCCAAGTTGCTTCTTCAGGTGAGTGGTTTTTTCAGAGTACCTTTATCAAGGAGATTGACTTTGTGCGTAGCCTTTGTTCCCTGCAATCCAAAATCTACATCGACTCCTCTATGTAAGATAAGTCCTTGTCAATTGCCAAAGGCTCGAATCAATCACATGAGTAGGATCATGGACATATTTCCTAAGCATTGATACATGAATTATGTCATGTACTTCTACCAAGCTTGGTGGTAGTGCTAGTTGGTAGGCCACCTTTCCGATCCTTTCTAAAACCTCGAAAAGGCCAATAAATCGTGGCTTCAGCTTTTCTTTTACCCCAAATCTGGTTGTCCTTTTAGATGGCGATGCTTTTAGGAATACAAGGTCACCTTCATCAAACTTCAATGCAGGTATCCTTTGGTCTGCATAGCTCTTTTGCCTGCTCCGGGCAATCCTTAGATTCTCATGTACTAACCTTATCTTCTCCGTCGTCTCCTTAATAATTTCTCGGCCCAAAATTCTCCTATCTCTAGGGTCCTCCCAGTGAATCTGTGATCTATATCTTCTCCCATACAAGGCCTCAAAAGGAGCAATGCCTATGCTGGCCTGATAACTGTTATTATAAGTGAATTCTGCCAAGGCTAAGAAATTGTCCCAAGTCCCTTTCATCTCTAAGATCGAGGCTCTTAGCATATCCTCAAGGATCTGAATCGTCCGTTCTGACTGGCTGTTGGTTTGCAGATGATAGGCAGTACTAAATTTTAATTCCATCCCTATTTCCTTATGTAGTCTCTTCTAGAACCTCGAAACAAAACGAGGGTCTCTATCTGATACAATAGAGGCAGGCACCCCATGAAGCTTGACAACCTCGTTTATATACAACTGGGCTAGTTTATCATATGAGTAAGTCGTCCGGATTGCTAGAAAATGGGTTGACTTTGTCAGCCGATCAACTATAACCCATACAGCATCATGTTTTCTTGGTGTCCTTGGTCAGCCGGTCACGAAGTCCATGGCAATATTTTCCCATTTTCAGCCTGGAAGCGACATTGGTTGCAATAACCCAGATGGTTTCCTCCTTTTCGCCTTCACTTGTTGGCACACCAGACATTTTTCTACGTAAGCTGTGTGTCCCTCTTCATATTCTTCCACCAGAATGTTTAAGTCCTGGTACATCTTATTGACTATTGGGTGGATTGTGTACCCTGATCTATGGGCTTCCTTAAAAATTTTCTCTTTTAACTCCTTGTCCGGCACACATAATCAATCCCTAAACCTCAATGCTTCATCTGGCTGAACATGAAAATCACTTTGGGAATCTTAGTTCAGATCACTCATGATATTCACAAGGAAGGGATCATTCGCCTGCCCTCTTTTAACCTCATCTATCACCACTGGCTGGACTTGAAGATAAGCTAGAATCATCCGCTTTCCCTGAACATAACGTTAGACGTCATAGTACATTAAGCAGTCCAGCAATTCCATTTGCTTGACCTGCATCCTTGCCAAGATACTTGGTTGTCGGCTTAGTGAATCGGTGACCACATTGGCCTTACCTGGCTCGTACTGGATTTCATAATCATAATTCTTTAGAAACTCAATCCACCTCCGCTGCCACATGTTCAGTTCATTTTGAGAGAATACATACTTTAAACTTTTGTGATCGAAATAGACCAAGAATTTCTCACCATACAGGTAATGTCTCCAGATTTTCAGCGCAAACACTACTGCAGCCAATTCTAGATTGTGAGTTGGGTAATTCCTTTTATGATTCTTCAACTGTCGCAACCCATAGGCCACTACCCTTCCGTGCTGCATTAAAACACAGACCAACCCAATCTTTGAGGCATCACAATAGACAACCAATCCTCCTGATTCATCCGAAATGGTCAGGACCGGTGCAGAAGTTAGCCGATCCTTTAGTACCTGAAAGCTCCCTTCACAGTCACTGGTCCACACAAACTTAGCCTCTTTTTTGTTAGTTGCATGAGAGGCAAGGCGATTTGGGAGAAGTTTTCCACAAACCATCTGTAATATCCGGCCATGCCTAAGAAGCTCCATACCTCGGTCATAGAGGTTAGCCGGTTCCATTTCACCATTGCCTCCACCTTCTTAGGGTCGACGAAAATCCCCTCCTTGGAAATGATGTGTCCAAGGAATCCCACTTCCTCTAACCAGAATTCGTACTTATTTAATTTGGTGAATAGTTGGTGCTCTCTGAGAATGAGAAGAGTAATCCTCAAATGTTCCTCATGTTCCTCATGACTCTTCGAATACACAAGGATGTCATCAATAAAGACTATCACACACTTGTCCAAATAGGGTTGAAAAACTTGGTTCATCAAATCCATAAATACGGCTAGAGTATTAGTTAACCCAAATGGCATTACTACAAACTCATAGTGCCCATATCTAGTTCGGAAAGTGGTCTTGGCTACATCATCCCTTCGGATCTGAAGCTGGTGGTAACCGGATCTAAGGTCAATCTTTGAGAATACACAAGCTCCTTGTAACTGGTCAAGGAGGTCGTTTATCCTTGGCAGAGGATATTTATTCTCAGTGGTAATTTTATTTAGTTCCCGATAATCCACGCACAATCTCAAGATCTCGTCCTTCTTTCTTACAAATAGGACTGGTGCATCCCATGGAGACACACTCGGCTGGATGAAACCTTTATCTAACAACTCCTGCAACTGCTATTTAACTCCTTAAATTCAGCCGGCGCCATCCGATATGGTGCTTTAGATATTGGTGTTGCTCCAGGTACCAATTCAATTCTAAATTCTATCTCCCGACTGGGTGGTAGCCCAGGCAATTCATCTAGGAATAGATCTTCAAACTCATATACCATAGGAATCTCTTTCATTAGAGTTCCTTGGCCCTCAGTCACACTAGCAAAGGCTAGGTAAGGTTGGCACCGATTTCCAATCAAATGCAAGGCATGGAGGGCCAAAATGAAGCGAGATGCTTCCTTACGCTGGACTCCCAGGATGTAGAAGGGCTTGTTTCCAGGAATGGCGAATTCCACCCTTTTTAGGAAACAATCAATTTTGGCATGATGCCTTGCCAACCAATCCATTCCCAGGATTGCATCAAAGTCCTTCATTTCTAGCAAAATCAGATTAGCAGGCATCACGAATCCATCCGATTCAACTGACTCTCTGGATACACAACGTTCAAAATTATAGATGACCCTGTGGGCGAGGTGACCATCAATGGACAGTCAAGAACTTTGGGGAGGGTCGTAAGACATTTCCTAAAATCATGGGAGACAA
This sequence comes from Nepenthes gracilis, assembly GCA_033239525.1. Classification (NCBI taxonomy): domain Eukaryota; kingdom Viridiplantae; phylum Streptophyta; class Magnoliopsida; order Caryophyllales; family Nepenthaceae; genus Nepenthes; species Nepenthes gracilis. The sequence continues at coordinate 12,380,354 of BSYO01000002.1, forward strand.
ACGAGTGGGTGGATCCTGAGTCAAAGAGCACATGACTAGAATTTCCACAGATAGAAAGTGTACCTTCCACTACCTCAGTAGAGGTTTCGGCCTCCTTTGTAGAAACAATGAACACCTTAGTTGGAATGGGGGACCTAAGTTTTGGGGCTTGTTTGGCAAGTGGACAGTCCTTAATCATGTGTCCACCCTGGCCACAATTATAGAAGACTCCTAACTTTTTGTAGCACGGCTTCCCTTCATGCGACCTTCCGCAATGATCACATGTACTGATAGACGCTCGGGAAGTCTATACAGATTGGCCCTGCTCCCTACTGGACCCCAACGGTTTTGCCCTCTTAGAAGGTCCTCCATTAGCACTATCCCTCAAAGCGTGATAAAGAGCCTTATGTTTTAAAAATTCTCCTGTTGCTAGTTCCTTCTCGTAAATAATGGCCCTCTCTAACATCTCCCCATACGTGGCTAACTTTAAGGTTGAGAGATGTCTCATAATATCGTCTCTTAACCCTTGAAAGAATCTCCTCACCTTTCTCTTCTGGTCCTCCACCATATAAGGAGCATAGCGGGATAGTTCTGTAAATTTTGCATCATATTTGGCCACAGTGCGAGTGCCTTGCATTAAGCGAAGGAATTCATCTTCTTTCTCTCCGCGAAGATTAGCAGGGAAGTATTTCTCCAATAATGATGCTTCAAACATTTCCCTGGTAATATCTCTTTCTAGCTCTTCAAAAACTCTCTTCTGCAACTCCCACCAATGGTGGGCCTCACCCGCCAACTTATGGGTGGCAAATAGAACCTTATCTTCAGCAGGACACTTGATCACCGTGAATACCTTCTTTAGTCGTTTGATCCAGGTGTCCGCCTTCAATGGGTTGGGTTCTCCGGAGAATTTAGGAACTCACTCGTTGGTAAAGCGATCGTAGACGAATCTCTCTTGATAGACAGGAATTGGGGAGGCCACTGGAATTAGCGGAGCCAAAGCTTCTATAATATCAGCCATCCTATCTAACAGGTTTAAGTACCTTGTCTATGAGTCCAGAGGGTTGCTAGTTCGGATGGCTCACTTTCCTCTATTTGACATGTTCTCAGCAACGACTTTGATTCCTGAAAAGACTGTTTTGGTCAGAATACTAGCCAAAGGTGGCTAACACATAGTACTCCGTCCTAAGCATAAGTAGTGCTAATTCCTTTTTACCCTGAACTTATCATGCCTTAAGTTTCCATATTAATTTAGATCAAACCTAAAGCATCTTAGCTCTCTCTTTGATGCCAACTGTGACGGACCGGCCATATTCCACCACATACGGCCGCCGTCAAACCTAGCCTTTACACATAAACGGTATAACACTAACTTGGTGGACATAAAAAATTTTCTTTTCTTTTATATATATACCATTCATTTTGTTCATAGGATCATTTAAGGCCAAACTCCTTGAGTTGGCCATCATAGTGTTAAGTCTCACACCTGGCCGGCCAACACCCAGGTTGGTTTACTACAAATACCTTGACATGACATGAGATGCTACTAGAAATATCAACTTTATTCATCCATGCGTAATTACGGAAACATGCTAATATCCATATATTCTTTTACAGTTGAACTATTTTACAAATCCTTTTCAAAATATCAAAAGAAATACATCAATTCCTCACAAATTAGCTTTGGCCAGCTATGCCGTCTAGTTACTTCATATGATTCTACTCAACTTCGTCCTTCATAAGCTTCTCATCATCGGAAAAATGGCAAGAGTGAGCTACAAAGCCCAGCAAGGTACTCACATGTAGAAAACATTGACATACATATAATCGAATCAAAGTAGAGATTCATAACATAAACTTAGCATGCGAAAAGTCATCATATCATTTCTTCTTAAGTTCAGAAATCCTGGTTCTTCTTCTTGTTATCTTTTCTTCCAAAAATTCATAGAAAATCGAATAAAATACTTATCATATTTAGGGACCGGACGGGAGTGGACAACTCGAGAAAGGGTTGTGTGCTACCCCATAACCTAGAGCCGTATCCTCTCATTATGCTCCCTGAGCCAGGAGGTAATGCCTTTAACCTAGCATACGGGGCCATAATCTGAAAGCCTTATGCCACCAAAAGTCTCCCCCCGTGGCCTAGGAGGCAGTCCTCGAGTGTCACTCTAATATCCTTCATCCATCTTTAATAGCAAGTTTAATGGAAACTAATTCTTAGTTCATATCTTTTAATGGCCATTCATCATAGTTCGAAAGTTGAAAGTCGTAGAGTTCCACTTGCTGTCCGGATTACATACATTTCTTTCCTTGTTCTTATATCCTTTGTTATTAACTTCAAACAATTGAAGTCCATATAGTCTTTCCTTTAACGTATTAAAACTGAAGATCTTCTTAGCAAAAGCCGGTGGTCTTTTCAACAAAAATCGAAGTTCTTTTTATCAAAGCCCGGAGTTCTTTTTATCAAAAGCAGGAGGTCTTTTTAACAAAGGCCGAAGTTCTTTTTATCAAAAGCCAGAGTTCTTTTTATCACAAGCCAGATGTCTTTTCAACAAAATCCGGAGCTCAAAAGCCGGAGTTCTTTTTCAACAAAAGCCGGAGTTCAAAAGCTGGAGTTCTTTTCCAGCAAAAGCCGAAGTTCTTTTTATAAAAAACCGGAGTTCTTTTTATTACATGCCGGAGGTCTTTTCAACAAAAGCCGAAGTTCAAAGGTCGGAGTTCTTTTTCAACAAAAGCCGAAGTTCAAAAGCCGGGGTTCTTTTCCAACAAAAGCCGAAGTTCTTTTTATTAAAAGCCGGAGTTCTTTTTTTTTCACATGCCGGAAGACTTTTCGACAAAAGTCAAAGTTCTTTTTATCAAAGGCCGGAGTTCTTTTTCAACAAAAGCTGAAGTTCAAAAGCCGGGGTTCTTTTCCAACAAAAGTTCTTTTTATCAGAGGTCTTTTTATCACATGCCAGAGGTCTTTTTATCACATGCCAGAGGTCTTTTCAACAAAAGCCGAAGGAACGAAGTTCCTTTTACTCGTGTAATAACCGAACAACTTAAAATATGGACAGAGTTCAAGCATTTAAGTAAAACGTCCAAACATCATGGAATAACCGGTACTTTTTCATAAACAAATAACTAGTCATCATCTACAATCATGCAATAATCAAACTTCATGCGTTCGAATATCATGAAATAACTGAACACCAACAGACATGATAAACTTGCATTAAAATCATGAACTTAAAACGGTGAGTATTCTTGCCTGGATTGGGTCTATGAACCTTTTACTTGGTTCTGGCTCGAAGTTCTTAATGCCTTCACCTGGTCATTTTCCTGGCTTCCTATCCTAACTCATGGGGAGGGCTATTACTTATAGGCATTGGGGTTGGTGGTAGTAAGTAGGACAGGTCAACTGCTTGTACTTCTTTCCTATAAGGTCATCAGGGTGGTTGGGAGTAGGTTACTTACTCGGGCATGGTCATTCTAACTTTACTTTTCGTAAGGGCTTCCTTACTGTTTCGGTTAATTGGCGTTACAGGCATGGTTATTCTGACTTTACTTTTCGTAAGGGCTTTCTTACTAGCGTTGCAAGGCATGGTTATTCGACTTTTCTTTTCGTAAGGGCTTCCTTACTGGCGTTGTAGGCATGGTTATTTTTTACTTTTCGTAAGGGCTTCCTTACTGGCATTGCAGGTATGGTTATTCTTTACTTTTTGTAAGGGCTTCCTTACTAGCGTTGTAGGCATGATTATTCTTTACTTTTCGTAAGGGCTTCCTTACTGGCGTTGACCGGTTATGCCTTCTTTTAGGGATTTCTATTGTCTCAGCACTTTCGACTTTTGTCTTACCTTGATTCGCTTTTAAATGTTCATCTTTTATTTTTACGCTTCCAGTCAACAGGCGTTGACCGAATTTTGTTGCTCCTGATTACACATTTCGGTCAACGGATGTTGACCGGATTATATTACCTTCAACATTTTCTGATCAAACTGGCGTTGACCGGATTACTTTCCTCTTTCCTTCCTTCCGATCAATTCCTGTTGACTGGATAAGTCTTCTTCTAAGTTCTCTTGTCAATAGTCGTTGACAGGATTATGATTACCCCTTTGCCTCAAAAGATTTGGTACTTACAGTCTCCCTCTCGACTGCTAGCCTGCAGGGCTTGTACCAAATCATTTTGCTGACCTCTTTCGTTGCTTTTAGATGCTTAGCCCATATGCATCTGTATCGAGGTATGGAAAAATGCCCGTTGGATGTTGGGCTCTTGTGAGGTTCCGGATTTAAGAACTTGATAATAATGAGGTGATTAGTATGTTAATGATCAATACTAATCCTATGGAAAGATCAAGGTTTGGTGTCGGAAGAAAAATCAGAAAAATTATTCAGGTCCGGGCTGCTGAAGCCCTTCCAGCAGGCTTGCGCCTGCTGGGTGCTCGAACTAGAAGTGAGGCCGCTCGAGCGCAGCTCGAGCGGTGGACAGACCGTGGCGTGGCTGCCCGCTGGCCGCTCGAGTTGCGCTCGAGCGGTGCGCATAGTATAAATACGTGTCGTGCCTTCTCTCCTCATCATTTTGTGCGGGGCTAGGGTTTTAGAGTGAGAGAGGGTGTGTTTTAGAGAGAGAAGGAGGGCGAACAAGGCCCGGGAGTCCAAATTGGTCCGAGAGCCAGGTATAAAGGTGAAAGCACTCGTCGAGGCAAGTGTTCTCATACTCACTTCTCGTTCTCTTTCGATGTTTTGTTTTATTTGAGTGGGTATTTTGTGTTGATACCCATTATTCATGTTAGAATCTTGAAACCCATGACTTGAGGTCCAAGAATATGTAGTCGTTTGTCCAAATTGTGTCCGATTCGCCCGGTTTGGTTTCACTAAAACCTAACCCACGAAAATTGGGGATTTCCCGTTTCCTGCTCGTGTATCATGAAATTGACCTTAAAATGTGAATCCCCACATCCCAATGATGCATATATATCGGCCGCGGGTTCGATTTCGCACGTTTCGACCCTTTCACGGGGTCTAAGCCCTCTAAACGGGCGCTGTTACTGTTCACCCGAGACCGAAGGTGATAATTACACATTCTCACCTTCGTAAAATGATGGATTGACACTAGAATGTGAATCCCCGTGTTTCAATTGTGTGTATATATCGACCGGATGCCAAATCTCGCAAGATTTGACCCGTTCGTGGCATCCGGAGCCTTAATAGTTCCCCGTTGTGGATAGTCCGGAAATCAATGGGAAGTTACATACTTCCACCCTCGTGTTAAGTTAAATCGAACCCAAATGTGAAATCCCGTGTATCAAGTGTGTGTACGAATCCACCGGACGTCCAATTTCCAAGTATCGAGCCGTGTGCGGCGTCCGGATGTTCAAAAGGAAATCTGTTATCGTTCCCTAAAAATGAAATGAGAAATATAAGTGTTATGCTTCCATAATTGTTATTGATATAACATTTAAATGTTTAAGCGCAAATGTAAGCTCCGAAACGTGTATCCGTGTGCTGGAGGCAAGGGATGAGTCCCGGAGGTTCCAAAGTGATATGTGATCATCGGAGGTAAGAATCTAATATCTTTTGTGAACTGGGATGACTTGTTGTGGATTAAGGGAATTGAGTCCCACGGATTGTGATTAACGGAATTAAGCCCCACGGATTGTGATTAAGGGAAATGAGTCCCATTGGATATTGTGAACCGTGATGTGAATGGAAGGGAATCCACATTGAGCTTGTGATGATGTAATCTCGTAGATGGAGATGTGTTTGATGATGTAATCTCCTGGTTGGAGATGATTGTGATGGGAATGAGATTTCCCCGAGATGTGATTGTGTGTGGTAAATGTGGGTTTCCCTCTCCAAGTGTTGAACCTAATCCTGAAACTAGGACCAGGAGTCGTATGGGTAGTATTCTTTAGTATACCATGTCCATCGCGGTGTGAACCGGAGGAATACTTGGCCACATATTCTGGCCGCTCGTGGGAGTGGGTGATGTATGTGGTACGCTTTAGGAAACTACTGTGGAAGAACGAGGATTGCCCTGGTCCATGGGGGTGTGGGGCATGTCGATCGATGCTACATATTGAGATGTAGTCGTCTTGGTGATTGTTGCATGGATGCAACCGAGGGTCGTGTGCTACCGACCTAAAATAGTAGCCATGGCTTTAGAATGTGTAGCAAACACATTCCTGTCCTCGTTCTCTCGCATCATTGGTTAGTATGGTCTACTAGCCGGGGTATGCAAAGATTATGTAATAACAAAAATGAGAAATGTCCAATCAACATAATTATGAGGACCGTGTGAATCCAGTGATTCAAGATATGACCGTGAGAACCGTGAGAATCAAGATATTCCAGATGTTCCTGTTCCCTCTCCTGCTTTGTGGTTAGGGAGAGTTCCAATATCTTTCCCCATTTTCGTTCTTGTTTATACCTGCGAGAATTATTTATGATTATACTTGCTGAGCTGTTAGCTCACTCTTGCTGTTGTTGTTTTTCCTTTCAGATGAGAACACTTAGCTGGTGCCGAATTGGTTAGAGCAAGGAGAGGCTTGCTTGATGAGATTGACTTGGACGGCGGCGCAGTAAGGAATTGGACATAGAGTTGGATCGGATTGTAACATCCCGAAATCTCAAAATACTTATATCGGATTAAATTGAGATTAATTATTATTTTTGGTAATTTTGGGTAAATCGGGTTTGAGATAAATTAATTAAATATTATGAAAATTTTGAAGAATATTTGGATCTGATGGGCCGGCATCCAAAGTGAGCCCGTACGGCCGCCCGAATATCGATTTTGGGTTTTTGTGATTTAAGAAAAATAGATATATATATATATAATGTGTGTGTGTGCATATATATATATATATATAATGTGTGTGTGTGTGTAACATGTGAGTGTGAGTGCGTGTGTGTAACGTGTGAGTGTGTGTGTGTATAATATATTAATAATAATAATAATAAGAATATAAAAGAAGCAGAAGGCAGAATCGGGCGAGAGCAGCGTGAAGGCGAGGGTTTCGGCGAGGGAGAGAAAGAGAGAGAGAGCGGGGGCAAGCGGTGCCAATGGAGGCAGCGCCGGTGTCGGTGGTGGCTGGAGAGGGCCGTGCAAGGCCGTGGCCGGCTGGGTGTCGCTGTGGAGTGGCGGCAGCACCCATGGGAGCCCGGTGAGAGAAAGAGCTCGCGAAGGAGAAAAGGGGAAAATGGCGGCCTTCGGGTCCGATTCCGAGCTCGAGCTAGTTGGAGAAAACGTAGAGCACGTCGAGGTAAGTGTTCTCATACTCACTATTTGCCTCTTGTGATTTTTATTCATTCTCCATCGGGTATTATTGTCTCGATACCCACCCAAATTGTGAGAAATTGGTAACCCATGCTTTAAGATCAAGGAATCCATAATTTAGTGACCGAAACAAGCTCTGAATCGATCGGTTTGGTATCACCAAACCCTAACCCACGCCCGAATTCGGGTTCACTATTTTTCCCCTCAAATTATGTTAATTTGACCTCAAAATATGAATCACCACGTCCCAAATATGTATACATATCGGCCGGGTGTCCGAATTCACAAGAATCGACCCGTACACGGCGTCCGAGACCTCTAAATGCTTCCTGACACTGTTCACCCGAGGTGAACAAATAAATTTACATGCTTTCACCTTTATATTATCTTAAATTGATCTCAAGATATGAATCACCATGTCCTAATGATGTATGTATATCGACCGGATGTCCGATTGGACAAGAATCTACCCGTTTGGGGCGTCCGGAAGCATTAAACGATCCTTGTTACTGTTCATATGAAATAAATGGAAAATGTGCATGTTTTACCCTCATTCCATTGTTATGAAAGCTATGACTAATGTGCATTTGAAGTTGTAAGATTCAGAAATGGGCTCCGGAGGACCCCAATATGATTGGCTCATCGATGGTAAGCAACTCCGATCTCTCATGAACCTTGATAATTATATGTATTGTTGAATCGCTTAAAAAGCTTAAGATCCAAAGAAAAGTAAGAACCGAGCAAGTAATCGGAGGGAAGTCCACACTGTGATATGTGAATGATGGAACCTTCCAAATGGCGGGAGATATGGTAAATTAGATATGGTGGACTTTCCCTCAAATGAATATGGTAATAGAATCATGAAACTAGGACCATGGACTTTTTGATGGATAGTATTCTCTGGCTTGACACGTCCATCTTGGTGGGAACCTGAAGAATACTTTGATCACGTATTCTGGTCGCTTATGTGAGCGGGTGATGTCCGTGTCACACCTTAGGATACTATTGTGGAAGAACGAGGACTGCCCTGGTACCTTGGGAGAATGGGGCGATTTATGACACGATCTGCACGACCCCCCGGATGGGTCGTAAAAGATAATCCCTCACGGCCTTAGATCATGTGGAGTATCATGATCCTTTCCTCGTTCTCTCGCATCGTTGCTAGTACGACCTATTGGCCCTGGTCCGCAAAGACTAAAGTAAATTGATAAATGCACTAAAACATGTTCAAATTGCAATTAAATGTTCTAAGACATGATAAATGGCAAATTGATACTTCTAAATGTTCCTTTCCTCTGAAGTCTCATTGTATTTCAAATACTTGTTGCACCTTTTCATTATCATGTTCATGCTTCTTCATGGTTGATAGTGACGTATGATTATACTTGCTGAGCTATATGCTCACTCTTGCTGTTTTCTCCTCCCAGGTGAGAGTATTAAGTTGGCACCTGATTAGTTATAGCAAGGAGAAGCTTGCTTGAAGGGACTGGCTAGACGTCGAGTGCGCGAAGGATTTGGACTCAGTGTTGTATCGGATTGTAGACAGCCACTCAGAGTTGAGCGTGGCTCATCGTTGTTGTTTTATGGATTTGTTATGCTTCCGCAGTTTATGATGATAGTATGCTTCCGCGTCTGTATTGATGTTACGAATTTTGTTTCATATTAGATGGCATCTCTCTAGATCCAGTGTAGTAGTTAGGGGTACTATATTGGAGCCATGGATGATATGGCAGTGTGTGATCCTGTGTGGTGTGTTGTAGGCTTGATGTTAAGCTTTTTGATAGATGTGTGCTCGTGCAGGACCTATTTGAGCAGGTTGTATTTCGGTTTTTCGTCCAGTTGTAGAGGAAACTCTGCCCAATTTTCTGCTGGAGTTTTTAATTCTAATTATGGGCATTAATGACGTGTTTATTGACGGGTGGTTGTTTAAGGAAAATAACCCGGTCCGTCACAGTTGGTATCAGAGAAAAAGAGATGCCTTAGGTTTGATCTGAATCGTATGCGGAAGCTTAGGTTAAATTAAGAATTGATCGAATAAGTAAATAAAGGCGTGTGATGACTAAGTTAGTCTGGATAGTTTTGGTTATCCTAGACCCAATAACTTAGGTAAGCGCTAAGTTAAAAGCAATGATTTGGTTCAATTGGCTAGTTTATGCATCCTAGCTAGTGTCCAAGGAGTGGCTTAATGCAAAATGTCTCAGTCTCAAGGAAATATTAGCAGTGGCTCTTAGACAGGAACTACTAATATTAGTGGCTGGTTGTAAGATTGAGAGGAGAATGGCGTGTAGAGACACCTTAGTGTAGTGATTTGATCAGTATTATTTGGGTTCTTGAATTGATCAATGTTGATTCAAGGCCTAGATTAACTAATCTTGGCTTGAGGCTTAAGTTTGACCAGCAGTGGATTGAAGTCCTTAAGTTAATAATTTGTTAAGAAGGGTTGCCTGGTCAACCTAGCAAGTGTAAGAAATAGGGTGGAGCCATCGGCTCGAGATTAGTATGACGGGAATTAATTTTGGGTATATCAAGTCCTAGGATAACAATTCATAAATCGTTTTGAAAATGACTAAGTGTATGAGCATTTGGGTAGCCCCAAGTCATATTGAGGTTGAAGACATGAATTTCGCGACTTGAGATTGCTCTGTGGTGACCCCCATGTCTAGTAGAAGATATGGCGTGTTACCCAAGTTAGATGGGAAGTGAGATCGACCTTGGTTGGTTGGCGTGGAAAACATCAAGAGTCTCAAGGATTAAGAAATAGTGTCCTGTGTGCTCGTGGAAGCTTTAGAGATGAATGCCTTGTGCCGGTGAGACTCTCAGGAGCATCTTTCAGTATGGTTGGTTTAAACGCAAGATTTAGAGATGTCCTTATCCATGGATGGATGGTGAAAAGGTTCGATATTTTGAATAAAGGATCTAAGGCATTAGTTTAAGGTATAAAATGTCACCTGTTGTGACAGGTAGTAAGGCTCTTGGGTTTAATATTGTGATTCCTAAAATTGTTTAATGAAGGATCTGCGCTAACTCCAATTCGTATATGTGGCCACATCCAGAGGTTATTGTGGTCGCTGAGGGATTGTGGTCGTGTGACTATTTGATCGAGGATGTTATCAGAAGGAAGCTTTGGCTAATTTATCGTTTGATCGATAATTCGAGGTCGTGTCGAATCGATGCCAATCGTTGAGGATCTTAAGCAGGGCCATGGAAGTATTGGCTTGGGTATTGTGGTTAAATACTCCAGAACCTTTGAGGTAAATAGATGGACCGATAAGGTTATTCATGAATTTCAAAAATGGGGTTGCCTAGGAGGTTGAAGATTTGATAAGCAAACCTTGTAAATGGATAGGCGTAGTTCGAGAATTGTTGTAAACGCTTGATGATTTCTAAGATTGATTTGGGTCCATAGTGTGTAAAATGTGGATAAATGGAAGTTGTAGTCCCAGCGGTATTCCGGTTAAGGATATAACCACTGCAAAGTTCTAAAACATCGTTTGAGTTTTGTAGGTTTGTTGGCATTTCATGAATTTCATGGGTTGAGTCTTTTGACCATATTCGGGTCCATGTTGAGATGACTTTATTGATGAATTCAAAGAACATGGGGTGCATGTAATTGTTGAGGATTATGCCATAAGTTGTGAACGGTTAATAATCCATATGCCCCATTGTGAAGGGAATGCGAGTTTAGCTAGGGAAATGCCTTGCTAAGCTTGTGGCTCTTTGGTAGCATGATTTTAAGGTCAATAAGATTTTAAGTGATGGCTAATTGGGAAAACTGATTAATATCATGAAAGCATATGGTCACCTTGGGTCTAATTGAAATTATTCAATGACATGATGAGTATTCCTAAAGGATTGCAGTGTCAGTGAGACGATCAGCGTGGGAGAGATTTGTAATTGTTAGGTCGAAAGATAAAAGGTAATTTCTGGGGAATAAAAAGGTATTAAGAGACGTTTGTGTCATTTGGGTTGTTCCCTAATGGGTTCTGTAAGGTATAGTGGAATGTAATACTTTTGAGAAAGGTTAAGATTATGCTACTCTTACGTCATGATAGATGGCTACCTTCGAACTAAGTGGGGGGAGGAGTTCACAATTAGAGTTGCTCCACGTGTAAGTTGGATTTAGCCAATGAAATTTCCATTTATAGAACTTATGATGTTATCTTTGAAGATAGCCTTATTAAAAATTTTAAGAGCAAGAATAAATTGTGTCATTGAGGAAGATGATCTTATGATATTGCCTGTGGGTAGATCTATTTAAAGGTTGAGAAGGTGAACATCGGTATTTCCTTTAGAAAGTAGGCATCAATGCTGGCAATTGATGCCGCGAATCCTTAGACTTGTATGTCCCCGAAGTTTCATAGGAAATGTGAAAGGTAAATTGCGAGTAAATCCAAATGATTGGGTGATAGGAATTATATCCGTAGTTTGGGAGACAAAATCGTATTCAATGTATGGGAGCTATGAATCTATACAATATAAAGTCCTTAGGGTTTTGTCTCAAGACAATTAGAGCGACCCATTATCGTAATGATAGAAGACTTGTTCAGATTAAATCAGTTGACTCATTAGTATACTAACGGGATCTTAAGGCTACTAAGTGGTTGGAATTTTAAGATTTTGGGTAATGATTTAAAGTTGTATTGATTTTTGGGTGATAGTTATGATTAGCCTTAAAAGTGGCTGTAGTTAGACGATTGTGGGATTTATCTTCTCGGTGTGACTATCCTACGATCATTTTAATCAAGGTTGCTGTATATTCTAGGTCTATGATGCGGCCTATGTATTTTAGAGAAAATGAATAAAATGGTGTGAATGTAAATCGTTCCGACTTTAAAGTTTGATTGTGATTTAAGGTTTGCATCGAGACTTTAGTAAAATTTGATCAAATAATCTTTGGGACATCAAATTTAATTTGATGTCGTTGTGAAATTTCAATGGGATGATTCATGGTTAGATAAATAATCAGAGTATCGCAGCGGAAATGAGGTGAACCCATATAAGATAAAGTTTAATCTGCGTTTTAGAAGGAATAGTCCCTTTCGAGGCTTAGAGTAGGTTGAAGTAAGAATTTTCAATCGTTTGAGGTCTCGAGCTAAGTTCATTAAGTAAGTTATTGAATTTGGGTTGTTTCAAATTTGGTCAAACTAGAGTTTTGATATAACACTCTAGGTAGTAAGAATCAAGAGGATTTAAAATGTTTGAGGTTCCTTGAGGTAATCGTATCGTATAATTAAGAAAGTGACTTGGGATTGCTAGATAACCTAGAAGTTTCCATCCGATTATGGAAATTTGAGGTTCATTAAATTTCGAGGACGAAATTTCTATAAGTGGGGGAGAATGTAACATCCCGAAATCTCAAAATATTTATATCGGATTAAATTGAGATTAATTATTATTTTTGGTAATTTTGGGTAAATCGGGTTTGAGATAAATTAATTAAATCTTATGAAAATTTTGAAGAATATTTGGATCTGATGGGCCGGCATCCGAAGTGAGCCCGTACGGCCGCCCGAATATCAATTTTGGGTTTCTGTGATTTAAGAAAAATAGATATATATATACATAATGTGTGTGTGTGTATATAATATATATATATAATGTGTGTGTGTGTGTGTAACGTGTGAGGGTGAGTGCGTGTGTGTAACGTGTGATTGTGTGTGTGTATAATATAATAATAATAATAATAATAATATAAAAGAAGCAGAAGGCAAGAATCGGAGAGAGCAGTGTGAGGGCGAGGGTTTCGACGAGGGAGAGAAAGAGAGAGAGAGAGGGGGCGAGTGGCGCCGGTGGAGGCAGCACCGGCGTCGGTGGTGGCTGGAGACGGCCGTGCAAGGCCGTGGCCGGCTTGGCGTCGCGGTGGAGCGGCGGCAGCACCCATGGGAGCCCGGTGAGAGAAAGAGCTCGCGAAGGAGAAAAGGGGAAAATGGAGGCCTTCGGGTCCGATTCCGAGCTCAAGCTAGTTGGAGAAAACGTAGAGCACGTCGAGGCAAGTGTTCTCATACTCACTATTTGCCCTCTTGTGATTTTTATTCATTCTCCATCGGGTATTATTATCTCGATACCCACCCAAATTGTGAGAAATTGGTAACCCATGCTTTAAGATCAAGGAATCCATAATTTAGTGACCGAAACAAGCTCTGAATCGATCGGTTTGGTACCTCCAAACCCTAACCCACGCCCGGATTCGGGTTCACTATTTTCCCCTCAAATTATGTTAATTTGACCTTAAAATATGAATCACCACGTCCCAAATATGTATACATATCGGCCGGGCGTCCGAATTCACAAGAATCGACCCGTACACGGCGTCCGAGACCTCTAAATGCTTCCTGACACTGTTCACCCGAGGTGAACAAATAAATTTACATGCTTTCACCTTTATATTATCTTAAATTGATCTCAAGATATGAATCACCATGTCCTAATGATGTATGTATATCGATCGGACGTCCGATTGGACAAGAATCTACCTGTTTGGGGCGTCCGGAAGCATTAAACGATCCTTGTTACTGTTCATATGAAATAAATGGAAAATGTGCATGTTTTACCCTCATTCCATTGTTATGAAAGCTATGACTAATGTGCATTTGAAATTGTAAGATTCAGAAACGGGCTCCGGAGGACCCCAATGTGATTGGCTCATCGATGGTAAGCAACTCCGATCTCTCATGAACCTTGATAATTATATGTATTGTTGATCGCTTAAAAAGCTTTAGATCCAAAGAAAAGTATGAACCGAGCAAGTAATCGGAGGGAAGTCCACACTGTGATATGTGAATGATGGAACCTCCCAAATGGCGGGAGATATGGTAAATTGGATATGGTGGACTTTCCCTCAAATGAATATGAAAATAGAATCATGAAACTAGGACCATGGACTTTTAGATGGATAGTATTCTCTGGCTTGACACGTCCATCTTGGTGGGAACCCGAGGAATACTTTGATCACGTATTCTGGTCGCTTATGTGAGCGGGTGATGTCCGTGTCTTGCCTTAGGATACTATTGTGGAAGAACGAGGACTGCCCTGGTACCCCGGGGGAATGGGGCGATTTACGGCACGATGTGCACGTCCCCCCGGATGGGTCGTAAAAGATAATCCCTCACGGCCTTAGATCATTGGAGTATCATGATCCTTTCCTCGTTCTCTCGCATCGTTGCTAGTACGACCTACTGGCCCTGGTCCGCAAAGACTAAAGTAAATTGATAAATGCACTAAAACATGTTCAAATTGCAATTAAATGTTCTAAGACATGATAAATGGCAAATTGATACTTCTAAATGTTCCTTTCCTCCAAGTCTCATTGTATTTCAAATGCTTGTTGCACCTTTTCATTATCATGTTCATGCTTCTTCATGGTTGATAGTGACATATGATTATACTTCTTTGACGAGCCGTGCTCACTCTTGCTGTTTTCTCCTCCCGGGTGAGAGTATTAAGTTGGCACCTGTGGACGTCGAGTGCGCGAAGGATTTGGACTCGGTGTTGTATCGGATTGTAGACAGCCACTCGAGTTGAACGTGGCTCATCGTTCTTTGTTTTATGGATTTGTTATGCTTCCGTAGTTTATGATGATAGTATGCTTCCGCGTCAGTATTGATGTTACGAATTTTATTTCATATTAGATGGCATCTCTCTAGATCCAGTATAGTTGTGACGACCCGACTTTTTCCACCTTGAAAAGTCGTCACAAAACTAAGTTCTTTACTTTTAAGAAATTTCATAGCATAGGATAAAAAGGTGGACATAAATTTTTTTTTTTTTACTCAACACCGAGATGCAACTAGGAATCATCAATTTCATTAACCAAGGTATAAATACGTTCGGAATATTCAAGACATGACTTTCCAAAATATCAAAAGATAATGAGCCAAAAACTAAACATAGATTGACTACTTCATCTTGTAATAACATAAAGGTCCTACTTCACTTCGTCCTTCGTGAGCTTTTTCATCATCCGAAATCAACAAGAATGAGCTACAAAGTCGGATACTCACATGCGTAAATGACATAAAGCATATCATAAAAACAATCGTCATATCGTTTCATCTTCAAATCTTATTCTTTTCATCTTGTCTTAGAAAATTCATCAAAATCATTGAAATTCATATCATCTTTAGGGACCGGACTGGAGCGGACAACATCGAGGACGGGTTGTGTGTAACCCCACAACCTAAAGCCATGTCCCCTCATTATGCTCCCCGGGGCGGGAGGTCATGCCTTTAACCCGACATACGGGGCCATAGTTCCTTGTGCCACCAAAAGGTTCCCTCCCGTGGCCCAGGAGGCATCCTTGAGTGTCACTCCGATATCCTTCATCCATTCTTTAACAGCAAGCTTAATGGAAACTCGGTTCTTGGTTCGTGTTCTTATTGGCCATTCATCATAGATCAAAAGTCGGAAGAGTTCCACTTGCTGTCCGTATTCTTACATTTTCCTTGTTCTTTGTTCTTTAACTTCAGTATTTGAAGTCCATATCATCTTATCAAAAGCCAAGTTCATCTTTCAAAACATAATCCAAAGTTCTTATTTAATAAACCGAAGAAATTCTTGTTCATAAATCTTCCGAAAAGCGGAAGGTCGAAATTATAAACCGGAGTTCGTATTCGTTAGTCAAAACCGAAGTTCGATTGTCGATAGTCCAAAACCGGAGTTCGTTTCTTATTTCCAGCATGTGAGTGCATAAAGGTTGAGTACAAAATCCAAGTTCTTTTCATTAAAGGAAACGGAGTACCTTTCTTACTAAAAACCGGAGGGCTTTTCTTAAAACGGACCGAATCTATTTGGAAGCCGTAATTCAAATTGAAGTATGGAAATGCGGATTGCGTTTTCATAAAATTTGGATACCAAAATGCGGAGTGAAATTCCGTACAATTCGGGTGCTCAATTGTAGGGTGGAATTCGAATGCTAAAATGCCGGAGTGCATTACTTGAAAACCGGGATGCTTAAAGGTAGGAGGGTATTTTTAAGTAATTCGGATGTTATAGGATACCGGAGTGTAATTCTTGATTTGAGTGCATGGCCGGAGTGCATTTCGTTGTTGTTCAAATACCGGATTGCAATTCGTAAAAGTCGAATGCTTTAATTACCGAAGACTTGTACAATTCGGGTTCAAAATGCCGGAGATCATTTCAAATCCGGAGACCTTAAATGCCGGAGGTCTTTGTGTACAAATTCGGGTTCAAAATGCCGAGATCATTTTCAAACGGAGACCTAAAATGCGGAGGTCTTTGTGTACAAATTCGGGTTCAAAATGCCGGAGTACTTTTTCACAGTGGACGGAGTACATAAAATCATAAAAGACCGGGCATGGGACGGAGTACATAAAATCATAAAAAAAGAGAGTGCGTTTTGTTAAGACGGAGCTTGGAGTGCTTTTGAACGAACATTATTTTCCGGAGGTCATACAATTCCGGAGGCCTTAAAATTCAGGAAGAACGATATCTTTGTAGCACCAGATTCATACAAAATTCTTTCTATAATACTGAGTTTCAAAATTCTTAACGAGAATCATGCATAACAAATTTCCTTCTAAACATGCATTTTAATTATCAAAACATATTATAAACAAAAATCATAACATTTCATATTAACATAATCAAACATGAAATTTAGAAATGTGGTGAGTATCTTGCTATCAAGTTGTTGCCTTAGTTTTTAACCTCCTTCCTACGTTGTATGATGAATTTCTAGGGTGTCTTTGTCAAATGTCTAAGTTCATACTTATAATCCTTAGGTAAAGAGGCTATTATTTATGGCCCAATTAATTCCCAAGATGCCATTTACTATTTGTTCCCTTCTCAAAGTATTGAAAATGCCTACAATATTTAATTCGTGGATTCCCAAAGGCATGCGTCATTAAATCAGCTCCATCACCAAAGCTGTTTGCATTTTCAAAGCCTGTTTGCATTTATGAAGAGTGATATGCCCAGACTTAACATTATTCCAACACGTATCGGGAATTGCGAGACATTCAAATTATGATCGGTCATCTCCAACAAATCCGGACTTGATGCTTCCGGTCAACTATCGATTGTTGACCGGATTTCTAATTCCATTGCACACGGCCGATTTCAAATTCAATTTAGGGCCGATTCTGATTTTTAACTTAAAGAGGCCGATCGATTTTTAGCCTAAAAATGCGATCGATTTTTAACCTCAAAGAGGCCGATCCGATTTTCAACTTTGAAGAGACCGATCCACGATTTTCAACATAAAGACAGCCGATTTCGATCTTCACTGGAAAGGCCGATTTTGGTTTCAATGTGGAAAATCCGATTTCAACTTTAACGTGTGAAAAGTCGACTTCGATTCTAAGGATCCAAAAGCCGATTTCACTTTCAAAAGCGATTCATTTAATAAAAGGCGATTTCAACTCCAAGTGCAATAAATATGCCGATTTCAATTTTCATACAAAGAACGTCAAGCATCAAATGCCGAAGTTCTTCTTATGGAAAGACCGGATTTCTATTTCTCTAAATCCACTTATAGGATTGGTTTTAATGAAAGTTGCACATTAGGACTCCTTACGTTTATTTCTCCCATCAACGCGAGTTGACCGGACTTGATGAGGGAAATCCGGACTGAAGTTTCGGAGGCCTTTTATGCAAGAAAAAACCGTTTACGGCTGAGATCCAATCCTTCACAACCGGATTATTTTTCTTGTTTAAATTTCCGGTCGACATTGCGTTGACCGGATTCGATGAAAGAGAATTTTCCCCGATAACCGGACTTCCTTTTTACCAAGGGAAGTCCGGATTTCATTTATCATTTTCGGTCAACATTGCGTTGACCGGATCCGAACCCGATTACTAATTCTTTTTAGATTTTAACAAAATTTGGGTTGTTACAATAGTAGTTAGGGGTACTATATTGGAGCCATGGATGATATGGCAGTGTGTGATCCTGTGTGGTGTGTTGTAGGCTTGATGTTAAGCCTTTTGATAGATGTGTGCTCGTGCAGGACCTATTTGAGTAGGTTATATTTCGGTTTTTCATCCAGTTGCAGAGAAAACTCTGCCCAATTTTCTGCTGGAGTTTTTAATTCTAATTATGGGCATTAATGATGTGTTTATTGACGGAGGGTTGTTTAAGGAATATGACCCGGTCCGTCACACGGATTGTAAACAGCCATTCAGGGTTGAGCGTGGCTTGCTGTTGTTATTTTTGTGGTTTTGTTATGCTTTCGCAGATTCGATGTTTTAGTATGCTTCCGAGTCTGTTTTAATGTTTTGTGTTTTGTTTCATTTAGATGGCATCTTTCTAGATCTAATACGGTGGAGTAGGAATACTGTATTGGAGCCATGGATGATATGACAGATGTGTGATCCTGTGTGGTGTGTTGTAGGCTTTGTGTTGAGCCTTTTGATTAGTTGTGTGCTTCACAGGATGTTTTTGAACAGGTTGTATTTTTGGTATTCGTCTAGTTGCAGAGGAAACTCCGCCGGATTTTCTGTAGAGTCCATAGGTTAATTATGGGCTTTAGTGGGTGTGTAGCCATTGACGGAGGTTATTCGATGGAGAATAATCCGGTCCGTCACAGCTCTAGTTTTATTTTATTGAAAATAATATCAGATTTTGGAGAATAAAAGAAAGGAAACCAGGAAACTGGAAAAAAATAGGAAATTAAAATTAGTGGCTTTTGTTGTTTTGACTTTCCTGGCGAGCCCTTGGTTGGTTATTTGGGCTTTTCATTTTGTCGACCTCTCTATGGCTTTTTTCACTTACACACACACACATCCACCCCCCAGCCCCCCCAAAAAAAAATTGTGTCTGATGGATTGAAATTTTTCTGGCTGCTCTTGTTTGCCGGTTTTGATGGTCATCCTTTGGATTTGTTGCCGGGTGTTGTTGCATATAGGTGCACTGTTACTGTGTTAATGAATCTAGATGCTCCAGCCAGCCTGATTTCCGGTTGAGTAATGGCGAAATGGATGCTACCTCCCAGTTAAGTAAAGTTTCTCCACCCCGATGGAGATCCCTAGCTCACCCGTGAGGACTCCTTGTGATGCAATCTCAGTTGCTGGTGTCTAAGTTGCTGGATATTGATGCTGGTATCATTTTATGGGGCGAGCAAAGTTGAAGTCCTTGGCCTGATCCTGGTCCTGTCCAGTGCACCTCATTGATGATATTTTCTTCTGGTGTAGTTATGGTTGATCAAAGATTGCTAAGTTGCCGGATGGTGCTAGGGGACTACCATCCTGTGGAGAGTGTATACATTCTTCCTTTTTCTTATTTCAGAGGACCTAACAGGATGCTCTTTCTTGTGCCAGGGGACTACCATCCTGTTGCTGATGCAACAGCTTGTTTGGTGGAAATGCAACAGCTGTTGATGCATAGCTATTGGCTCATGGTTGGATTTGCACCCGATGGCTTGGCTGGTAGTGGTGGTGTAGGGCTTTGCTCTAGTGCTGCTCTAGTGCTGCTAACGTTTGGGTAGCAATCCTTAATACTCAAAGCTGATGCATTCTGATACATTCTGCTGCTCCAGTAGACGTCCTATGCAAGGCTGTGGAGCTGCTACTAGATGTTAATGCTGGGTAATGGGGCTCTGATCCTTTTTTTTGGTAAGTAATTAAAGTTTGATTAAATTAAAAAAATATGCAAGTCTCTATTCTACCTCCAAGTGTTTTGCCGACTTAGAGATAGAATAAAGTCGTTAGGGCATTCCCCGAGCACACCATACATGAAACATGAAACTAAGAGAGTATATGAGGGAATAACAACCGGCCAAGTTCATCATCCAACCAGCCCAAGACTGCAACCTCATTATAGAAGAGAGCCTGGGAGCAATCTTCCAACCTCCAAGTCACAAAGATAGTCAAACAGTTCAACCCGGGTGCATGTGAGAGAAGGCTCAGTGAGCCCAACATAGCCAACCATCCACGTCGTTCCAAGCTAGCGGCCAAACAGGGCAATGCAAACTAGTTAGACTTCTCTTACTTGCCGCCAATAGTACTAGGAGCTTGCGGGAGCAGGAGACAAATAGTCCAAAAGAACTTCTTTGTCCAGTCAAGCAGGATCCATTCCGGGAAGTTGTGAGAGAGCCAGCCCAACCCGCAACCACATAACTGTCACGCCAGAAGTGGGGCTTGTAAGCACAGGAGCTATATAGCCCAAAAGCTCCTCTTCGTACAAGTTAGCAGGGGTCCAAACCAGGAATTCGGGAGAAAACAAACATTCAGGTACTTAGTCTTAGGGAGAAATAGAAACTGGTCGTCCATGTGAGTTGGACCTGATAGAGGCTGCACCCACACGTCCATGTCAGCCCATACTGCCAGCAGAGTTGAGCGGGCCAGAGCGCACACCAGAGATCTTCAAACCGGTTAACACGTTGACCGGTTAAAACATTTTTTTTTTCTCAAGTCAGCCTACACCCACTCGGGGAAGGATGGGCGTAGGAGCCAAAAAGAACCGCCCTACAACCGGTCAACGAGTAAAACGCCATATCTGCCACGTCAGTAATATCAATGGGAGAAAGGCTCTAAACAGCACACTCACCACGTTAGCATCATCACGGTCCGCAAAAGTGTCCACGTCAGTAAAACCATCGAGAGGGGAAAAAAAAGCACTAACAACACATTCACCTCATCAGCAAGGTTGCGAAACACAATCCCAGAAGCTAGTCAACGGTCTGACCGGATGGGGCTCTGATCCTATTGGCCTCTATTGTGTCGAGATCAGTTAGTAATGCTTGGCTTAGATCTCTTCAAAGTGCCGAGGTACTGGGCAGATGATCCTACCGCTGGCAAAATCTCTAATACTCAGAGCTGCAATCTGAGGCCTGGCTGGGTTCATTTGTATGCATTGAGGACTTTTTGATGCACTGGTTCGAAAATGCAGTATGAGGCTGCTCAATATGGAGAGATATTGCTACGGCGCTGAAGCATTTCGATGTTGATCGAAAGAAAGCTCCCTGCATGCTATTTTTTGATGCAGCCCCGAATCAGCTTGATGTTGTTGTTGAAGCTGATCCTTTTTACTGCAGATTACTGATTAGAATATAGCCTTTAATTATGGTGATTTCATTTTCTGCGGAGTGTATATGCCATGACCGGGGTGCTCTGATTCAGTATGAGAGGGAACAAACAGGGGTCTTTAACGGCCGAGATGGCCTTCTGTTCGAGATGAGCCCTATAGAGATGCCTTTGGATGAGGTGGTGCCACATGTCCGAGGTGCTTCTGGTCGAAGCTGTACTTACTTTGAAGCTTTCGTGATTTGCAGGTTGTAGTATGACGTTGCTCATTGTGAAGTGACGATGCTATGTGTGTAAGCCAGCTGGTACATGCTTGCACTTTCTTGCTGAAGCAATGCTCAGGGTGAATGCTTGGTTTTTTTTTGAAAACACAACCGAGCCTCATTTTATTGATAATCATGCTGAATGTTTGGTTCGTGCTGATTGTTTTTTGACGAATGGTGTCCTGTTGCAGGACTTATTTTATGCATTTAATTCGATGGTTAGGGTCAGCCCCCACGTTTATGATTTTATTCCAAGTCGGAAAAACACTTGGAGTTAAATCATAGGTTGTATAATTCTTTTCTTCTAATACAGCTAACTTACTTACCAAAAAAAAATTCTCCTTTCAGACGCAGGATCACAGACACCGTATCATTTCCTACGGCTTGCATTTCACATTTCCTATCCAGTATATTAACAGTTCATAATAGAGATGTCATTTAGGACCTGTATAGAATCTAGAAAACATATAGCGGAAGCAGAGCTATAAACCTGCGGAAGTATAATTTCTATTTCATCACATGTATCACATACATATCATATACAGAATCTATATGCATAAGATCCATATACAAAACCATATATCAAAAATCAGGTTTTTACAATTCAACTGTTTCTCCAAAATAACTTCAAGTCTTTCGAGAGTCTTCAAGCAAGGCTTCAACTCGCTCCTACTCGTCCGATACTAGCTCTACAGTATTATCTGGAGGGGAAAAACAGTAAAACAGTGAGCCGAAACTCAGCAAGGTATATGCAGGCATGCAGTAAAACGGATACAGATGCATGTTTAAGTATAACTATTCTAAAGTAGTGATTTACAAAAACTATAGCAGAACATGATGCAGAAGGTCACAGAACTGCCAGGAAACAGAAACAATCAAGTATCAAAAATCAGAAATTAGTATAGTCATGCTTCATGAATAATAAATCGATGAAACAGGTTTTAGAAAGCAAAAATCGGTGTCTCAATTCTATAAATTATAGAAAATCCATTTTCTATCAGTAAAGGACCCAACCAGTAGACCATACTAAAAGAGGGGGTAAATAATCGAGGATAGATTGTGTTCAATCCACACTATCAAAGGCTGATGACAGGAATAGGAGATCCCTCCTTGCGGGATCTATCCCCTCTCAGGAGATTCAGGATAGGGGTGCCAGCCAGTAACAATAACTACCCTCTTGGTTAACGCACTGAGGAAGGGCGGACCACATATAACCCCATGGATAGAGTTATCCTTGATTACCACAATAACATTCTAAGGTATGCCGGAGAATCTAACCTGACTGTATATCAGTCTCGAGTCATAATTAAAAGTATTAGAAATATTTTTCCTTCTTATTTCTTAACTAAAAACCTTTTCAGCTTCAGAATATACAGCGATAGTTGATAATCCTTCAGTCTCGCTTCAGAATATATAGAAACAGTTTGAAACCCTTTAGGTTTGTTTTAGAATATATTGAGACAGTTTATAATCCTTCAGATTTGTTCCAGAATATACAGTAACAGTTTATAATCCTTCAGTTTCGCTTCAGAAATCCTTAGAAATTTAGCAGTATAAATCAATGTAAAATTTATAGATATAAATCACATACTAGACGTTATCACGTTACAAATTAACTTTTACATATCAGAAATTTTGGATTAAAACCATTAAGGCCCTTCAATTTCGTGCTGAGGGTTTCGCCAAAATTTTTGTACGATAAACTGACACCAAACATATGCATTTACACGAAATCGATGCCAGATATTACAGTATATATATGTAAACATGAAATTTGTCTGATTAATCAGGAAAAACAAGCATTATTTATAATAAACATGCAGAACCATGGATTTAAAGCATAAATACCATTTTTGAGATATAGGAAAGCTGTAAAAATGGAAAATAACATCCAAGGCACACTTACATGAGCTTGATCTACAGTTTCCATGACTCGGATTGGGATTGGACGGTAGATTTTTCCCTTTCCTTTCTCTTCCCTTTCCTTCCTCTCTTCTCTCCTTCGTGTTCTGTTGAGGGCTGCTGAAATTGAGCCCTAAAATCCCTAAATTTCCCATTTAAAATGCGGGAGAAAGGGGGCACGTGTGGGTCCATGTGACCGCCGCTCGAGCACCCTGCTTGTAGCCGAAGGCCGCTCCCGCCTCGCCTGGGGGGGTCCGCGAGTGGACGCTAGCCCATTTCGCCCTATTTCGCTTCGGTACCAAATTTTTCCACATTTTAAAACCTAAATATGATTTCTAATCATATAATTACTGTATAATTATCTTGTTCTAGGATCAGGATCTCACATTCTCTCCCACTTATAGAAATTTCGTCCTCAAAATTTAATGATCCTTAAATTTTCAGGGTCAAAGAACTTTCTTAATGTCTCCAATTCATTTCCAAATTCAGGTGGTTATCCTTGAAAAACCATAAATATCAGAATTGCCTTCATCCTCATTATTTGACACATCCTTTATGGATCCAAAATCTCTAAGTTCGGAGACGAACTTATTCATTAACCACTTTTCTGACTTTGTTCCGAACCTTACACAAGCAAAATGCCTCAAATTTGGAGCATTCTCCCTGAATTTCGGAATTTAGATGATTCGATTACTATTTACTATCACAATTTCAACCCAACATCCCAGTTCCTTTACCAAGTTCAGTTAGGATTCCGATATAAATTTAAAATTAATACCAAATATATATGGCAGGATACTTTACATTGTCTACATTTCGTTAGCATGTCATCAAATTGATATTTCCATTAGATACATATTCCATTTCTTATACTTAATTTACACAATAACCTTGATTAAAACCTATTTTAAGATAGCCATAACACCAAAAATACTCCTCACTGATCCTCAATTCACCACATAACAAAAGTCCTAACTACAATAGTAATCATAATTTCGATACAGTTTTAGATCATTACCTAAAATTTCAACGCCTTAACAATTTGCATCCTCAAAATCTCAAAACTTTTACACTGAGCAATTTTAGATCTTGTTGGCATACTGATAAGGCCACTGATTAAACCTAAACATATCCTCCATAATCTTGATTAGTGGGTTGTCCTAACACAAACCCACCATTAGAATTTCATAATCTTAACATTCCGGACACAACTCCACTTCCCAACTTAGGAATGTAGCATTTTATCTTTCAAGCAATTGAGCCTACCCAAAATTTTCCTTTCTCAAGTCCTTTAAGGCACAAAAGCATATCAATTCCACAAACCCTTAGCATTCATTATCAGTACTGGTGTCTGCCAAAATCCATCTGCATAAGCCGTAGGCAAGCTTATCCACTTACTATTTCTAAAGTCAGCTTTCATTAGGATATAACCATTTAGATTCTTAATTTATTAGGAAAAGCTATCTCCCAAGACCGCGTCCACAATTTCTCAACAGAAACTTCCAATTACTGACTTTGAACAATGAAAGGGCAATTCCAACTAGGAATCCTTCCTTCCACTTATCCTAAGGATATTGATTCACTAGTAATGTAGGAAAGCATAATCCTAGAGTTTCCTCAATAGTATCAGGGCCTATTTTTATAATCCTTAAATAGTTTGATTCGCTTGCAATCTCCTTAGGTTCTGCCATAACATAATCATGTTAATCCTCAAAATTATTAGATTAGAGTTAACTCCGAGGCAGTTCCACATATTCCCAAATGGAAATTTTCGATATCAGTTATCAATCTCAACATTCACTCTCCCCGAATCATATCGAGATCCACCTATTACAGCCTTCAACTTTCAGGTTCACAAATCTTTAATTTCTTCCAACAAATTATCCCCAAAACCTCAAATATCTCATTACAAAATTTTTTTTATTACAGGTGGAGCAATTTCATCCCCACGAATACCTCCCCCACTTTGCTTGAGGGTGATTATTTATTAAGGTAGGATGACGAAATTCAAATTTTTCTTGAAGGCATTACCATCCTTGCTAACTTACTTAACGCATTAATTTATCTGACTTCCTAAAGGTCTCAAAGTATCCATAACAGTACCTAACCGATAATCCTCCAATTTCATATACAATCCTCAAAGACTAATTGTCGATTTCTAACATGTTTTCCATATTACCTATTAAAGCAGATCGGCTTGGTCTTTTCCTTCAAATACATATGTTCCTCAAAACTTTTATAGTTAGATTCTCGACCTACCATCTACCGGCTTCAAAAGGGGTGGCCTCATTTTCTAATTAAACTTAATTCATATCCTTGATTCGATTGGCTCTACCTCTTACTCCAAATTCACAACTTAATTACAGGATACTTCATTTTCTCAATTACAGTTGAGATTAACATCCTTGAGTACCATTCCAACTTCCGAAAGGATCAGCCAGGACCCAAAATCTCAAAGAGGTCAACATCTCTGAGGCAAAATTCACAAATTCTTAATTCTAATTTGCATAAAACACAACTGAGACAATCACTCTATTGTCAAGCCAATTTTTTTTATTCTAGTCAAACTAGTCAATTTTCATAATAATCTGACTAAAACCCAAAGGCTTTATCGTTCGATCAACCTCAAGCAAAATCACAAGGGTTCTCCTTTCATATTTTCATAACTATACTTGTTCCGATAGTGGGACCGATTTGTAATGATCCCTCACCTGTCTTACAGATATCTTTATCTCAGAGACTCCCAATCATTAATTCATTAACTTCTGATTATTTTAAAGTCCACCAGATATCCTTATCGATTATACTTAAATCCTCAAGATCATTTCTGACCTCGGCCTAACCTCAACTGTAGCTTCATTCGTTAGTCAGATAGGCAATTCTTCTCTTTAACAGTTTCCTGAAATTTCCTCATTCACTTAATAACTCTCCAGGTATGGCCTAATACACCATCTATAGCACACACCTCATTACATAACTTGCAAATACCAGCATATCAGCTCCATTACCTCATTTTGAACTTATCTGATATGTGAGCCTAATTATAATTCAAATTATTTCCTTCAAATCATCAATTTAGTTGGGGAAATTTGTCAACTAGATGATCTTAACATCCTATCAAGGTTAATTCATCCACAAACCCAAACCGGACATCAAAATTCATAATTCCTTCAAACATGGTTTGCCCCTTAGGGATTGACGTCATTAGATTCTATTCTGGAATTTAGAACACATATATACTCATTCTCTTGTCATCCTTAACTGGTCTCAACACAGCCTTAGAAGACTACTTAGTAGAAAATCAATTAGATATTTGTCGTTAAGGAACGTCTCTAAACACCGTATCAAAGTTCCTCCGATTGCGATTGAACCTAGGAAACATAGACAATATATGGATTAAAAGTCCCAAATAATGCATATACTGGGATATCAATATTCGGGGTTAGTACTTTCCACCATGACAGACATTACTTCGATACATTTACTAACACTGTGAAACCTCAGTTTCAGGTACCGAACCCCCTTTTCTATCCGACCCAAGAGAACATAGGAAATCCTTAATCATGCGATCAATTATCGCAAGTAAAGCATTCTCTCAAAAACTTCCTCTCAACAGAATCTTTCTCCATATAAAAACCACAACAATCTTGCAATGTCTTTTTATTCTTGAAACCCATACCCAAGGTTAACCTTATCTTTTATTTTATCTGAGGCAATGTTATCTTATCTTATTTCAAGCATCCAGTTATTGTCAATACCGCTAACACCTTCGAAATCCACAGGATTTACATCTTATCCTTATGTCATCAGTTCTATCCTGTCCGTCATATCTAATCATCAAACTTAAGCATCCCCCTTAGTGGCATACCAATCTTGAAAATATCACCCCAAGGCCATTTGAATTTATCTCGAACTAAATCGACTATTTAGACCTTATTTTGGCACTATCACATTTATCACTGGCTCGGTATTGATTCGATTAAAAATCTTGAGGTGCTCCTAGGCAATTTCTTCTCATCATCCTTGCAGTCGACCAATACCCTGAGAAAGGCCCTTGTCCAAAGATCTTACTATTTCCTATAATTATTAACATCGCAAGATCCCTAATTTCAAGTAATCAGTTCAGAGGGAGGATTAGAATCAACGCATTTCAAATTAAATCTTTAAGGCCAAAACCTAAACATTCCATCTAATTCTAACCACATCATTTGCTTTAACATAGAATAATTCGATTTGAACCCTTAAACCTAAATCGATCCGTCTAGGCCTAGCCTACACTTAACAATGATTAACCTAATCACTAAGTCCCAGTTCTGGTTGATTCTAACTTATGCAAGCTAGAACACCTAGGATTTCTTAGGACTTATTCAATCTAACTTAATCATCCTATATCTATCCCTCAGATTCGGTTAGGTCAGAATCATTTCCTAAGTTTCCGCGTATAATTTAGATCATTCCTAAGGCATCTCATTTCTTTGATACTAATTGCGACGGAACGGTTTTTTTTTCCTCAGAAATTTTCCATCATTACAGAATAATAGAAACCTAAGCCCATTTAACAACCTAAATTTCTAGGAAAAAATGGACAAAATTTTTCCTAAAATTGAGATAAACAAAAATATAGAACTTGCTTATAACCTACAAACATATAGAATAACATCATCATATCTGCTAATAGAAATTCTCCTTTTAGACACAGGATCACAGACACCGTATCATTTCCTATGGCTTGTATTTCCCATTTCCTATCCACTATATTAACAGTTTATAATAGAGATGCCATCTAGGACTTGTACAGAATCCAGAAAATATATAGCGGAAGTAGAGCTATAAACCTGCAGAAGTATAATTTCTATTTCATCACATGCATCACATATATATCATACACAGAATCTACATGCATAAGATTCATATACAAAATCATATATAAAAAATCAGGCCTTTGCAATTCAGCTGTTTCTCCAAAATAACTTCAAGTCTTTCGAGAGTCTTCAAGCAAGGCTTTAACTCACTCTTTCTCTTCCATACTAGTTCTACAGTATTATCTGGAGGGGGAGAAACAGTAAAATAGTGAGCCGAAGCCCAATAAGATATATGCAGGCATGTAATAAAACTTTTAAGCAGAACAGAATGTAGCAAAATGGATACAGATGCATATTAAAGTATAAATACTCTAAAGTAGTGATTTACAGAAAGTATAACAGAATATGACATAGAAGGCTACAGAACTACCGGAAATAGAAACAATCAAGTTTTAGAAATCAGAAATCAGTGTAGTCATACATTGTTAATAATAAATTGGTAAAATAGGCTTTAGAATGTAGAAATCAGTCTCAATTATAGAAATTATAGAAAATTCATTTTCTATAAGTAAAGAACCCAACCAGTAGACCCTACTAGCAGAGGGGACGAATAATCGAGGATAGATTGTGTTCAATCCACACAATCAAAGGTCGATGACATGAACAGGAGTTCTCTCCTCGCGGGATCTATCCCCTCTCAGGGGATTCAGGACAGGAATGCCGGCCAGTAACAGTAACTATCCTCTAGGTTAACATCCCAAGGAAGGGCAGACCACATATAATTCCATGGATAGAGTTGTCCTTGATTACCACAATAACGTTCTAAAGCATGTTGGAGAGCCTAACCTGACTATATATCAGTCTTGAGTCCTAATTAACAATATCAGAAATATTTTTTCTTCTTATTTCTTAACTGAAAACCTTTTTAGTTTTAGAATATACAGTAACGGTTGATAAACCAGCAGTTTCGCTTCAGAATATACAAAAACAGTGTGAAACCCTTCAAGTTTGTTTCAGAATATACATTGACAGTTTATAATCCTTCAGATTTACTCCAGAATATACAGTAACAGTTTATAATTCTTCAGTTTTGCTTCAAAAATCCTCAAAAATTTAGCAGTATAAATCAATGTAAAATTTTCAGATATAAATTATCACATTATAGATTAACTTTTACATATCAAAAATTTAGGATTAAAATTATTAAATCCCTTCAATTTCGTGCTTAGGGTTTTTGCCAAAATTTTTGAACGATAAATGGACACCAAACACATGCATTTACACGAAATTGAAGCAAGATATTGCAGTATATATATGTAAACATGAAATCTGTTCGATTAATCAGGAAAAATAGTCCTGATTTACAATAAACATGCAGAACCATGGATTTAAAGTATAAATACCATTTTTGAGATACAGAAAAGCTGTAAAAATGGAAAATAACGTCCGAGGTACACTTGCCTGAGCTCGATCTACAGTTACAGTGACTCGGATTGGGACTGGACGGTAGATTTTCTCCTTTCCTTTCTCTTCCCTCTGCTTCCTCTCTTCTCTCCTTCGTGTTCTATCAAGGGCTGCTGAAAATGAGCCCCAAAATCCCTAAATTTTCCATTTAAAATGCGGAAAAAAGGGGGCACGTGCGGGTCCATGGGACCGCCGCTCTAGCAGTGCTCTAGTGGTGCTCGAGCGGTGGCTTGTGCAAAAGTGCACTCGAGCGGTGAAATAATTTTTCCTCCCAAGACATCATCTATAATTTTTCCGAAGCAAGGGCCTCATCACAAAATTCCACTTACAGGTGAAATAATTTTAAACTACAAACTCCGCCCCCACTTTGCTTGGGGGTGATTACCTATTGATGCAGAATAACAAAATCCCAATCCTTCTTAAGCGCATTATTGCTTATACTAACTTACTTTGTTCATTAGTTAAATCCTACTTTTTGGAGGCTCTAAGGCTTCCTCAACAGCACCTAACCGATGCTTTTTCAATCTTACACTAACATCCTCGAGTATCTTTTCATCACAAAAGGTTTTGTATGACTGAAAGATCGATTCTAGATCCTCAGTTCCACTTATTCACCATGACAGCCAAACAAAACAAATATTCCTCCTTCCAGTCGAATACTCATCTAAGTACTTGTCATAATCCCTAGTTACCGACAAAACTTCAACATTTAGCAACTTAACATTCTATCATCAAGACAAGTTATTCTTTCCAATCATACCACTCAATCTTTCACAATAATCGGCAAAAACCACAGGGCCCTTACTGTTTGATTAACCTCAACCAAAATCACAAGGGTTTTCCTTTCATGTTTTCAACCGGTTCATGGTAACCCTTCACCTATCTCATGAATATCTTATTCTTAAATACTCCCAATCATTGATTTATTAACTTCTTGGTTAACTATATTTTCAAAGTTCACCAAATATCCTCATTCATTATTCTAATAGGCCACTGCAATCGTAATTCTTAGTTACAGAAATACTACTTCACAACAAACATTAATTTAACGTTTCTTTAAACCAATTGCAAAATTTTAAATTGTCAAGATCGGCCTCAACACAGCCTTAGAAGACTACTTAGCAGGAAATAAATTAGATCTTCATTGTTAAGGAATGTCTCTAAATACCATATCAAAGTTCCTCTAATAACGAATGAACTTAGGAAACATAGACAATATATGGATTAAAAGCCCCCAAATAATGCATATACTGAGATATCAATATTCAGGGTTATCAGTTTCCACCATGACGGACATTACCTCGATACGTACACTAGCACTATGAAACCTCAGTTTCAAGTACCAGACTTCCTTTCTATCTAACCCAAGAGAACATAGGAAATCCTCAATCATGCGATCAAACTATCCCAAGTAAAGCACTCTCTCAAAAACTTCTTTTCAACAAAACTTTTGTCCATATAAAAACCACAACATTCCTTGCAATATCTTTTTATTCTTAAAATCCATACCTAAGGTAAACTCCGCCTTTTATCTTATCTGAGGCAATATTAACTTATCTTCCTTCTAGCATCTGATTATTGTCAACACCGCTAACACCTTCAGAATCCATAGGATTCACATCTTATCCTCAAGCCACCAATTCTATCCTATCCATCATATCTAATTATCAACTTAAGCATCCCCCTTACTGACAGCCAGTTGGGTGTCATGGATGTGTTGGGTCTTGCAACCTTTAGGCTTGGCTGACGTGGACGTGTGCCTATAAGTCATCTAGTGATGTTTGCTTTATTGCTTTGAGGAGGATGTTGCTGGAGATGCTAGTCATTATGTAACGGCCCAGATTCTAAAACATAGAAAGTCCCAGTCATTGAGCCAATATAATCAAGGAATCGAGAGAAATTGAAGGTTATTTGGTCAATGCTAGTTGACCAAAAAATGTAATAAAATAAAGGAAACCGGCCACCCTTGCATAATGAAAACAAGATCAACCTCCCTTGGAGCATGAAATTGAGTTTGGCCCTTCCCATAAGAATGAAAGAAGTTTGGATGATAAATCAAGATCGGCCTTCCCCTTTTCATGAAATCAAGATCGGCCTTCCCATTTGTATGAAATCAAGATCGGCCTTCCCACTTTGCATGAAATCAAGATCGGCCTTCCCCTTTGCATGAAATCAAGATCAGCCTTTCCCTTTGCATGAAATCAAGATCAGCCTTCCCCTTTCCATGAAATCAAGATCGGCCTTCCCCCTGCATGAAATCGAAACCGGTCATGTTGCCATGAAATCCAAACCGGCCAGGTGTGCCATAAAGTTCCAAACCGGCCTCAAGGTGAAATCCAAACCGGCCTTAAGGTGAAAATCCAAATCGGCCTGCCTTTGATAAAAATTCTGTGCTGATTATGTGAAGGAAAAATGCCGGAGTGTTTCGTGTGGACGTGGCCAAAGTGGCTTTATGTGCAGTGAGACCGGAGTGGCATTGTGGCCTCTTCAAGACCGAAGTGACTTAGAAGCAAGAGGGGGACCGGAGTGGACTTGTGAAGTGATATGAGGCTGAAGCGGCCGTATAAAATCATAAAGGCCGAAGTTGATATTGAGGCCAACGTTGGTGTTGATAAAGGAGTCGGTGTTGATGAGAAAGAATAATGGCTGGAGTGAGGAGAAAACGTAATCCGGTCAATGCATATTGACCGAAAAGCGTGAAGGGAAAACATAATCCGGTCAACTTATGTTGATCGGAATACGTGGAGGAAAAAAGGAGACCAGGAAAGGTTAAAGGTAAGTAAAATTCGATCAACACCAGTTGACCGAAATATGTAAGAAGGAGCAACTAAACCTGGTCAATGCCGGTTGATCGGAAACACGAAAGAGAAAACCTAATCCGGTCAACGATAGTTGACCGGAAATAAAGGATGAACATTTAAAAGCGAATCAAGATAAGACAAAAGTTGAAAGTGTTGAGGCAATGCAAAGCCCTAAAAGAAGGCATAACCGGTCAACGCCAGTTGGCTGAAACAATAAGAAAGCCCTTACGAAAAGTAAAATCAGAATAACCATACCTACAACGCCAGTAAGAAAGCCCTTACGTAAAGTAATGTCAAAATGACAATGCCTGAGTAGGTAACCTACTCCCAGCCACCCCAGAGTGATTGACCTGCCTACCTGCTACCGTCAGAACAAAGGCATATAAATAGGGAACTAGAGAATTTAAGGAAACGGGGGAAGGGGAAAGCTCTCGGCTAAGCTTTCTAGTGAAAGAACCAAGAAAGAATTCCATGAAGGCTCTGAGTAAGGAGATTCAGGCTCTAAGTAAGGAGATTCAAGCTCTAAGCAAGGGGATTCAGGCAAGTGTACCCTCCTCATTTTAAGATCATGATTTAATGCAAGTATATGCATGTTTGTAACGCAAGTATATCTGATTTTTGATGAACTTATGTTTCGGCATGTACGATATTTGTTTTGATCGTTTGAATTAAGAAAGAATTTCTGTTATCCATGTTAAAAAGAAACCCTGTCATTCGCGATGTCTGATTTCTTTATGTACGAAGTATGGTTGTTTGCCCTTCTGAATGAACTTTGATGATTGCATGTTTTAAGTAGTCTGTCCATTGCATGTTTAAAAAGACCTCCGGCTTTTAAGAAGAAGAACTTCAGCTTTTGAGAAAAAGACCTCCGGCTTTAAGAGAGAGAACTCCTACTTTTATGAAAAAGACCTCCGACCTTTGATAAAAAGAACACCGGCTTTTGACAAAAAGCACTTCAGCTTTTATTGAAAAGACCCCCAGCTTTCGATAAAAAGAACTTCGGCTTTTGATAAAAAGAACTCCGGCTTTTGATAAAAAGAACTTCGGCTTTTGAGTAAAGACCTCCGGCTTTTGTTTGAAAGAACTCCGGCTTTTGATAAGAAGAACTTCGGCTTTTGAGTAAAGACCTCCGGCTTTGATAAGTAAGACCTCTGATATTTTGACAAAAGACCTTCGGTTTTAAGATGTTAAAGGAAAAGCTTTACGGACTTCAATTGTTTGAAGTTAAGAACAAAGGCTATAAGAATAAGGAAAGAAATGTATGTAATCCGGACAGCAAGTGGAACTTTACGACTTTCGACTTTTGAACTATGATGGATGGCCATTAAAAGATATGAAACAAGAACCGAGTTTCCATTAAACTTGTTGTTAAATATGGATGAAGGATGTTGGAGTGACACTCAAGAACTGCCTCCTGGGCCACGGGGGGAGACTTTTGGTGGCACAAGGCTTATGGACTACGGCCTCATATGCCGGGTTAAAGGCATTACCTCCCACCTCGGGGAGCATAATGAGAAGATACGGCTCTAGGTTGTGGGGTAGCACACAACCCTTCCTCGATGTTGTCCGCTCCTGTCCGATCCCTAAAGATGATAAGAATTTCGAACGATTTTATGAGTTTTTCTGAAGACAAGATAATAAGAATAAGAACACGAATTTCTGAACCTAAGAAGAAATGATATGATGATTTTCGTATACTCAGTATGTTATAAAACCTTTACTTTAATCCGAAGTTATGTATATTAATGATTTCTGCATGTGGGTACCTTGTTGGGCCTTGTAGCTCACTTTTGCTATTTTCAGATGATAAGAAGCTTATGGATTATGAGAAATGAGAGTAAGGTGGACAAGCTAGGATGGGTAGGCGGCCAGCATTATGCATCATGGCAAGAACAGACTTGATGTACTCTCTGTTGATTATTTTGGGAAGCATTTTGTACAACACTACCGCTGTGAAAGTTAATGAATATAGTATGCTTCCGTACGATGTTATGGTTTGAGTAATTTTATGATTCCTAGTGGCATCTCAGCTTGTTTCGGGACCTTCATGTCTGACCGTTGTGATGACCCGAGTTTTGGAATATGATAATTGGAAGATAGATAAGTTAAAATAGGTGAATTGGGTTCAAAAGGCACGGGAGAATGTAACATCCCGAAATCCCGAAATATTTTATCGGACGAAATTAGAATTATTTATTATTTTGTAATTTTGGATAAATCGGGTTTGGGAAAAATTAATTGGATATTATGAAAACTTTGAAGAATATTTGATCTGATGGGCCGACATCCGAAGTGAGCCCGTACGGCCGCGCCTAAATATCGATTTTGGGTTTTAGTGATTAAAGAAAATAGATGTATATATATATATATATTATATATATTGTGGGTTTGTGTGTATATAATAAATATAATATATATATATATATATATATAACGTGTGAGTGTGTGTAAATAATAATAATAATAATAATAATAAAGATAAGAAAATTAAAAGGGAAGGGGGAGGCAGATTCGGGAATGAGAAGGGAGAGAGAGCAGCGTGAGGGTTTCAAGGAGAGAGAGAGGAGAGAGAGAGGGGAGACCGGGCGCCGGTGGAGGGCAGCGCCGGCTTGCGGCGGGCCGGTGATGGCCGTGGCGAGGTGGTGGCCGGCTGGGCGTCGTGGTGGAGGCAGCACCCGTGGGAGCCGGTGAGAGGAAGAGTTCGCGAAGGAGAAAAGGGGAAATGGAGGCCTTCGGGTCCGATTCCGAGCCTCGAGCTAGTTGAGAAAATGTAGAGCACGCGAGGCAAGTGTTCTCGTACCCACTTCTCGTTCTCTTCCGTTGTTTTGTATTTTCGTTGGGTATTTTTGTGCCGATACCCACGAGGAATGTTAGGACATTGAAAACCCATGCCTTGAGGTCCATGAAAATGTAGTTAGTTGTCCGATCGTGTCAGATTCGCCCGCAAGTTTCACCGAAACCTAACCTACGGGAATTTGGGGTTTCCCATTTCCGGCCTCGTATCATGAAATTGACCTCAAAATTGGAGTGCCCACGTCCCAATGATGTATATATGTCGCCGCTGGTCCGATCTCGCACGTTTGGACCCGTTCGCGAGCGTCCGAGCCCTCTAAAGGGGCGCCATTTATCATTCACCTGAGCCGGAAGGTGATAATCGCGCGTTGTCACCTTCGTAAAATGATGAAATGATCCTAGAATATGAATCCCTATGTCCCAATTGTGTGTATATATCGACGGATGCCGAATCTCGCAAGATTTGACCCTTTTGGGCATCCGAGAGTCTTGAAATAATTCCGTAATTGTTTAAATGCCGATTAAATGATATGTGTTTGTAGAGAGAGAAGTTGAGGCACAACAGCAAGCACGACGAGAAAGAAAGGGGAGAGACCACAGTTGTGATTCGATAAGGTAAAATAATGGTAGAACGAGCTCAGCCAAGTGTACTTGGACATTTTTTTCAGCATGCCATTTCTCATGCTTTAAGACCGTTGAAAATGCTCAAAATGTTGATGATGCATGTTTAAAGTACATGAAGCATGTTTCCTTGATTATTTGGTTGATTTTATGTTTATCCATGTTTACGCAAGATTTAGCTCAATTGGTGAATAAGCATGAAAAGCAGTGTTTTGATTTGTCTCAAAGCATGTGGTGAAACCCTAGCTTGAAAATGTTGTGTAGTTTGAGTAAAATGCATGATTAAGTATGTATATTTGGATTTATGGCTTGATTTCATGAAATATGTGCAAGTAAGAGACCGATTTGAGTTCAAAGGTTTTGGCGAAGCCCTATGTACGAAAATGAAGAAGTTTTGATGAGTTTTAACTTAGTAGCTTCTATTATATAAAGTTAATTGACATCGAAATGAAGCTTCCCGTATAGTTTGTTTTCGAAAATATGTACGAACGTATACCAACAAAATTTCCATGTAAATTTAAAGAAGTGCTGAAATTGTGTTGTGAAAGTTTGATTTGAAAATGGGATTTTCGATAAAGAGATGATTTCAATTCTGATTATTTTGGGGGACCTGAGACTGACTGATACCCGGGAAGTTCTCGGGTGAGGCCTTAGAACTTCGGTGGTAATCGAGATACTACATCCATGGGCGATTCATGGTCCGCCCCGTCCTCAAGGGGTTAAGCCGAGGAACATAGAAGTAGGCCAGGTGCTGCAGTATAGATATCCCTGGGATGGATATAAGATGATATGATATGACATGATAGGCCTTGGATTGGATCGAACACAATCTATCGATCATTCGCCCCTTTCGCTAGTAGGGCACAATCGCGTGGTGCTAAACTACAAAGTATGTCACGATAAAGATGAAAAGATGAAAATGTATCGTGGTGAAGATGATAGAGTATCATCTGGTGAAAGATGTGATAAAACGTATCTGAAAAAGATGACAATGAAATTATCTGATGAAAAGATGTGATGAAACGATATAAAGACACGATTTTGCTTTTTACCATGCATCAAGAAAGTTTATAGTTTTTTTATTTCTGACCTATAATGATATGATTTATGAAGCATGAGATTTAATATTGTTATAGCATGCCTTTAAGGTTCCCTTCGAGATGATGTTGATTGAACATGATGATTTTTGCATAGTTATATGATCGTTTGGCATGATCGTTTCCCAGTTCATATGCATGTACCTTTACTTGGCCTCGGCTCCTTTGTTTTAGTGTTTCCCCCTCCGGATGAGACAAGTAAAGCTTTTACCCGCGAAGAAGAAGCGAGAGAGAGAAGCTTCAAGACTTTTTGAGGACCATAGCATAGTGGAGCTATTTTGGAGAGGCCACACGCGTAAAGGCCCGATTGCACATGATTTTGTATACAGATCTTATGATTTTTGATGTCCTAGAACATGTTGATTTTCGTAAAGAAAGCCCATGATGTATGATAGTAGAAGAGAATATGCTATGCTTCGCAGTTCTTAGTTTACTTCCGCTATATACTGGATTTATTATGCAGTCCTAGATGGCATCTCGCTAATAAACTGTTAGAGCTTAATAAATGTTTTATGAAGGTGTGCCATGGATGGCACATAGGATCCGTGGATAATTGTTGTAGGAATTGTGAATGATGGATAGTTGTGTGCTTGTTATGGATGAATATTACAGGTTTGTATTTTTGGGATTTCATCGATTCTGAGAGACTCTGCAAATTTGCAAGTCTTGCCTTAATAGACCGTTAATTATGTTATCCGTTTTGTGGAAGCTTTTGAGGAAAAAAAAAAAACTGTCCCGTCACAATTGGTATGAAGGTGAGATGCCTTAGGAATTGATCGATCGAAAAGCGGAAGCATAGCTTGAATCTATGAAACAGAATTCACAGTAGGAATAAGTAGAGGAAGCAAAGACAATTAGGACCTT
Source organism: Nepenthes gracilis (assembly GCA_033239525.1). Lineage (NCBI taxonomy): Eukaryota > Viridiplantae > Streptophyta > Magnoliopsida > Caryophyllales > Nepenthaceae > Nepenthes > Nepenthes gracilis. The sequence goes on from BSYO01000002.1 coordinate 12,418,175, forward strand.
TAAGAGATTGGTTCTTAGGCTTGTTGAAAAGTCCTAATCATTACGGTTGGCTAGCTTAGGCCGGAATTAAGCTAGAAATGAATAACCCAGTATGAATATAGTGTTCAATTTATCTCGAAAATTATGTGTTAAAGTTATTTGGTATTGATTGGGTCCTTGGGCTGATTAGTGTTGATTCGAGGCCTAAGTTAATCAATCTTGGTTTGTGGTTTGAGTTTGATCGGTTCTTGGTTGAATGTCTAGGTTGACACTTCACAAAGCTGTTTGAAGATGTTAAAGTGTTTGGACTTTTGGGCAGTCCAGATCCTAGCAAGGGGTGAGATAGATTTTGGAGATTTGAGATAATGTTGCGGTGACCCATGTCGATCGAGAAGATATGGCGTGCTGCCCATGATAGATAAGAAATAAAGTTGACCTCGGTTGGTTGACGTGAGAAGGATTATGGGTCTCGAAAGTTATCGAGGTATTGTCCTATGTGTTTTAAAATATCCTTGGGTGAATGCTTTGTTCGATGAGACTCTCGGGAGTATGATTTAATAGTGGTTGGCTTGATCGTAAGATTGAAAGATGTCTTTATTCATGGACAAGGGGCGGTGAAAAGGTTCAATGTTTTAAATCGGGATCCGAAAGTAATAACCCAAGATGTTTTGCTAATTGTCGCGATTGTGTTTTGAATGTTGTAATTGGGAGGATTTAGTCTTGGTGACGATGTCAAGGGGTGACCCAAAGATTCGGAAGGGCAAATGATATATGAAAGTGGTTGTTGATGGATGAATCTTGGACAAATGCTTTTAGAAGAGATTTTGAGACTAGGATCTAAGTTTGATACAAGTGGTATCGAGGTTGTGATATTTTCTTGGGTTTGTAGATCCGATTGGTTGGGTCGACACAGATGGTATGGGTAAGCATACTATGCCTTACATATGAATTATGCGGGTCTTGGGTATAGAATGGTGATAGTGAAGTATTAAGTGTTGACTTGATCTTGAAGCGGTGGAGAAATGGTCCGGTTTTGGTATTGTGGTAGAATATTTAACCTTCGAGGTAATAGATGTTCAGGTGAGGTGGTTCATGAAATTTCTAAGTGGTAGGAGATTAATGTTTGGATAAGCGAGATTAGGCAAAGTCCGTGTGGGCCGTTGTGAATTCTAAGTTCGATTTGGATCCATAGCGTGATATTTGTGGATCAATGGAAGTCAGAGCAGGCGGTATTCGAGATTGAGGCTATGGCTACTAGGAAAGTGGGAAACGTCGTTTGGGTTTTGTTGAATTGTCGCGTTTCATGAAATTTTATGGGATTGATCTTTTGGCCATATTTGAGTCCATGTTGAGGTGTCTTCATTGAGGAATTCAAGGATATCAATAGTATGTGCAAGTTGTTTAAGGGTTAAGTGATGAATGATGGAGTGCCGATAATTCACATGTCCCTTTGAGAAAGGAATTCAATTTAGTTGAAAATGATTTCTAAGCTTGTGGATTTATGATTGCATGATCTTGAGGACTTAGGATTTAAGCATGGCTGATCAGATACCGTTTGAGTGTCGTGAAAGTGTACAATCATTTTGGGTCCTATCGGATAGGGTGTTAGACATTCACGTCAGTTGAGTTGACCCCTAATGGGTCTGATAAGTTATCTTAGAATGTTATATCTTTGAGATAAGTGGGGGAGAAGTTCATGATTAGTGTTACCCCCACGTCTATGTCAGAATTGGCCATTAAGGTTTTCTTTGAAATCTCAGAGGTATTGTCTTCAAGGATAGGCATTAAGATTTCAAGAGCCAGTATAGTTAAATTGCCAAGGAAGATGGTCTTATGATATTGCATGTAGTTAGACTTGTATAAGGGTTGAGAAAGTGAACCTCGATGTTTTCCTTGGGGTTAACAGGCATCAATGATAGCAAGTGGTGCTGCGAGTCTTTGGGGCTTGTAGGTCTTGAAGGTCTCCTAGAAAATGTAAGGGACGAATCGTTAGTAATTCCAAGGATTGGGTGATAGAATGTCATGTTCTTAGTTGAGAGTTAGAACCGTATTCGGTTTGATTAGTTGGTCGTTGTTATGCCAATGGATCTTGAGTTACTAAGTGGCGTAATCTTGAGAATTGGGTAAGGATTGAAGTCCTGTCTACTTTTGGGTGATCGTTCTGATTAGAATTTTGATTGTGGCGTAATTGAGTGATTTGGGAATTAATCAGAGTGGCGCAGCGGAAATGTGGTAAACCCACAGATGATGAAATTCATTCTAAGGCTCAGAAGGAATGATTCCCCTTCCAGATTTAAGGTAGGATCAAGTAAAAACTTTCAGCCGTTTGAGGTTTCGAGTTAAGCTGGAAAAGTAGTTAATGAAATTGATGTGTCTTTGAACTCGGTAGAGTTAGATTCTGATAGAATGTATTGGATAATAAGAACCGGGATAACTCAACGCTCAAGATTTCTCGAGATAACCGTTTATTCCATGAGGTGATTTGGAAATGCTAGAAGATTTTAGATGATCACCACCGATGATGGAATTAAAGTTCGGGAAAAATGCTTATTATTGAGACATAGCATAAATTAAGGTAAGAATTTTCAATGTGAGTGTACTTGAGCTAAGTCATGGAGAACTAATAGGTTTATGATGCCTTCAAACTTGGTAGATTAAGGTGAAGTTTTTCTCCAAGTTTTCAAGTGTGGGAGTAGATAAGTGATTATCATGAATTATCTCGGAAATTTAAAGCTTATCTTCATAAGGAGGTTTCAATTTAGGTTTCGATAAAATGAAACAAGTAAAAAGGATCAAAACAATTCAATACTTGAAGTATTACGAGATAATCATTTTAGCGAGAAGGTGATTATGAATGCTTGGGAGAATTCCTCGGCTCGTGGATTTCTAGATTCGTCCAGATTTCGAGTGACGAAATTTATATAAGTGGGGGAGAGTGTGATGACCCGAGTTTTGGAATATGATAATTGGAAGATAGATAAGTTAAAATAGGTGAATTGGGTTCAAAAGGCACGGAGAATGTAACATCCGAAATCCCGAAATATTTTATCGGACGAAATTAGAATTATTTATTATTTTCGGTAATTTTGGATAAATCGGGTTTGGGAAAAATTAATTGGATATTATGAAAACTTTGAAGAATATTTGGATCGATGGGCCGACATCCAGTGAGCCCAGACGGCCGCCTAAATATCGATTTTGGGTTTTAGTGATTAAAGAAAAATAGATGTATATATATATATATATATTATATATATTGTGGGTTTGTGTGTGTATATAATAAATATAATATATATATATATATATATATAACGTGTGAGTGTGTGTAAATAATAATAATAATAATAATAATAAAGATAAGAAAATTAAAAGGGAAGGGGAGGCAGATTCGGGAATGAGAAGGGAGAGAGAGCAGCGTGAGGGTTTGGAGGAGAGAAAAGAGAGAGAGGGGGAGACCGGCGCGGGTGGAGGCAGCGCCCGGCACGGGCGGCGGCAGTGATGGCCGTGCGAGGTGGTGGCCGGCTGGGCGTCGCGGTGGAGCGGCGGCAGCACCCGTGGGAGCCCGGTGAGAGGAAGAGTTCGCGAAGGAGAAAAGGGGAAAATGGAGGCCTTCGGGGTCCGATTCGAGCTCGAGCTAGTTGGAGAAAAATGTAGAGCACGTCGAGGCAAGTGTTCTCGTACCCACTTCTCGTTCTCTTCCGTTGTTTTGTGTATTTTCGTTGGGTATTTTGTGTCGATACCCACGAGGAATGTTAGGACATTGAAAACCCATGCCTTGAGGTCCATGAAAATGTAGTTAGTTGTCCGAATCGTGTCCGATTCGCCCGGGTAAGTTTCACCGAAACCCTAACCTACGGGAATTTGGGGGTTTCCCATTTCCCGGCCTCGTATCATGAAATTGACCTCAAAATTGGAGTGCCCACGTCCCAATGATGTATATATGTCGGCCGCGGGTCCGATCTCGCACGTTTGGACCCGTTCGCGGCGTCCGAGCCCTCTAAAGGGGCGCTGTTACTGTTCACCCGAGCCGGAAGGTGATAATCGCGCGTTGTCACCTTCGTAAAATGATGAAATGATCCTAGAATATGAATCCCTATGTCCCAATTGTGTGTATATATCGACCGGATGCCGAATCTCGCAAGATTTGACCCTTTTGCGGCATCCGAGAGTCTTGAAATAATTCCGTAATTGTTTAAATGCCGATTAAATGATATGTGTTTGTAGAGAGAGGAAGTTGAGGCACAACAAAGCAATTTTACGAGAAAGAAAGGGAGAGACCATGGTTGTTGTGATTCGATCCGGGTAAAATAATGGTAGAACGAGCTCGGCAAGTGTACCAGTTATTTTTCAAGATCTTGATTTCTCATGCTTTAAGACCGTTGAAAATGCTCAAAATGTTGATGATGCATGTTTAAAGTACATGAAGCATGTTTCCTTCGATTACTTGGTTGGATTTTATGTTTATCCATGTTTACGCAAGATTTAGTCAATTCGTGAATAAGCATGAAAACAAGTGTTTTGATTTGTCTCGAAAGCATGTGGTGAAACCCTAGCTTGAAAATGTTGTGTAGTTTGAGTAAAATGCATGATTAAGTATGTATATTTGGATTTATGGCTTGATTTCATGAAATATGTGCAAGTAAGAGACCGATTTGAGTTCAAAGGTTTTGGCGAAGCCCTATGTACGAAAATGAAGAGGTTTTGATGAGTTTTAACCGTAGCTTCTATTATATAAAGTTAATTGACATCGAAATGAAGCTTCCGTATAGTTTGTTTTGAAAATATGTCTGAACGTATACCAACAAAATTTCCATGTAAATTTAAAGAAGTGCTGAAATTGTGTTGTGAAAGTTTGATTTCGAAAATGGGATTTTTCGATAAAGAGATGATTTAATTACAGTTATTTTGGACCAGGAGGCGGCTTCTGATCCAGGTAAGTTCTTGGGTGAGGCCTTAGAACTTACGGTGGTAATCGAGATAGCTCTGTCCCATGGAGCGATTCATGGTCCATACGTCCTCAAGGGCGTTAAGCCGAGAGGAACATGGTAGACCCCGGGTGGCACATGCGGTATAGATATCCTCGGGATGGGATATACATGATATGATATGACATGATAGGCCTTGGATTGTGTGGATGAACACAATCTATCCTCGATCATTCGCCCCTTTCGCTAGTAGGGTACCTTTGGCGAAGTGCGAAACTATTAAAGTATGTCACGATAAAAGATGAAAAAGATGAAAATGTATCGCCGGTGAAAAGATGATAGAGTATCATCGATGAAAAGATGTCGATGAAACGTATCACGTAAAAAGATGACAATGAAACGTATACAAAGGTGAAAAGATGACGAGTGAAACGATTATAAAGTCGATTTTGATTTTACCATGCATCAGTAAAGTTTATAGTTTTTGTTTCTGACCTATAATGATATGATTTATGAAGCATGAGATTTAATATTGTTATAGCATGCCTTTCTGATTCCCTTGAGATGATGTTGATTGAACATGATGATTTTTGCATAGTTATATGATCGTTTTGGCATGATCGTTTACAGTTCATATGCATGTACCTTCTTGAGCCTCGGCTCCTTTGTTTTAGTGTTCCCCCTCCCAGATGAGACAAGAAAGCTTTTACCCGACGAAGAAAGAGTAAGCAGAGAGACTTCTTGAAGACTTTTGAGGACCATAGCATAGTGGAGCTATTTTGGAGAGGCTGTCGGCGTAAAGGCCCGATTGCACATGATTTTGTATACGAGATCTTATGATTTTGATGTCCTAGAACATGTTGATTTTCGTAAAGAAAGCATATGATGTGTATGATAGTAGAAGAGAATATGCTATGCTGCACGGGTTCTTAGTTTACTTCGCTATATACACGGATTTATTATGCGGTCCTAGATGGCATCTCGCTAATAAACTATTAGAGCAATAAATGTTTTATGAAATTGTGCCATGGATGGCACGCATAGGATCCCATGGATAATTGTTGTAGGAATTGTGAATGATGGATAGTTGTGTGCTTGTTATGGATGAATATTACAGTTTGTATTTTTGGGATTTCATCCGATTTACAAAGGAGATTTCTGCCGAAATTCTTCGAAGTCTTGCCTTAATTAGACCGTTAATTATGTTATCTGTTTGACGGAAGCTTTTGAGAAAAAAAAAAAAAAATCCGTTCCGTCACAATTGGTATCAGAGAATTGGAGATGCCTTAGGGAATTGATCGATCAAAAGCGGAAGCATAGGCTTGAATCTATGAACAGAATTCTGTGGAATAAGTAGAGGAAGCAAAGACAATTAGGACCTTTAAGAGATTGGTTCTTAGGCTTGGTTGAAAAGTCCTAATCATTACGGATTTGGCTAGCTTAGGGCAATTAAGCTAGAAATAGATAACTTGAAGTATGAATATAGTGTTCAATTTATCTCGAAAAATTATGTGTTAAAGTTACTGGTATTGATTGGGTCCTTGGGCTGATTAGTGTTGATTCGAGGCCTAAGTTAATCAATCTTGGTTTGTGGTTTGAGTTTGATCGGTTCTTGGTTGAATGTCTAGGTTGACACTTCACAAGTTTGTTTTGAAGATGTTAAGTGTTTGGACTTTTGGCGGTCGAGATCTAGCAAAGGGTGATATAGATTTTGGAGATTTGAGATAATGTTGCGGTGACCCCATGTCTCGATAGAAGATATGGCGTGCTGCCCCATGATAGATAAGAAATAAAGTTGACCTCGGTTGGTTGGCGTAGAAGGATTATAGGTCTCGAGGATTATCAGGTATTGTCCTATGTGTTTTAAAATATCCTTGGGTGAATGCTTTGTTCGATGAGACTCTCAGGAGTATGATTTAATAGTGGTTGGCTTGATCGTAAGATTGAAAGATGTCTTTATTCATGGACAGGCGGTGGAAAAGGTTCAATGTTTTAAATCAGGATCCGAAAGTAATAACCCAAGATGTTTTGTGCTAATTGTCGCGATTGTGTTTTGAATGTTGTAATTGGGAGGATTTAGTCTTGGCAGCGATGTCAAGGGTGACCCAGTATTCGGAAGGGCAAATGATATATGAAAGTGGTTGTTCAATGGATGAATCTTGGACAAATGCTTTTCCGAAGAGATTTTGAGACTAGGATCTAAGTTTGATACAAGTGGTATCGAGGTTGTGATATTTTCTTGGGTTTGTAGATCCGATTGGTTGGGTCGACCTGAATGGTATGGGTAAGCATACTATGCCTTACATATGAATTGTACGGTCTTGGGTATGAACTGGTGATAGTGAAGTATTAAGTGTTGACCTGATCTTGAGCAGGGCTGTGGAAGTATCGGTTTTGGTATTGTGGTAGAATATTTCATAACCTTCGAGGTAATAGATGTTCCGATGAGGTGGTTCATGAAATTCTAAGTGGTTAGGAGATTAATGTTTGGATAAGCAGATTAGGCATAGTCCGTGGGCCGTTGTGAATTCTAAGTTCGATTTGGATCCATAGCGTGATATTTGTGGATCAATGGAAGTTGTAGCCCACAGCGGTATTGGGATTGAGGCTATGGCTACTAGAAAGTCCCAAAACGCTCGTTTAGGTTTTGTTGAATTGTCGGCGTTTTGAAATTTTATGGGATTGATCTTTTGGCCATATTTGAGTCCATGTTGAGGTGTCTTCATTGAGGAATTCAAGGATATCAATAGTATGTGCAAGTTGTTTAAGGGTTAAGTGATGAATGATGGAGTGCTGATAATTCACATGTCCCTTTGAGAAAGGAATTCAATTTAGTTGAGAAAATGATTTCCCTAAGCTGTGGATTTATGATTGCATGATCTTGAGGACTTAGGATTTAAGCATGGCTGATCGGGGATACCGTTTAGTGTCGTGAAAGTGTACAATCATTTTGGGTCCTATCGGATGAGGTGTTAGACATTCACGTCGAGTTAGGTTGACCCCTAATGGTCTCGATAAGTTATCTTAGAATGTTATATCTTTGAGATAAGTGGGGGAGAAGTTCATGATTAGTGTTACCCCACGTCTATGTCAGTGGCCATTAAGGTTTTCTTTGAAATCTCGTAGGTATTGTCTTCAAGGATAGGCATTAAGATTTCAGAGCCGGTATAGTTAAATTGCCAAGGAAGATGGTCTTATGATATTGCATGTAGTTAGACTTGTATAAGGGTTGAGAAAGTGAACCTCGATGTTTTCCTTGGGGTTAGGGCATCAATGATAGCAAGTGGTGCTGGAGTCTTTGGGGCTTGTAGGTCTTGAAGGTCTCTAGAAAATGTAAGGGACGAATCGTTAGTAATTCCAAGGATTTGGTGATAGAATGTCATGTTCTTAGTTGAGAGTTAGAACCGTATTCGGTTTTGATTAGTTGGCTCGTTGTTATGCCAACGGGATCTTGAGGTTACTAAGTGGCGAGAATCTTGAGAGTGCAGGCAAGGATTGGAAGTCACAGCCTACTTTTGGGTGATACGATTACGATTAGAATTTTGATTGTGGCGTAATTGAGTGATTTGGGAATTAATCGAGTGGCGCAGCGGAAATGTGGTAAACCACGGATGATGAAATTCATTCTAAGGCTGGGAAAGGAATGATTCCCCTGATTTAAGGTAGGATCAAGTAAAAACTTTCAAATAGCTTGAGGTTTCCCGAGTTGTTTGGAAAAGTAGTTAATGAAATTGATGTGTCTTTGAACTCGGTAGAGTTAGATTAAATAGAATGTATTGGATAATAAGAACGGGATAACTCAGCGCTCAAGATTTTCGAGATAACCGTTATTCCATGAGGTGATTTGGAAATGCTAGAAGATTTTAGATGATCACCACCGATGATGGAATTAAAGTTAGGGAAAAATGCTTATTATTGAGACATAGCATAAATTAAGGTAAGAATTTTCAACAGACTCCAGTACTTGAGCTAAGTCATGGAGAACTAATAGGTTTATGATGCCTTCAAACTTGGTAGATTAAGGTGAAGTTTTTCTCCAAGTTTCGCAAGTGGGAAGTAGATAAGTGATTATCATGAATTATCTCGAAATTTAAAGCTTATCTTCATAAGGAGGTTTCAATTTAGGTTTCGATAAAATGAAACAAGTAAAAGGATCAAAACAATTCAATACTTGAAGTATTCTCGAGATAATCGTTTAGCCGAGAAGGTGATTATGAATGCTTGGGAGAATTCCTCGACTCGTGATTTCTAGATTCGTCAAATTTAGGGGACAGAAATTTATATAAGTGGGGAGAGAGTGTGATGACCCGAGTTTTGGAATATGATAATTGGAAGATAGATAAGTTAAAATAGGTGAATTGGGTTCAAAAGGCACGGGAGAATGTAACATCCCGAAATCCCGAAATATTTTTATCGGACGAAATTAGAATTATTTATTATTTTCGGTAATTTTGGATAAATCGGGTTTGGGAAAAATTAATTGGATATTATGAAAACTTTGAAGAATATTTGGATCTGATGGGCCGACATCCGAAGTGAGCCCGTACGGCCGCCTAAATATCGATTTTGGGTTTTAGTGATTAAAGAAAAATAGATGTATATATATATATATATTATATATATTGTGGGTTTGTGTGTGTATATAATAAATATAATATATATATATATATATAACGTGTGAGTGTGTGTAAATAATAATAATAATAATAATAATAAAGATAAGAAAATTAAAAGGGAAGGGGGGAGGCAGATTCGGGAATGAGAAGGGAGAGAGAGCAGCGTGAGGGTTTTGGCGAGGGAGAGAAAAGAGAGAGAGGGAGACCGGGCGCGGTGAGGCAGCGCCGGCACCGGCGGCGGCCGGTGATGGCCGTCAGGTGGTGGCCGGCTGGGCGGCGTCATGTGGGTAGCGGCAGCACCCGTGGGAGCCGGTGAGGGAGGAAGAGTTCGCAAGGAGAAAAAGGGGAAAATGGAGGCCTTCGGTCCGATTCGAGCTCGAGCTAGTTGGAGAAATGTGAAAAGCATTCGAGGCAAGTGTTCTGCACCCACTTCTCGTTCTCTTCCGTTGTTTGTGTATTTTCGTTGGGTATTTTGTGTCGATACCCACGAGGAATGTTAGGACATTGAAAACCCATGCCTTGAGGTCCATGAAAATGTAGTTAGTTGTCCGACCGTGTCCGATTGGCCGGGTAAGTTTCACCTCAAAACCTAACCTACGGGAATTTGGGGTTTCCATTTCCCGGCCTCGTATCATGAAATTGACCTCAAAATTGGAGTGCCCACGTCCCAATGATGTATATATGTCGCCGCGGTCCGATCTCATACGTTGGACCCGTTCGCGTGCGCCCGAGCCCTCTAAAGGGGCGCTTCTACCGTTCACCCAGCCGGAAGGTGATAATCGCGCGTTGTCACCTTCGTAAAATGATGAAATGATCTAGAATATGAATCTATGTCCCAATTGTGTGTATATATCGACCGGATGCGAATCTCGCAAGATTTGACCCTTTGCGGCATCCGAGAGTCTTGAAATATTGAATTGTTTAAATGCGATTAAATGATATGTGTTTTGTAGAGAGGAAGTTGAGGCACAACAGCAAGCACGGCGAAAGAAAGGGGAGACCACGGTTGTGATTGATCGGGTAAAATAATGGTAGAACGAGCTCGAGGGCAAGTGTACTTGGACATTTTTCTTTATCTTGATTTCTCATGCTTTAAGACCGTTGAAAATGCTCAAAATGTTGATGATGCATGTTTAAAGTACATGAAGCATGTTTCCTTGATTACTTGGTTGGATTTTATGTTTATCCATGTTTACGCAAGATTTAGGCAATTCGTGAATAAGCATGAAAACAGTGTTTTTGATTGTCTCGAAAGCATGTGGTGAAACCCAGCTTGAAAATGTTGGGTGTAGTTTGAGTAAAATGCATGATTAAGTATGTATATTTGGATTTATGGCTTGATTTCATGAAATATGTGCAAGTAAGAGACCGATTTGAGTTCAAAGGTTTTGGCGAAGCCCCTATGTACGAAAAATGAAGAGGTTTTGATGAGTTTTAACCGTAGCTTCTATTATATAAAGTTAATTGACATGAAATGAAGCTTCCCGTATAGTTTGTTTTGAAAATATGTAATGACGTATACCAACAAAATTTCCATGTAAATTTAAAGAAGTCAAATTGTGTTGTGAAAGTTTGATTTGAAAATGGGATTTTCGAAAAAGAGATGATTTCCGTTCTGATTTATTTTGGGACCCGAGACCACGGTCCGAGGTAAGTTCTTGGGTGAGGCCTTAGAACTTACGGTGGTAATCGAGGATAGCTCTGTCCATGGAGCGATTCATGGTCCGGCTTTTGTCCTCAGGGCGTTAAGCCCGGGAGGAACATAGGCCGACCTCTGGGTGGCACAGTATAGATATCCCTCGGGATGGGATATACGTGATATGATATGACATGATAGGCCTTGGATTGTGTGGGACCGAACACAATCTATCCTCGATCATTCGCCTTTCGCTAGTAGGGTACATCGAGTCCGAAAACTATTAAAGTATGTCACATTAAAAGATGAAAAGATGAAAATGTATCAAATGCAGTGAAAAGATGATAGAGTATCATCATGAAAAGATGTCAATGAAACGTATACAAGAAAAAGATGACAATGAAACGTGATCACGGTGAAAAGATGACAAATGAAACAAAAGATAAAGTAAAGCCAGTTTTGGTTTACCATACATCAAGAAAAGTTTATAGTTTTTGTTTACAGCCTATAATGATATGATTTATGAAGCATGAGATTTAATATTGTTATAGCATGCCTTTGATTCCCCTTAGAGATGATGTTGATTGAACATGATGATTTTTGCATAGTTATATGATCGTTTTGGCATGATGATTTTACGGTTCATATGCATGTACCTTGCCGGGCCTCGGCTCTTGCTTTAGTGTTTCCCCCTCGAGATGAGACAAGAAAGCTTTTACCCGCTCGAAGAAGAGTAAGCAGCGAGAGAAGCCAAGACTTTGAGGACCATAGCATAGTGGAGCTATTTTGGAGAGGCCTTATCGACGTAAAGGCCGAGTTTGCGCATGATTTTGTATACGGATCTTATGATTTTTGATGTCCTAGAACATGTTGATTTTCGTAAAGAAAGCATATGATGTGTATGATAGTAGAAGAGAATATGCTATGCTTCGCAGTTCTTAGTTTACTTCCGCTATATACTGGATTTATTAGGCAGGTCCTAGATGGCATCTCGCTAATAAAACTTTAGAGCAATAAATGTTTTATGAAATTGTGCCATGGATGGCACATAGATCCGTGGATAATTGTTGTAGGAATTGTGAATGATGGATAGTTGTGTGCTTGTTATGGATGAATATTACAGGTTTTTTTGTATTTTGGGATTTCATCCATTTACAAAAGGAGACTCGCGAAATTTGCTAAGTCTTGCCTTAATTAGACCGTTAATTATGTTATCATTTTGACGGAAGCTTTTGAGGAAAAAAAAAAAAATCCGTTCCGTCACAACCGTCCTCTTCATTGGCCGGTCAAGTAAGAACCAAAAACTTAGGAGGCCAACACAAGGAGTTCGGCTTTAAGCGATCCTGTGTACAAAATAAAAGGTATATATAAAAGGAAAGAAAAATTTTTATGTCCACCTAATTAGTATTTATACTGCATATGATGCAAAGGATAGGCTTGACGGTGGCCGTATGTGGTGGAATATGGCCGGTCCGTCACACGTTGGGTGGGTTCTTTAGAACGGATCGTCAGATGGCTAGTGTTTTCCAGTTTGATATCACTCGCTAGGAGTCTTCTCTCACATTATCCCGAAATAGGGTGCCTGCTAACTTGGACGTGTTGGTTCTTTTGGGCAGTATGGATCCTTCGCTCACAAGCTCCTGGTCCAGTTGGCAGCAGGTTTGTGACTTTCGGCTGGTATGCATAGCTAGTTTTGTCTGACGTGGATGGTTGACTATGCTGGGCACGCCGGTCTTTCTCTCACACGTTCCCAGCTTGGGCAGTTCATTCCGGTTTGCTATTTCACGCTGGGACTTAAGGCCAGAACGTAATTTTTGCTTAGCCATATTTGGCTGCCGGTTTTGACTGATGTGGATGGTTGGCTATGCTGGGCACACCGGTCCTTCTCTCACACATACCCGGTTTGGGTAGTTTGAGCATTTTTGTGACTTAGAGGATGGAAGAGTGCTCTGGTGCACTCTTCTATAATGAGGCTCTGTTGGGCTAGAAGGCTGATGGTCTTGGCCAGTTGTTATTTCTTATTGTACCTTCTTTTCTTTTTTTTTTGGTAAGTAATTTTTTGTACCTTCTTTTCGTTTTCATGTTTCTTTCATGGTGTGCTTGAGGTATGCCCTTGCGGCTTTATTCTAACTCTAAGTCGGCAAAACACTTGGAGTTAGAATAGAGTTTTGTATATATTTTTTAATTTAATCAAACTTTAATTACTTACCCAAAAAAAAGACGTACCAATACTAAAAATCTTGCCCCAAGGCCAATTGAATTTATCTCAAACTAAATTGGCTACTTAGACCTTATTTAGGTACTATCACATTTATCACTAGCTCGGTACTGATTAGATTCAAAATCTTGAGGTGCTCCTAAGCAATTTCTTCTCCGTGTCCTTAGATTCAAAATCTGGTCGACCAACAACCTGAGGAAGGCCCTCATCTAAAGGTCATACTATTTTCTATAACTATAAACATCACAAGATCCCTAATTTCAAGTAATCAGCTCAAAGGGAGGGTTAGAATCAACGCATTTCAAATTAAATCCTTAAGGCCAAAACCTAAGCATTCCATCAAATTCTAAACACTTCAGTTTTTTTATCTTAACATAAAACAAATCAACTTGGATCCTTAAACCTAAATCGATCAGTCTAGGCCTAGCCTACACTCAATATCGATTAACTTAATCACGAAATCTTGGTTCAAGTCAAATTTTCAACATAGACAAACTAGAATACCTAAGACTTTGTTCAACCTATGCCTATACCTATTTATTCGATCAGTCATAATCATTTCCTAAATTCTTATATACGATTCAGATCATTTCTAAGGCATTTTATTTTCTTTGATACCAATTGTGATGAAACAGATTTTTTTTTGTTCTCAGATAATTCCATCATTACAAAGATAGGAACATAAGCCTAAATCCCAACTAAAGGTTCTAGAAAAAAATGGGTAGAGTCACCCCTAAAATTGAGCTAAACTAAAGCATAAACCTGAATAAAACTTGTATAACATTATCATTACATGTACACAACTATCCAAATATCGAAAGTTCTACAATACACATACACAGGATCAAAATTTCCATATCCATTCATGGCTTTAACACACAATCCTTTCCACTATACCAAAAATATATGAGAGATACCGTTTAGGACCTGTACAAATACAGAAAACATATAGTGGAAGCAACTAAATCCATAATATAAACTTGTGGAAGCATAATTGTTATTCCATCAGAATACAAAACATATCACAGCTATTAATACATAATTTCATCCACAATTAAGACATTTACAATAACAATATCCCAAAAATCTCAAGTCTTCAAAGGCTCCGAGACTCCATCAAGCTCCTTGCTAAGCTCTAATCACTTTTGTTTATTCGGTATCATCTCCATAGCCTTATCTCGAGGGAGGAAAAATAAAATAGTAAGCCGAAATCCAGCAAGGTACCAAAACATGCAGAACATAATGCTTTTATGCAAAATATAAGTACAGATGAATAGTAACATGAAAATATTCAAGAACATAAAGGTGCATAGAAGCAAAGGAAGTATAAATCAGTATAATTATATTTTAAAAATCATAAACCCCAGAAACAGGCATTAGAAATTTAAAAACATAATATAATATCTGAACATGTAAAAACATGCAGGCAAGAGACAGAGGTCAAGAAAGTATTAACAAAACATATGTGCAGGAAGACAAAATCATGGAAACAGGAATAACTCATGATTTTATTTAAACATGCATTGGAGTTCATAAAATAGTTCCAATTCTCTTTTGTTTCTTCAGAAACTCTAGTTTAATATTCTAGGGACCCAACTAGCATACCCTATTAGTCGAGAGGGCGAGTAATTTGGGGATAGATTGTGTTTGCCACACAATCCAAGCCCAGGAACTGTGACGATAACAGGGATTGATTGTGTTTTTGGACATACAATTCAAAGCCAATGGAGGATTTATGACCTCTAGAATCAGTTTCGATAACGCCCTGAGGAAGGGCAGACCATGTATAACTTCATGGACGAAGTTATCCCTGATTATCACCGTAACGTCCTAAGATATGCCAGAGAATCTCACCTGACTGTATATCAGTCCTGGATCCTAATTGATAAAAATTAGAAACATTTTTCTTCCTATTTTCTAGCTTATAGCTTATCATATATTAGTAAATCGATCAGAATCGGGTCAGTAACCTTTCATGCTACTTCAAAAATCTACATAAATTCAACAGTGTAGTTCCATGTAAATTTTTCAGTTATAAATCATAGCATAAACATTACCTTTTTATAAATAAGCCCTTACATATCAAGATTTATGGAATTTAAACATCAAATCCCTTCAGTTTTGTGCTTAGGGTTTCAATAAATATTTTGGACGTAAAACGGATACCCAGCACATGTTTAATCATAAAAATTAAAGCTATAATTCATAGAACATTTACATAACATGGATTAAATTCAAGATTTCATCTCATTTTCGAGCTATGGCTTTGCATGAAACTTTTGGACACAAATCGAATACCAAATACATGATTTTTTTATGAAATCGATGCCATATATTATCATACATACAAATAAACATGAAATCTGCCTATTAATCAGGAGAAATATTCCCTATTTATAGTAGACAAGGAGAAACATGGATTTAATGTATAAACACAAATTTAGAGATATAAAAAAACTATAAAAATGATAAATAGCGTCTGAAATACACTTGTTTGAGCTCGATCTACCATTATTTTTACTCTGATCGGATCTGGACAGAAGATTTCTCCCTCTTTTTCTTTTCCCCTCTCCTTCCTCTCTTCTCCCTCTCATGCTGCTGTTGTTGGTTTCTACCCAAATGAGCCCCAAATCCCTTATAAAAACAAAGGGAAAAAAAGCATGTGAGGGAGCCCATGACTGGCGCTCGAGCACCAGTCTAGCGGTGCGCGAGCGCATGCTCTCTCACTTTTGCACCTTGGTTGGCGCTCGAGTGGCACTCGAGTGCCACCCTTGTAACCCTCTCTTGCTCCCACCTCGCCTCGGGTGAGCCTCGAGTCGCCCCATTTATAGAATTATGCCTCCCCGGCACTCGAGCGGTGCCGACACTCAAGTGGTGGCGTTCGGCACCGCTCGAGTGCCGATTCAATTTTCTTCCTATTTGCTCTTTTTTTATTCGGTACCCATTTTTTCCTTGTTCTTAAGCCTAATCATGATTATTATTAACTTAATTATTTCATATTTATCATTTTTCAGATCGGGATCTTACAGAGCGGTTGTTAACCGAAGGCCTAATCAAGAAAGGAACATGAGTTTAGTTTAAGGAAAAACCCTATTGAGTAGCATGTGGCTCTTTGATAACATGATTTTGAATCCATGGGACTTTAAATGGCGGCTAATTGTAAAGACCGATTAGTATCGTGGAGGTGCATGGTCATCTTAGGTTTAATTGAATTTATTAAGTGATTCGACAAGCATTCCTTCAGGATTGTAGCGTCCGTGGGACATTAAATGGGAAGTGATCTGTATTCATCAAAATGAGATATGTGATGATAACTTTTGAGGAATGAAGGGTAAATTGTTGAC
Organism: Nepenthes gracilis; assembly: GCA_033239525.1. NCBI lineage: Eukaryota > Viridiplantae > Streptophyta > Magnoliopsida > Caryophyllales > Nepenthaceae > Nepenthes > Nepenthes gracilis. Next base: position 12,434,893 of record BSYO01000002.1, read on the forward strand.
TATGTTGTTTGGGTTGATCCCTGAGGGATCAAATGAATTATAGTAGAATAAGTTGTTTTGAGGAAGAACTAGGATTATGTCTTTCTTGCGTCGTAATATGTCACTAGCCTCGAACCAAGTGGGGGAGAGACCTATAAGTTGGAATTTTTCGCCCATAGCTAGGGATAGCTGGAAGGAATCTTTACTTTGAGGATTTATAGGTATTATTTCTAGAGATAACTATTGTCTAATAGTCTTAAAGGCCTAAATAATTGTTTTATAAGGGAAAGATGATCACATGACGTAGCTAGCGGTAAGATCAGTTTAAGGACTGTGAAGAGGAACCTTAGAATCTTTTAAGGAAGGCGAACATTAGTATAGACGATTAATGTTTGGAGTCCTTAGACTTAATACATTTTCGACGCTTCGTAGGAGATGCGAATGGTAAGTTGTGAGTAGGTTCTAATACTTGGAAAATGGGATTGTTGTATTCTTGAACTGGGAGACAGAATTGTGTCTAACGTCTGGGAAATATGAAATTAGGAAATGAAAAGCCCTTACGATTTTGTTTTAGGATAATTAGAGCGACCCACTCACCGTGTTTATGGGTGACACGTTCGGTTGAATCAGTTGGCTCCTGGGCATGTGTGATGGAATGGATCCTTATCCTTTAAAGACCTTTCATCAATAAACAAACAAAACTAATATTTATAAAATCTATAGAAATTTCGGCAGAGTTTTCTCTACAATTGAATTGAAACCAAAAATACAACCTGTGAAAAATAATTTGTACAAGCACACGACTATTCAATTACACAATTCACCCTAAACACACAAACACAGGACTACAAATTGCCATATCTTCCATGGCTCAAATAAAGTATTCTCTAAATACCGCATTGGATCTAAGAGAAATGCCATCTAGGACTAAAATAAATTCAAATATCGAAAATAATGCGGAAGCAACTATAACCATAATAAACTTGCGAAAGAAGACTTTAATATTTCCATCATGACATAAAACTTACTACATCATTACAATATATAGTATTTGTTCAAAAACTAATCATATACATTCACAATCCTTCAAGGTCTTCCAAAATCTTCGAAGGGTCTTCAAGCCCAACAAGCTTTATTCCTTCTAGCTAATCATATCTTCAATCCTTATCAGGTTTTAGCTTATCTGGAGGGAAAAATAGAAAGCAAGGAGTGAGTTAACAGCTTAGTAAATGTACCCAAAACAGTGAAAACAAACAATTATATATATAAAATATATACATACTATCAGACAGGAACGTAAAAAGGAACGTGACAAATCATATATGTAGGCAAGTAAGCAAGAGCGTAAATGCGATGCAGAATACAAGAAAATCATGATTGCAGATCCATAGTTTTTGGTTCAGAGTTCATATAATTAAGTTTTCATTTAAAACTATTATCCTCCATACTTTACATCCTGCGGCTGAATGATTCTTTTTACTTTAATCTTTATATACCCTCTATAGTTTACACCCCGATGGCAGGGTGATTCTCTTATTTATTTTAATCTTTGCATACCCTCCATACTTTATATCCTGAGGGTAGGATGATTCCTTTTACTTTAATCTTTACATACCCTCCATACTTTACATCCCATGGGTAGGATGATTCTTTTATTTACTTTAATCTTTACATACCCTTCATACTTTACATCATGAGGGCAGGATGATTCCTTTTAGTCCTAATGTCTATTATTTAGTGTTTTGATTGAAAGACAAACCACACATTACTCAAAGGATGATATCATTTTCATATTATGCTGGCAAACCTACTGATTTACTTAACTAAAGATATTCTCTTCCTTATTTCCATAATCTTAGTTCTCCATATCTCGAAGACCATTCCAATTCATACATTTGAACATTTGCTCACCACGAAACTTCTCTATAACTAACAGTACATAACGGTACAGTGTTTAGATTAATCCTTAAGTATAAATCTAGGCAAACCAATACAAATAATTCTTTAGATAACTTCGAAACATATCAGAAGTTTAACAGTATATTCCTATGGGACTTTTCAGACTAAAATCACCTTATAGGGCTTAACATATTGTAGAATCACAATTACAGCTCAAAATCTAATGAACTAAAGTATCAAATCCTTAATTTTTTACCTAGGGTTTCACGCAAAACTGTTGAAGCATAACCGGATACCAAACACATACACAATCATGAAATCAATGCCATATATTGCGATACATACAAATAAACATGAAATCTATCCGATTAATTTACAGAATCATGCTTTATTTACATAAAACATGCAGAAACATGAATTTAGAGTATAAATACAAATTTAGAGATACAAAAAAGAGGTAAAAACAGAAGATAACATTCAAGGTACACTTACCTTAGCCCGAGCTACCGTTATTTTTACCTGGATCGGAGTGGAACGGCCAGATTTCTCCTCCTTCTTTCTCTTCTTCCCCTTTTTCCTTCGTACTTTGTTGCCTCTCTCTCTCTTTAACCCGTAAAAATGACGCAGGGAAAAAGCGCACGGTGCTTTAAAATACATTGGGTGCTCAAGCACTGTTCGAGCACCAACCAGGCACACCATTTTAAACATTCCCATGCTCGAGCTCTAACTAGGCGCCCTTCGAGTGTGAGCTTCTGCAAAATGCACCTTGGGTGCGCCCGTGGCACCACCCGAGTCCGAGGCCCTGGGCCATTTTTCTGCCTCCAACTAAATTTTTTCAACATTTTTCTTAATCTATTTACCTCAGACATACTTATATTAACCCAACGGTTAGGAATTATCATATTTTGAAACTAGGACCTCACAATATGCCAACGAGAGTCTTGAAGTTGTTAAGTGCTTAGGTTCTAAAAGTTTTGGGTGATGGCCTAGGGCTGTGTGAAATTTCGGGTGATTGATATATGTATAATTGCTAATCTGGTTGAAATTTGAGGATTTGTAGGGATTGTTTGCATGATATGGCCATCTTAGAACATGTTCTAATTATGGCTTCCTTGTGATCTAAGTGTTTCATGTGGGTTGTGTATTTTAGGAAAATGTTGGTTTGATGACATACCAACAAAATAGTGAGAATATAAAGTATTTTGACTTGAGGATTGTTTGTGATTTGAGGTTTATACCAAAATCTTAACTGAAACTTGATCAGAAAGTTTTGGTGTTAAGTTAAATTTGATACAGCAGTGAATTGTAACCGGACGATTCGTAGTTAGGTAATTAATCAGAGTTGTGTAGTGAACATGTGGTGAACTCCCATATTTTAGGGTCGCATTTGAGGTTCGGGAAGAATGCTTATTTTCGAGGCTTAGTGTAAATTGAAATAAGAGTTTTCAGTCAATTGAGTATTTAAGCTAAATTGAAGGGAGTTAATAGATATGGATTGCCCTTGAACTTGGTAGTATAGTGCAAAATCTCCCCAAGTACCATAAATTATGGAAGTAAATATGTAATTATGATGAGTCATTGTTGGGAAATTAAGAATATGTGTCCTAATGGGATTTCAATCTAGGTTCTGATAGAATGAACCCGATAATAAGGACTAGAGCAACTCAAATGCTTTTGGTTTTCTAGGGTAATCGTTTAATCAAGGAGATAATTCGGGAGCACTAGGAAGATGACCTTTGATTTGGGGATCTCGAGGCTCATCAAATTTCGAGGACAAAATTTCTATAAGTGGGGGAGAGTGTAATAACTTGAGTTCCAAAACATGATAATTAGGAGAAAAATGGGTTCCGTAGGGGTACCGGTTCCTAAAATATGACAAAAGATGAGTAATTAACTTAAAATAGGTGAATTAAAGTCAAAGGGTATAGGAGGAATTGGGTTGAAAAGCCCAAAGATCCAGAATTGGTAAATCGGGAACCGAAGTTTCAAACCGAGAAATGTTAATCCATAAATAAGATTTTGGATTTTAAATTGTGATAATCATGACTTATTAAGGTTATTCAATCAAAATTAATGTCTAAGGATGTGAAAAAATTGGCTTAGAAGGGTTGAAATGGGTTTCGGACGACGCGTGCACGAAGCTGGCTCGCTGCAGGCCTAACCCGCGCCTGCCATGGGCTCAAGCCCCTAGCGAGCACAGAATCCAGATTTACAGCGCTCGCTTCTCGCTCTCTGAGTGCTTGAGTGTGCCGAGCAGTGATCCTGTGCTCGCTGAACGCTCGCTTGGAGTCAAGCGCTTGGCCATTTTAAAACACGGGCTGGAGCTTGACGATTTCATTTTTCTGGCCAGAAAAAAACCTTTAGAGAGAGAGAGAGCACCAAATAAGAGAGAGAAAGGAGGAGATCGAGACCGTGGAGTCTGAATCCGTTCGAAAGCTAGTTAAAAAGGTGATAGATCAGGACAAGCCAAGTATACTAATACCATCCTCTTTTGTTTTCTTGCACTTTTGACATATTTTCTTCAGGTATCCTCATTTTGATACCCGGTTAGGTTTATATTTTGTGATTCCCATGCCCTAATTATGCATATATGTAAATCTAGAACCCAAAAATGTAGATTTGATATGTTTTCGGACAACGCAAACCCTAACCCTCACAACTAGACACATAACCCACGAAAATTTTGGACTTTTGCTTAATTTGGAAATAGAATATGATTATGCACGACTTGGATAAGTTAATTTATTTGTTGGTTATCTGAATTTGTGGTCATGTAAGGAAATTTGTTTGCAAAGCCCTTAACCTGCGTCCGGATATCGTTTGAGCTTCGATTTAGAGTTAAATGTATAAATTTACTAGGGATTATAGTTACCCATGCCTTGTGTTTGATAAATTAACCGTTGGATGTTTGAAATTCTAAGAATTAATCGATATATGCATCAGTTCACTGTTCACATGCATTGTTCACCCGAGGTGTGAGGTCCTGAACCCAAACATGATAATTTAAGGGTAATTAAAATAATAATAATTGAGATGAGGCTGAACATGCATGGAAGAAAAAGTTTTGGAAGTAAAAAGTGTGGAATGCTGGCTGCTATATACTAATCTGCCACACAGCAGCCGGGAGCCTACCGCTTGCTCGAGCGCGGCAGCAGGCGCCAAAATCCAGTAAGGGCGTGCTCACCGTGTGCCTGCCGCGTGCTTGAGCAAGCGTCGACAGAAACCCTACGCTTGTCGTGCGCTCGCTAGGAGCTCAAGCTAGGCTCGGCAGGAACTCTATGCTCGCTGTGCGCTAGATGGGCGCTCGAGCGCCTATCATGGGCCCAGGCACGTGATCTCTTTTCTCCAACATTTTAATTGGGGAATTTAGGGATTTTGGCTCATTTTGGACAGCAGCCATGACCAGCAATGAAGGAGAGAAGAGAGGAAGGAGAGAGAAGAGAAAGAAAAGGGGAAAATCGGTCGTCCAGTCTGGATCTGAGTCACGGTAACTGTAGATCGAGCTCAGACAAGTGTACCTCGAACGCTATTTTCTGTTTTTACTGCTTTTCTATACATCAAAAATGTTATTTATACTCTAAAAGCATGTTTCTCCTTGTCCTGCATAAATAAAGCCTATTCCTGCAAATTGTTTGGACAGATTTCATGTTTATACATATATATTGCAACATCTGGCTTCAATTTCATGAAAATGCATGTGTTAAGTGTTCGTTGATCGTCTGGAAGTTTTAGTGAAATCCTAGGTACGGAAATGAAGGGGTTTTAATGATTTTTACCGATAACTTCTATTGTATAAAACTTAATTGGTACTAAAATGAAGCTCCTGGTATAAATTGTTTTTGAAATTTTTACACAGACTTTTACTGATAAATTCTTGTGGACTTTTGAAGCAAAACTGAAGGGCTTTGAGCTTATACTATATATTCTGAAACAAATCTGAAGGATTTCTATCTATATTTGTATATTCTGAAGTGAACCTGAAGGATTTTAGACCGTCACTGTACATTCTGAAATTATCTGAAGAGTTATTGTGAAACTCGGACTGATTTCTGAAATTGAAAGGGGTTTTTGGTTATGAAATAAAAAGGAAAAAATATTTCTAGTACTATTAATCAGGACCCGTGACTGAGATACAGTCAGGTTAGATTCTCCGGCATGCCTTAGAATGTTACGGTGGTAATTAAGGATAACTCTATCCTTAGAGTTATATGTGGTCTGCCCTTCCTCAGGGCATTAACCTAGAGAGTAGTTTATTGTTTTTGGCTGGTGTACTGTACTGAATCCCACAAGAAGGGATGTCCCACAAGATGGGATGACTGTTTCTTACCTTAGATTATATGGAGTGAACACAATCTATCCTCGATTATTCGCCCCCTCCACTAGTAGGGTCTATTGGTAGGGTCCTTTATTGATAGAAGGAATTTTCTATAACTCACTGATTTAATATTGAATTCTAATTTCTGTCTTATGTTTCCTGATTTCTAACTTACGAAGCTTGATTTCGTTATATTGAGCCTTCTTTACTTTCATGTACTGTTTTGCCACCATCACGAGTAAGTACTTTTTTGCTACTGTTCATCTACATACATATCCTGCACGGAAGCATATTTTACTGTCTTCTGATTTTTAAAACTTGATTTAACATCAAATTAGGCTTATTCTGTTTCCTTGAACCATCCTGACCTTAAATGCATTTATGTTTTAATATAAATGCATTATTGTTCTGCATTTTGAAACCCATTGCATGTTTTAGTACCTTAATGGGCCTTGGCTCTCTATTTTACTATTTTTTTCCCCTCTAGATAAAACTGTAGAGCTGGTACTTGATGAGAAAGAGTGACTTAGAGCTTAATATAAAGACTTCTGAGGATTCTGAAGTATTTTGAAGTTATCTTGAAGAAACTGTTAGATGTAAAGATTCGAATTTTGATACATGGTTCTTCTATGCTTGTGGATGTTTATGTATATATGGGTTATGTCTAGAAATGTATGTAATGCATGTGATGAATAGGAAACTATGCTTCTACAGGTTTATAGTTCTGCTTCCGCTATATTCTTTCTGGTTTTTGTACAGTCCTAGTTGGCATTTCTCATCTGGATTCTGATATAGTTGATAGGATTGTTGAAATAAATGCCATGGATGGCATTTGTGGTCCTATGTAAGCACGTTATAGGAAAATTGTTGTATTTATAGATAGATGTGTGCTTATACTGGTTCGTATACAGGTTTTGTACATGTTCATATTTTCTATTTAACCAAGTTTTCTGGAAGACTCTGCCCATTTTTCTCTAAAACTTAAAGTGAGTCTTGAGCTTTTGTTACTGTTCTGAATGACAGAATGAACTAAGAAAAAAAATTCATTCCGTCATAATTGGTATTAGAGAAATGAGATGTCTTAGGAATTGATCGATAAAAAAGTGAAAGCATAGGTTTGAATCTTCGTACTGAATTCCTATAGGAATAGGTCAAGGTAGCTAAGGCAACTAGAACTCTTAAGAGGTTGGTTCTTAGACTTGGTTTAAATTTCATTATGTTATTAAATATCTCACCCTTTAACTGATTTCTTGAGGTTATAATATTGTATTTGTCTTGATTATAGGATGGCTAGTAGAATGGGTAGAAGAGATAACCATGGTGGTGCTAATACGCCCCACGATTAGGAGGTCGCATATGTAGACTTATTGGAGAGGATGACCAACGTAGTGGAGTCTATCGAGCAGAGACATATGACTCAAGTACCTGCACCAGAGCCAGTTCAGACACTTCTTGCTCCTACGACTTATGATAGGTTTACTGCGGAGTGAGCACTGGGCTTCCTAGGAAAGTCTAATCCGGCGGAAGTGGATATATGGCTAAAGAGGATGAGGAAAATATTTAAGGTGATTCGGTGTACAGACCAAGAAAAGGTTACTTTCGCTATGTATAAGTTGATGGGCGAGGCAGGCAGCTAGTGGGATATGACGAAGGGAGCACTAGGAGTGCCCGACGAGGAGATTACTTGGGATATGTTTGAGAAAGATTTTTTGGAGAAATACTTCTTGTCCGATCACGGGATCAAAGTCGAGGAATTCATGAGATTAA